>JARKID010000110.1:0-386400 GCA_029449255.1 Mycena polygramma
AACACTATACCCCTCGGTCGTCGGTGGTTGAACCGGGTGCGCGCCGGCCGCCGGCCCTTTCAAATTCCTCAGCCCATCCGCCTGCTGCGCGCGCCCCTTGGCCGCGATGGCGTCGTTCGCGGTAGAGTCCTTGTGCAGCACCGTTTCGACGCCGCCGAGGATTGTGCCGCGTACGTTTTCGCCGAGGCCTTTCAGAACATTGGTGTGAACATCTATTCTCCTTCTTTTCACGCCATGAAACGGAAGGGGGCCTACCGTTCACAGTTTGCGCCGCGCCCCTGAAAGAATAGTTCTCAGTACTCGACAAGTTCAAGAAGTCAGGACGCACTTGATCTTCGCGCCAATCCCGCCGTGCTCGCCGACAGAGTCCGCGGTCGCGTTGTGTGTTGTATTGGTTGTGTTGGTAGTGTTCATAGCGTAGTTCCTCCAATGGTGGATACAATTGTGGTGGTCGTGGTGGAAGGAGCAGAAGCGTCGTTTTATAGTCTGCGAAAAGGACGGTCAGCAATGAGCTCATTGGAGCGAATTGGGGTCGGCACCCAAAATAGCAATCTAACATCGTGACGTCCGAATGCAGCTAATGGGGTTGGAGAGTGAAAAATTGGAACGAGGGTGCTGGCAGAGAGTCCGACTGTCCCCCCCAATATCGCCGGCAAACGAGTAGAGAAACCACCGATGAAGAAACAAAAAGGCAAAATATTTACGTCCAAGGCAAGACCCGATCCCGAATCGAATGGGGATCCCTGCTCACGCATCTGGACAGCAAAACCACGGAGTGCAGGTGCGGCCATCCGCTACCGGGTCTTGTTGCTCTGTGTTTGCAGTTCAATGTCGAGTGAGCATTTTATGTGGGAAGGCAGGAGGGAGGGTGGAATCTTATGCTCACCGAAATTTATTTGAAGGCTGGCACCGAGGATGGGTGGAGCGTCGGATGAGCAAGAAGAAGACGAAAAAAGACAAGAAAGAAAAGACTGCGGGAAGGTCGAATGACCCGACCCCGAGTCGAACGGGGTTGGCTGCTTAAATCCTTGCATCTTAAAGGCGAACAGAGTGCAGGTGCAGGTGCGGTCATGCGCTGTCGGGTCTTGTTATGCCTGACCCGCGGAGGAGTGTCGAGTGAATGTTTTCGGTCGGAAGACGGGGAATAAAGTTGACACCGACCTGCAGGAGAAGACTCATGGCTGCAGGCACAATAGAGAATATCAAGGGCCTTTGCAGGGCCGGTAGGTTGACCAGCGGTTTCAAATGGAGTCACACATGAGCCAAAAGAAAAGAAAACACAGTCCCCTACATCTAAGGCCCGATCCCAAATCGAACGGGGTTGCCTGCTCATGCATCTGGACAGCAAAACCACGGAGCGCAGGTGCGGCCATCCACTACCGGGTCTTGTTGCTCTGTGTTTGCAGCTCAATGTCGAGTGAGCAGTTTATGTGGGAAGGCAGGAAGGCAGGGTGAAATTTTATGCTCACCGAAATTCAACTGAAACCTCCAGGCTGCCACAGAGGATGGGTGGACAGTCGGCGCGCATATTCCAGCTGACTGCCAAAGTCCTTCTTAGAAAACAAACAAGAAAAGAAAAACATCCCTCTTGCAGCTTCGTAGGACCCGACCCCGGATCGAACAGGGTGTCTGAAGGTACCAGCCACAGGTGCGGCCATCCGCTGTCGGGTCTTGCATGCTTGTTTTGCAGTTCAATGTTGAGTCCGACTCAAGTGAGCATTTTCGGTACGCATGCACGTAAATTTCACTCACACGGCTGTGAAAGGAGAATCCGGGTGGCGGCAGGCTACCCTGGAAAATCAGTAGGAAACTGCGTTCTGAAGAATGGAACACAGTCAGCGCCACTTCAGTAAAAAAAAAGTTGAGGTTGCGCAATCTGGACATGGCCCGACCCCGTATCGAACGGGAATGCCTGCTCACATGGGACGCCACATCAAAACACCAAGCGCAGGTGCGGCCATCCGCTGTCGGGTCTTGTTTCTGCGCCTGCATTTCAAAGTCAAGTGAGCATTTTCTGTAGGACAAGATGGAATTTCAGGCTCACCGGCATTCAACCGAAAGGTGGCACCGAGGATGGGTGGACCGAGTCGTGCACAGGCAAGCCAAATCAAGTCAACAAAGCGAAGAACAAAAAGCGCACCTGTGGCAACTAAGACCCAATCCCGAATCGAACGGGGTGCCTGCTCATTCGTCAACATCGAATAACCAAGCGCAGGCGCGGCCATCCGCTATCAGGTCTCGATACTCCATGTCTGCAGTTCATTGTCGAGTGAGCGTTTTGTTGGGAAAAGAGCCACCAAGATGGGATTTCATGCTCACCGGAATTGAAAAACGTATGAAGTCCGGAGGACCCGACCCTGAGTCGAACAGGGTGCCTGCTTGATAGTTAAGTGACAAGTAAGCATTTTCGGAAGAAGGCGCCAGAAAGGAAATTCACCCACATCGACGTCCAAGGGAATATTGAAGGCTGCAGGATGACGTTGAAAAGGGGCGGGAAGATGCGCTCTGAAGAGTGGAGCAAAGTCAGCAGAACTTAGAATCCAAAAAAAAAATTAAATCAAAACCTCGAGAATCATGTTACGACCCGAGCCCGAATCGAACGGGGATGCCTGCGCACATTCATTCGAATGGTAACATAGCGGTGCGACTCTCCGCCATCGAGTCTTGTTCATCTGTGTCTGCAGCGTCGTGGTGAGTGAGCGCGCGTTTTCGGGAGGCATCAGGTTGACAAGGACGCTCACGAACGGATCACATCGGACAGTCTGAGGTTCACATAGTGAAGCCCAGCTAGCCTACGGAATGTCGTCAACAAACGACTGTAACAGAAGGAGCAACTCACCAGCGGATGAAAAAAAAGACAACAACTCCAGGAAGATACCACCCGACCCCGGATCGAACGGGTTACCCGCTCAAGGATAATCACAGCGGTACACAGCGCAGGTGCGGCCTCCCACCATCGGGTCTTGGTACTGTCCACGCTAACCCGAGCCCAATGAAAAGCACGGGTATACCCGGCCTGGTTTTTCCGCCAACGCTGAGGAGACTAGCTAGTGGATAGATGGTCAGTGAAATTGTGCCCATGATTCAGAAAATGTGGGCAAACAAAAAAATCAGATCAAATTGCCCAAGACCCGACCCCGAATTGAACGGGTTGCCTGCGCAACTGGACGGAGTCAGCGCACGGAATGCAGGTGCGGCCATCTGCTATCAGGCTTATCAGCCTTCGTACGGCTACTCAATGCAGATAGGTGTCGAGTGAGCATTTTCAGTGGATGAACAGGAGATAAAACCAACAGCGACGTGCAAGAGAATACTCATGGCTCGGGGCTGACATCGAGGATGGCGTAGAGAGTCGGATGATTTGCCCTGTGTGTCCTGCATAGACGAACGGAGTCAGCTTCACTCGAGCCAAATTGAACAACAAAGTATAGCTCTATCCTTTGAGATGACACGAGAACCGCCAGGTCAACTGAGCCACACATGATCCAAAACAAAAGACGCGGCTCGTTTTGCGAGGACCCAATCCCGGATCGAACGGGTCGCCTGCTCATACGTCACGGCTTCAAACAACCATGCGCAGGTGCGGCCATCCGCTACCGGGTCTTGCTACTCCGCGCCTGCATTTCAATGTCGAGTGAGCGTTTTCGGTAGGTAGGCAGGATTGAAGGACATGCCCGCCAAGACTTAACTGGAACGTGGCACCGAGGATGGGCGGAGAACAATAGAAACACTCCGTCGTCCCGTATGACCCGACCTCGAACGGGGTTGCCTACGCAGAATTGTTCGTAGGGGACCATAGACTGCAGGTGCGGCCATCCGCCATCCAGTCGTGGTAATCTGTGTCTGCAGCTTTGTGGTGAGTGAGCATTCGGGAGGAATGGGGTAGGTCGCACGGAACGCACAGTATGTACCGGGATTCCGACGCGTACATCGCAAAGAAATTGTTCAGTGCACTGGCACTGGTCAACAACCGACTGGAACAGAACAAAGGAAGCAAATCAGCTCACCAGTGGATAAAAATAAAACGACGCCAACTCCAGGAAGACCCGACCCCGAATCGAACGGGTTCCTGCTCGTTATATCCGCATAACGTCGACAGACCTACTAAGTGCAGGTGCGGCCTCCCGCCATCGGGTCTCGGAGCCGTCTATCGTAACCCCAGCCGCCAGTTTGAGAAAACGCGATCCGCAGCGGGTTTGAGATAAATTATGCGTCGTGTGGAAGTTCGCGAGGCTATTAAGGTGGGATTTGGGTAACTCAAAGCGTGGTACCAGAGAACCGTGCCACCGAGACCGAGACACCGATCGCAGCGCGCGGCTTTTGAGCTGACTGCGCATTGGCGGAAGTCAAAGAAGTCCCAGGCTAAGCAGACGCAAGATTGCAGAGAGGAAGGCGAATCGTGAGCTGGTTGACAGTTGTCGTGGCGGGGGAGAGGTGGCGATACAGGTACGCATCACCGGCCCGTGATGCGCATCACTTGGCTCCTTCCCTTCAACCTCCATGTCGATCCCGAATTCGCCCCGCTGCTTGTGTAGAGTACCATGGCTTGTCCCACCTGGGGAAGGATACATACAGATGCTCTCCCCTCTTCTGCCTGATGGCATCTACCCACCAGACTTTCAGACAAGCTAGAGGACACCAATCCTTCTTATTAGGTGTCGCTGAACCAACGCTGGACCGAGTCGAGTGAACCTCCGGCGAATTTGGATCTGGGTTGGTTGAAACGTTAACGTTGAACAATGAAGACGTTGAAAAGTTCAACACAACGTCCGGCAACTCACAATCCTCGCGGTTGCAAGGCACAAGCGATCGTTGCCACCCACGGGCCGCCCTGCAAATCTCTGGTGCCGTAACGATAATATGTCCCTTTCCGAGTCCAGACCCGGCTTTTTTTCCTTTCTTCCCCCCCACGCTGCGCGCCGTGTGTCTAGCCTAGGTTCCCGTCAACGTCTGGACACGTCCTGGTCTTCACTTTGGGGTCTTTCCGGGTCTTTTTCTTCCCCTGGAGTCGGACTGCTGGGATTCAAAATCGACGGGAGCAACCCGCAAGAACGCACCACACCGAGATCGTCGTCTTCCAAACTTCGTCTTCCACTTCCAAAATGTGGGGTTTGATCGAACGACGGAGCTTTTTTCACCTGAACACCGAATCCAAATCGCCTCGAGGCTCTTGCAGCGCCCATGAAATGAATCTCTCCACAGCTCTCCGCCGCATTCAGTTAGATTCTCTTAGCTCAGGCTGCTCAGCACCATCGCTTCACATCATCTCCGACACACCGGCAGCAAAAAGGCTGGAATAGGAAACGCCTCCATCAACCTCCCACGCAACCCACCGCAATTTTGCCCCCATTCGGCGTTTTCGTCTGTTTTCGTGCCCCCGTTTTTGGGGTTCCCCACCATGCCATGCGGTGCCCGGGCGCGACCGACGACGACGAGCCTCCGATCCAATTAATGGCTTTTCAAGTTGTGCTCCCGCGCCGCACGCCTCACGCTCTTCCCTCCCCCCACCCCCACCCCCACCACCTCGACGATGTCGTTCTCGACCCTGGCTAGCACAGAGGCGGCGACGCTCGACAACACGCTCGGCGCCGTGTTCTTTGGTGTCGTGTTTTCCTCCATGTGCGTCTTTCTTTCCCTGCCTGTGTATGAGTGCTGAATATTGAATATCGATGCTTTGTGGCTCAGCTTGTTCGGCGTGGGCTCGCTGCAGGTGTACTACTACTACCACTACTACCCGCATGACACGCTCATGCACAAGTGCTCTGTGCGTCCCCTTCCTTTCCTCCTCCCTCCTCCCTTTCCATTTGCATCCGCATCCCCGAGCTGACCGCACCCCAGGTCGGCTTGCTCTGGTACGCTCTGCCTCCTTCCGTCCATCAGATCCGCGATCCCAAAGACTGACACCGACGCCGCACAGGTTCCTCGACGCGCTCCACCTCTCCCTCACGATAATCGGGACGTACCACTACGGCGTGCGCGGCTTCGGGCACCCGGAGGTGCTTGGAGAGGTTATTTGGTGCGTCCTTTTTCCTTTTTCCTCTTCCCCCTTTCCCTTTCCCCTTTTTCCTCTTTCTTCTGTCCCACCACGCCCGACTCACCGACCGCCGCGTCTAGGTCAATCAAGGTCAGCTTATTTCGCTCACCGCGCGTGTGATCGCCGCGCGTCCCCGTACGCGTGCTCATTCCCCGTCGAACACAGCTGCAAGTCGCGATCAATGTGGTGATCATCCTCATGGTGCAGAGGTACGCCGCGTTTCGCCCGCGCTTTTATGCGTATGCTGATTGCTTGCTAGTCTGTACGCCTACCGAGTCTGGCTACGTGCGTCCCGTTCCCCCTTGTATCGAGAAAAGTTAGGGAAGGCTGACGAATTGGCGGTGTGGTGTATAGTCAGCGGGTACCACCACGGTGTGCTGGGTTACCTCGTCGTGCGTCCCTTTCCTTCCCTCCTTCCCCCTTCCTCCTTCCCTTCCCTCCTCTCCCCTCCCTCCCCTTCCCTCCCCTCTCTTTTCACATCGCTTAACTCCCCGCGCCCCCAGGCCGGCGTCGTCCTCGGCGGCTTCGCCATCGGCATCGTCCTCGCCTACGAAACCTACACCATCGCCTCCTGGTCCCAAATCGGCGACATCGGCTGGGCCGTCTCGTCCTCCTTCGCCGCGTCCTCCTTCATCGACATCGTCATCTCCGTCGCGATGTGTTATTATCTGCGGAAGAGTAAGGGGAGGGAGAGTCGGTTGAATAGTAGGATTAGTACGTTGATGGTGCGTTTTCTTTCTACGTGTATCCCATCTTGTCACTTCGCGTTCTGTTCCTGCGTGTGAAATGCGAGAAGAGGACTGACTTGTTTGCGGTATAGCAATGGACGCTCTCCTCGGGCATATTTACCAGCGCGTGTTCCGTCTCTGCGCTTTTCTCCGTGCGTCCCCTCTCTCTCCCTCCGTCACATATGCTTATTCCTCGTGGCGGGTAGTTCATCACGATGCCGAACAACCTCGTCTTCCTCGCGCTCAGTTATCTGCTCACTCGGCGTGCGTCCCTCCCTCTCCCTCATTTCTCCTTTCTCTCCTCCTCCAATCCCTCCCATCTTTCCCTCCCCTTACGCACGCATTCACCCTCTCTATCTCTTCATATTCTATAACTTCGACTCGTCACTAACATCACACGGCAGTCTACGTCAACTCCTTCATGGCCATGATGAACGCGCGCCAGCGCGAGCACCGGCACGACGACTCCACATTCTCGCGCAGCGTTGCGCCTTCAACCCAGTACGCGAATCAGTACGGCGTGGGCGCGGGCGTGGGCCCGCGGAGGATGATGAGCGGGCGGAGCGCGAGAGATTTGGAGGCGGTGAGTTTTCCGTATCCTTCATTATTCCGTATACTTACTCATATACTCACGCGCTCACAGCAACCCCCCTCCCCCACGGACAAATACGAATGGGACGCCCACGCCGAGATCGACATCGGCGCGCCAGCCCCCGCACTGAACAAAGGTGGCGCGGCGCCGTACATCCCGCACATGCACGGCCCGGTGCTGTACGACCCCGGGGCGGTGCATTCGTCGTATGCGCGGGGTTGGTGAGCCCTGTCGTTGTTCCTATTGTCGCGGTTCGGTTGGTCTTGTTGCGTTTACGGTGGATTTCGGACTTTGGGTCATTTGGGGGTGGGGTGGAAGTGTGAAGGCGGGGTTGGAGAAAAGGTGGATGTGGATGTGGATGTGCACAAAATCGCAATCGCAATCGCGCCGGCGCGTCGTTCGTTTCCTCTTTCTTTTCTTTTTTTTCCGCAAGGTGTACGCGTGGTGGAAAAGGATCGATTCAACTGTAGCATATAACTTACCTACCTACCGACGTTCTTTATTTCTTTCTGCCGTTCCATTGTGGATTATTGTGGAAGACTCAGAGAGAATGTGTAAATGTACTTATGTACTTCGCATATAGCCAGCACCCTCATTTTCGCACCGGACGTCACGATGTTGAATTGCTATTTTGGGCGCCAACCCCAACTCGCTCCAATGAGCTCATCGCTGACCGTCCTTTTCGCCGACTATAAAACGACGCTCCTCCCCTTCGCAGCCACGACACCACACACACCAGTCTATCTACCATCGTACAAACCACACCATGAACAATACCAATACAACACACAATGGGACCGCGGACTCTGTCGGCGGGCACGGCGGGATTGGCGCGAAGATCAAGTGCGTGTTGTTTGAGCATCATCCTGTCGTGTAGAGATTGAACATGTTCCTTATGTGCGCAGAGGCGCCGCGCAGACTGTGAATGGTACGCTCCCTCCCTTCTTCTCCATCTCAAAGTAAATATCAACCGTTGTTGTTCAATAGGGTTGGGCGAAAACGTACGCGGCACAATCCTCGGTGGCGTAGAAACCGTACTGCACAAGGACTCTACCGCGAACGACGCCATCGCGGCCAAGGGCCGCGCGCAGCAGGCGGATGGGCTGAGGAATTTGAAGGGGCCGGCGGCTGGTGCGGGTGCGTTGGCTTCGTTTTTGTTTTGGTCATTGGAATTAAATGGTTGAGAACTTATGATGGGTTGTAGGCTCTGTAAATCCCGGCGCTGCTGGCGCGTACCCTGTTCAACCACCGACGAACGAGGGATACAGCGCGGGGAGCGCGATGGGGCAGGACGCGCCGCAGCAGACTGGCGCCGCTCCTCCTCCTCCATCCAACTCAGGTGCAACGCCGTACACGAACACCGTCACGCAGCAGGCGAGCCAGGCGCCTCCGAGTCACACCGGCGGCGCGGGCATGAACTCGCACGATCCGCACCACGATCCCGGTGAGTCTTCCCTCTTCTTTTTTCCAGCCCATCTACCCTTTTACGTCTCCTTTTCTTTCGCTATACACCCGCGCACGAGTGCTCACACAACCAACAGTCCTCGCACAGCAGATCCCCGCCTACGACGGACCCGGGAACGCACAGTCGCATTTGGCGCGCGGGGATCGGCCGGTGGAGGAGCCGAGGCATCATCGGGATGATGCCATTTCGGGGGCGGGGGCGAGAGCAGGCGGTGTGGGGACGGGGCAGCAGGGTGTGGGGCAAGGGCAGGCGCCGCCGGCGTATAGTAGTATCAATTGAGTGAGGCGTTGGTTGAAGTTGGGGGAAGAGTTGAAGGAAGGATGAAGTGACTTGTATGTAAAATACGACGACTAAATGTTCGAACGCAGGGACGCGGAATCAATCCTATTTTTCTAAAGGTCAAGCTGAGGCGGAGTTCCGCTCAAGGTTGAACAGACCTGATGGCGGGTGGCCGCACCTGCACCTTGTTTACACCAGCTAGCTGCTACCCTTTGAGCAGTCATCTCCCGTTCGATTCGGGCTCGGGTCTTTGTGGCCCAAGCGGTCTCTTTTTTGATTTGAATCGTGATTTGATTCTCACTTCCGGACAGGGAAGCTCATCGCGGTTCTAGAAAGTGAAGCCAGGTTGAAGATCAGATATAAGCAGAGGAGACCCGATGGCGGGAGGCCGCACCTGCAGTCTGTTACTGCTAATTATTCAATCCAGGCGCTCAAGCAGGCAGCCCGTTCAATTCGGAGTCGGGTCCTCCGCCGATATTTGTCCATTTTTTCCTGGTCCGAGTTCTTGAAGTTTGCCTGAATTCTTGTGCAACAATCCACTTCGACGACGAGGTGGAACCATTTATTCGTCTCCCGTTGCAATCCGAGCTGGATACATGAGATCACATAAGCTGACGAGACCCGATGGCGGGAGGCCGCGTCTGCACTTTGTAGGATAGACGACAGAGAAGATTCAAGCAGACAACCCGTTCAATTCGGGGTCGGGTTCTCGATGAAAATTGGCATACATTTTTTTAACCTGATTTCCTTGTTGGAACACTTATGGTGCACCCTCTCCCTATTTCCAAATTTGAAGGGGAAAGTAAAACTCCCCGAACCAAAATCAACGACGATATTATTATTATTTCGCTGGCCATGGGTTCATATAGTCGAACGTCGTGCAGCTCATGGTGGGAGGCCGCACCTGCATTCTGTCAGCTACAATTCTAGCGCTTGAGCAGGCAGCCCGTGCGATTAGGGATCGGGTCGTTCGTCGACACGCTTTCCTTTGTGTCAGTTTTGTGGTCGGAGAAATTCGGTTTCCCTCCCATTTATTAGTGTTCAGAAAAAAGTCCCAGCTGTTGACGAGTCGAATACCCTGCCCCCGAACGCTTCGACTGAAGATAAAGCGGACTGAGACTTTCGATGGATGCAGAGAATCGAAAACGTCGGTGGGCATAATTAGAAAGTGAACGATGTAGCCAGCCGCAGCGCAAACCACAGAATGTTACCCAGACCAGGGAATGGAGATGGATGTGTAAGATTACGGTAGGCGGGATGGTCGAGGTTGAAATTTGGCATTTTGGCATTTTGACATTTAGATCCGGTGATGCCGATAGTTGCCACTGGACTTTCGAAGTCGTGCAACAGACAAAATACAGTCGGAGTATGCAGATGAGCTTTCCACTACCCACTATGCCGTGCGATCAGTCCACGTTTGACCCCGGTGGAAAGAAAATGAGTTGCAATTCTGCGACATGCCGCAATCTGCCGGATGCCGAAGTTGGTTTAGAAGCACGCGATGACTGTGCAAGTCACGTGCCTTAAGTTACCTTTTGTCGACTCTTTTCCCAGCGGGGTTGCTGAGAGGCTACGCTCAAATGTGGGCTGTCAAATGTAGAGCTGAAGAATCTGCTGAGATGCGGCAAGAATCGGCCCAACTAAAGTAGCACATCAAATACTGATCTTATCCATCAAACCTTGATGTGTGCCATTTTCAGACAAATACAACGGAAAGTTGACGCAAAGAGAGTGTTAATATTCACTAGCAGATACAGAGAGATTACAAGCCATGGTTCAAATGCTAAACTCTGCGGACAATAACCCCTCGCGCTGATCTCCGAATCCAGAATCACAGATGTCAAACTGTCAAATGTGAGAATTCAACCTCGACCATCCCGCCTACGATAGTAAGATAGACGACAGTGGATACGGTGGAGAGCTGTGGAGAGATTCGTTTTATGGGCGCCGAAAGAGCGTCGAGGTGATTTGGATTTGTGTCGGGGGCTCTGGTGGACTTTTATCACGACCAGCGTCTTCGGTCTTCAACAAAGCTTCAGCCGGATCCAAGATTTATCGCTGGAGCTAGGCTGGAGGTTTTGGGTTCAGCGGCGCCGAACAGCATCGAGCTGGATGCTGTTTTTTCTCCGCGAAAGAGCCAGCTGGGGTCACAAGGGAGAGCGGAGACGAGCGTGCGTGGTATATGTCTTGTTTCAGTCGGCAAACCAAGGCACTTGATGCACAAACCAAAAGATTCGGAATCGACATGGAGGTAGGGCAAATGATGCGGATCACGGGCCATTGATGCGGCTCTGCATCGCCACGTCTCTTGCTTCCTGCCACGACAACCAGCTCACGATTTGCCTTCCTCTCTTGCGTGTTCGGCCTAGTACCTTCCAAGTTCTTTTCCCCTTGGACAGACTTTGATTTCCTCGAATATGCGGTCATCTCATAAGCCGCGCGCTGCAGCCTGCAATCCGTGCCTTGGTCTCGGTCCTGTCGCCTACTGTATACAGTATCACGGTGCCGCTCCTGCCCCAATAGCCCCAGTATGCAACATGCTCTGCGTTACCGAAATCGTATCCTAATATTCCCGTAGAACATCCACGCCTTTTTCTTCCGTCTCTGCTCATAGCATTCCATCCCACACACGCTGCGGATCGCGTTTCCTCAAACTGGCAGCTCGGGGTAGGACTCCCGCGTCGCTATTTCTTCCAGGTGGTTTGTTGACGCGGTTGCGGGGCACAAGGAGATTCTTCGAAATCTACGCCTCGCAATTTCCGATGCGTTCGGTGCGTGAGTGCCTTTCTTACCCTCATTCCTCAAGAAAAATGCTCACTACTCAACTGCAGAAGGAGCCTAATAAGACCCGATGGCGGATGGCCGCTTCTGCAGCTTACATATGGTATTGCACCCCCAAGCGTGCGCAGGCAACCTCGTTCGATTCGGGATCGGGTCGTGATCCTCTCATATCCCAAATTTTTTTTTTTGATGATTCTAACTTGTGCTGACTTTTTTCCACTCTTCAGAGCGCACCATTTGCCCCCGTACGCGTGTACCGATCCTCAACGTCAGCCTGGAGCCATCAGTATTCCCTTGGACGTCAGTGTGGGTGAATTTCCCTCCACCGTTCACATGCTTACTCGACACTCAATTGCGCATGGATAACGAGATCCGATAACGGATGGCCGTGGCTGCAGTCCATTCGCAGGGTTGGACATTATTCGCGCAGGAAACCTTCTTCGTTTCGGGGCTCGGGTCTGCGATGAAAGAGGATAGATCCATATTTTGTTGTTTTATTTGACTTGGACTTGTGCTGACTCCGTTCGTCTATGCAGGACAAATCATCCGACTCTGTCCGACTATACTCGGTGTCAAGCTGGAGCCATGAGTGTCCCCTTGCACATCAGTGTGAGTAATTTTTTTCCCTGCCTTCCTACCGAAAGTGCTCAGTCAACACCCAACTGCAGAACGAGCCCAACAAGACCCGATAGCGGATGGCCGCACCTGCGCTTGGTGATTTTGATATGGTGATACATGAGTAGGTAACCTTGTTCGATTCGGGATCGCGTCTTAGGCTCTTCGATCTGATTTTTGTTATTGACAATTCTGGCATTTTCCGACATTTTTATCATGGGCACAAGTTGACTGCTCTATCTAGTATTCTCAGCGTTGGCATAAAAACCAGCTCGGATATACCCGCGACTTTCATCCCGGGGATGGCTTACATCGCTTGTTCCTTGCAGCCGCTGCGATTAGGACAACATTTCCAAAGAACATTTCCACCCGGTGTAACATGTTGTTCAGTCTAAGGATCACGCGACAAAGGCGGCTTCTTTCTCCGAAAAATCTAATGACCAGTAACTGTTCAATGTTGAGTGGATGCAGAAGACTGGAGAGTGTTATCGGTCGTTGCATATTCTGCTCTACCCTCCAGTACTAGCACACCCTGAGGTACTTGGCACAAAGCAGCGCATCCAATTGAAGTCTCATCTGCCGACTGTTATCATCGCGGGGAACGAACATCTGGAGTTCAAACCAATCCATTTTGGGGCTCGATTTATAACATTTACAAGAAAGGGTACAACTCTGAATCGGTACCAACTACTGGTAAGCTGTAGGATCACTGGGTTCGACCCATTGGATGATAGGCCAGGTGTCGCGTACATTACGACTGGGAATTGCAGGTTCTCCACAGATAGGAGTTTGGAATTCGACAAACTGTGAAGTCCTAAGGGGGTTCCACGGCGCCCCTTCGGCAATCTCGTACATTTCCATCGGTGTGGCGGCCGGGTTTATGTGCAAGTAGCGCTGGTAGAGTTTCTGCGTATGAAAAGGTGGGTCAGAGATGCTGATATCCAGGAGAGGTATGGCGAGAATGGTGATGATCCGCTCGTAGCGCTCCTTTATGCGCACAAAAGCATATCTTCGGGTCTTGCATAAATGTTCCTCGATCTCCCACCGACCATTCAGTTCTCCTTCGGCGCGCAGCACATCTTTCCTCGTGATGGTTTTACGCGGTGTGCAGGTTACGGTGTAGAATAGAACTTGTCCGTAAATGGCTCGCGCCTCGACACGGACACGAATTGGAGTCGACCTGTAGTCTTCAGCATACATTCGAAGTCGAGTGGTAGCTGTAGAGACCGGAGTTCGATATGGGGTAATGAACTTGAAGCGGAATTCTTCCGAACAAGGGCTCGGAACCCTTGCTGGAACAACTGGAGGAAGAAACTGCATCCTCGTGTAAGATCCGCGGGCGACAGGAGGAGAGCTGAGAGGAGGCAGGGGATTCAGAATGGTACTGAGTGCGAAAGGGAAGGCAGTAAGCATCACAGGCGGAATGTGAGCTCCGAGAATGGGTGCAGTGGGGTGATCCTGAGTGGCAGGAAACGACAGGCGGGGATGGGGCTCCGAATTGTGGGTGGGTGTTTCGGTGGGGAGCTCCATAGTTATCGAAGCATTCGTCGCTGTCTATATCTGGGCTATTAATTGCTGAACCTTTAGGTTTGGCTACCCTGGGGAACTTAGGTTTCGGCCAACACAGCATTTGATCATCCAAATTTGTCACACTGAGAGAGAAATTGCAATGCGAGTGCTGAAGGGAAGAATATCCTGGATTCCTATCAAAAGTCCACAGTATTCTGAAAAGCTTCATACATGACACGTTCCTCAATCCACCCTCGTTTCTTTGCAAGTAGATAACAGACTTTGTGAAGTTCCAGTTTGGTCATTACTCATTTCCGATTTGTGGTCATTACTCATTTCTGCTTTGCGGTCGGATCCGCTGCCATCGGACTCGGATGTCATTTCGTATCGTTTGTGCTCCAGCGACCACTCCGCTTCTTTGCCGCGTCTGCCCATCGACATCCTTGCCCAAGTTGCCCTTGCCTTCTGAAACCGAAGGGCTCACCTTTGCTTCTCCCCATGCCATCCTTTGCTACCTTCTGCGATACACCTATAACCACCCGATATGATTGTTCTGCTGCAAGCTCTTGTGTTTCCCGTGATAGATTCAGGGATTCCCACACGCGGCTCCTACCTTTCCGGTTCGTTCAAACTCCCTTGCAATGCCGGCTTCATCTCTATCTTTTTGCCCGATGTCGCCGTGGCTGCTTCTTTGCCCTGTGACTTAGTCCTTGGCTTGGACTGGGTCCAACCCGTGCACAAATCGGCACAGGAGGTGGTCGTGCATCTAAACAGTGGCTCATTGGATTTTCGGACGCTTGGCTCAGCTGTTGTGCAATCATCTTCCGTAGGTGGGTGGGGTTCACCTCATTTATGACCACTCATACTTACTTACTCGTTTATCCTCAGCCTCCCCGCCTCCGGCACCGGTGTCCCAAGCGAACATCGGTGTGAGCTTCTCGGCTTTCTCAGTGTCCACATTTGGACCTGGTGCTGTATCTCCCCCCTCACCGATGCCAAGTACGCGAGGCGATCTTGTAGCCCCTGAAGTACCTCCTCATACGCAATCGGCCCGAACATCTCGTACACGAGACGGAATGTCCAGAAAGATGTTCATATTACTCATATAGAGGGGAGACTTTGAACATGAAAATGCAGATCTGTTTTAAACGAATCCGATCCTTTTGTCAGTCTCTCGCTGCAAGATAAAACTGCTGTTGTGCACTTTCTTATCGTGGATCATCAAATTGATGTTGTTGCTTTGAGGAAGATGACTGCTCGCCATAATCATGTGTCTTCAAGACTGCACGGTGAAAAGAGGAAGAGTGCTGATGATTTGCGCTCAGAGTTTCTCACTCATCAATGTACAGAGGCTTGTCTCGTATTAAAGTCTGAAGCTCTGCTGGCTGGATTAAGCCCACCTTCGCTAAAACCCGTTGAAATCCAACGGTGCATGCTTATTCTTGGTACTCGGAAACGAAATTCTTCGTTTCCCAGTGCCGCGAGAAACGGGAGATGATGATTTAAACCAACTCTGTGATATCTTCACGTTCTAGGATGTAGCCACCCAATATAATTTATCTCTTTCCATTATAGTACACGGGAGTGAAGGGTATGTCTTTGATTACACCTAAAGGTTCAGCACCCGCCTCGAAGAGGCCCAATCCAAGTCATCAGAATTTCCGGTGAAAGAACACTCGGCTATTTAACCAACGTACTTTCTCGATGTATCTCCGGTTGGCAATGTCTCGCACTCGGAGGCATCGTGGATGAGCGGTAAAGAACGACCACGTCCCGCAATCGTGACGTGTCCTTTGTTGGACGTAAAAGTGGAGCTTGAGTAACCCGCGTTCCACGGCAGAGCCCGCTACTAGTACTGGTATCATAACCTCAGCCTTAAAACTTCAAATTCGATACACCAATCTCTATGCCAGAAATAGTTCTTCGCAGTGGATCAACTTCATTCCTGCCCCTCCTTCATTACGTTCCAGCCCCAAGTAAATGCGGCGTGGTATAAATTTAGGTCCCATACGGTCTACTTCGTCTCGGAATCTGTTCCTCTGAGTCCCTGGTTGATAGCCAGCCGCGAAAATCTGGAATCAGGACGAGAAAGAAGTTGCGCAGGAGGGCCGGACTCTACAAGCATGCCATCCTCCATGACCAGGATGATATCAAAATCGATAATAGTGCCTTGCAGGCGAATCAGCTTGGAGCCTGCCAAAAAAGACTTTTTTCAACGCACCGATACGATGAGCAATGGAGAGGACCGTGCAGTCCGCAAATTCGGAACAGATAATTTCCCCGATTTTCTTGTCCGTTTCTAGGTCCAGACTACATCAAAAGTTCAGAATTGTTCCACTCATGTGGTGGGAATGATTACCTGCTGCTCGCCTCATCCAGAATGACGAATTTCCGTTTCCTGAGCAAAGCCCGGGCGAGACAAAGCAGTTGACGCTGCCGTGCGTGAGCGACAAGTTGCAATCAAATACGGAAACGGTACCTGTCCACTCGACAACGACCCTTCAGCCTCCAACATCGTCTCAAGTTTGTCGGGCAGATCCATAATTGCACTGCCGATTCCAACTTGGGTTAGAGTTGCCCATATCTCCTGGTCGGTGTGAAGATTATGTGGGTCGAGGTTATCCCGCACGGAAGAATACCAGATCACCGGGTGTTGTGCTACCAGACTGTGTTAGACGCATGGGTGAGCAAATAAATAAATCAATAGAAGTGAATGACGTGCCTGAGAGACTCGCGGAGAGTGTTCAGCGGAATTGTCTGCGTATCCACCCCGTTGAGCAGGATTTCGCCAGCCATGAGCGACTGGTCGAGGCCACGAAATATCGCGAAGATGAGGCTGCTTTTTCCTGACCCAGACCGCCCGCAGATGCCGATCTTTTGGCCTGCAGATATGTGGAAGGAGACGTTACGGATGGCGCTAGACAGTTCCGAACTGTACTGCATGTGGACGTCCTCAAATGTCAAAGAGGGCGCCGCGCCGGGAGCCAATGGACTCTCAGACGCAGACTCTGACACCGCAGCATCCGTCTCCTCCGGCAACATCGCGATTTCGTGTATCCTGGATATCGCGACTCCAGCATTCTCAAGGCCGGATAGGCTCTGGAGGGCTTTCAGTGATTTTCAGTGCGGACAGATCCCTGAAGTACCATGACAAGGGAGGACAACTGATCGGAAATACTCGTCAATGTCGACAGCGCCAGGCCCAACCTGGGTTATACTGTTAGGTGTGGCGGCACGAATAAGACACATCTGCGTACGTAGAGGCGTTTACTGATTTTCGGAGACCCACAACTAGCGCCGCCAGCGCAGTCGCCAACATAAATGAGATGATAGCCAAGAAAGTCCGTCTACCCAATATTTAGTCAGAGCGGGCAGGCGAAACAGCCTCTTACAGGAAGCGCCTGCTTGCGAATCTAAGATGGAAGGGAATCTGGATATCACTTCAGCGTATGCGCATGGTCAGATACCGGCGCCTTACTTGACTCCGATCCGAACGAGCATCATTAAGGTCTTGGAAGAAGCTCTCCACGCGCATGGCCCTGACGGTCTACTTCAGCGCACATCTAAACTCTTCCCGCGCCTGATTTACCGGATGGTCACCAAGCCGGAGAGGGTGGTCGAGAACAATGTGTACAAAGGAGATTTACTCGCAGCAGTCAGTTGCTGAAACTGCTTGGACGTTTTCTAACGACTTCATGAGCCTTTAGAAGTGGTACTGGTACAATCCTGCGTACCAAATAGAACGACATCACCATCCAATACAGCCCGACGGCAAAGGGAATTGCGAGCGTGAGCCACGGCGCCTTCAAGGACCCAGAATTTAGAAGTTTGAACGATGGGACTCTGATGACTGAACACACCGGGAGTAGGATAAATATGACGGAACCGACTGACAACGGGGGGAATCAGAGCCGCCACAAGTGGAAGATATGGCCCGCATACCGATAGCGACAGCAGACAAAACTACGTTCAGGAGAGCGACCGGGAACTCCAGATCACACATGAAGATGTCCTGGGAGATGTGTGTCAGCCGGACGGGGTCGACGTAGAAGTGGAACCAATTATAAGTAACCTGCGAGAATCGGTTGATTATGCGACCAGCCGTGGTCTCCATCACATATCCAGGAGCGGTTTTCAGCAGACCCGATAGTTCAGTGGCGTGGATAGCTGCCAGCTGGATTTAGGAAGGGAGAAAAAGCTGCCATTATATGCCGCACCCTGTCCCACCCGTCTGCGAAATGCAATAAACTTTGTGCATTTCGACGATAGTCCCAGCTTACCTCGTAATGACAATCGCAAACCCCCACATCCCGAAAGCGCTGGGTTTTGTGAGCAGTTAGAAGGACATGACAGTTCTGCCCAATGAAGACGTACATGATAAGAAAGTTCGCGAAGGTTATGCCCGCGTACCCTCCCACCCAGCTCCCGGCATTTCTCCCATTCTGCTTCGACCATTGCTGCAAGTATACCTACGAGTGGGAATGAGCAAACATTCTATCCCCACGCTTTTTCTACGTACGTTGGCAGCTACTCCAACGCATCCCGAGAACGACAATAGCATCTGTGTGTTGTGTTCTTGAACATATTTTTCTCGGCAGTGCCAATTGACGTGCTCACCACGACAACCACAGAGTTCATCCAGCCCGCTACACTCATGTAGAACAAGTACGGCGTCAAGCCGACCGAGGCCTGTTGGATAGCTTTCTCTTCCGCGACTTTGACTTGGTTACCTTTACCCTTCTCATCTTTGGACTCCTTCAGGTTGGAATCCGACGTATCATTGTAGTCAGGCTGGGCAACGATGCTCTCCACGTTATACCCGGCCTCTTTGATTTGCGCCAAGGTACCGTGGTGAGGGACGGATCCGGTTTCGAACACAACTATATTGTCAGCGCTCGCAAGATGGGTACCTAGCATGTAAGGGGTGAGCAAAATCGTCTCAGGATGGGGAATATACCTGCGATTATGGGTGATGAGGATGACTCCACGATTCCTGAGCAGACCTCCGGCCCCGAAGAGCGACCGGAATACTATGTAACGGTTGCGTAAGCGACTAAGATGCTGCGAGCGTAATCGACGCACCGTGGTCGGCAGTATGTGCATCTAACGCACTGAAGGTATCATCCAGGAACGTCCAAGTCGCTTTGGAATATACGGCACGCGCTAGCGACTTGAATTGTTTTAGGAGGCGATCTACGAACGAGCAATTTCAATCACTTACGATGCGCTGCCGTTGCCCGCCGCTGAGATTCGTGCCTTTCTCGGTGAGAAGAGTGCCGTCCTGGCTATCCATACGCGCTATCTCCGATGTGAGAGCGCACGCTTCCAGCACTTGAGCGTACCACGCTGCAGAGTACTCTTGACCGAAGAGAATATTCTCTCGTACCGATGCAGCAATGATAAGTGGCTCCTGGGCAGCATACGCGATCGATACAGTTGGGACAGAGGAGGAACCATGTGTACGAGTCGTCTCACCAAGCAACGACAATAGGAACATGGACTTCCCCGACGCCACTGGACCCACAACAACATGGAGCTGTCCCTGGGCAAGTTCGAGAGACAGGGGCCCGAGGAATGCCGCGCTATCGGGGCCCCAGGAGAATGAGGCTGCCTCTAAACGTATATTCTCGCTTTGTGGTTTCCCTTGTGAATCCTCGGTCGGCGAACAGGGCTTTTCGTCCCGGGAAAGGTAGCCTTCGATACGTTTCACGGAGGCATATGCGGCTAAGAGCTGCGGAAGGGACCCCCCTTCGATTGCGAAAATTAGATTCCGGCGATGTGCAGTTGAATGGAGACGAACCAATGGACTCAAGAGGCCCGGTCATCAGATTCAATGTTGCCATGATGGTGAACATTCGGTTCGGGTCTAAGGGCTGGTGGCCGTGGGCCGCTAGAGCAGCATATGGACCCAATACCGAGAGATTGCACGCGAGTCCCGCTGTGACTGTGAGAGCTCCAGTGACGCAGATGTTATTGCTGGAGCGATGGGTCAACCTGGTTCCCTTGGGAGGGTAAGCACTCACTAGAATGACTGAGCCCCTTTCATTTCAGTGGATCGTAACTCCTGAGCATGACGACCAACAACATCTTCATAATGTGCCCACTTCATCGGAAGATAGTTGTGGAGCACGGACGTGAGATATTTGACTCGCTTGTCAGTTGAACCTAACCACACTTTCTGTGCCGCCCCGACACCTCGACTGATGTACGCTGCGATGAAGAATAGGATAATTGTGATTGCCAGCGGAAGGAAGGCCGGCCAAGTCGCCTATCGGATAATGAGTTAGGATTTCCACCTCGAATCACGCCCATACCTCGGAATACAGCAACAGTATGGCGAGAATAATCGAGACTACAGCGGCCCAGCTCTCGTGAAAGACCTGTAGACCCTGGGAGATACGTTCAACATCGACCGACCTGTCTCTCTGTTAAATCGAAAGCGAGAAGAGAGAGAGATTTAATCTCACATGTATGTGCTCGCCACTCCGCCGCCCAATTCTCTTCCCCCGTTGGACGATAGGCGGAGAGTTTTGGCGTAGATGCTCCCCACGAGAGCTGCCCGATAGCAGACAGCACTATCATGAACCTGCAATGCGTCAAGTCGATGTTCGGTACATTGTTGAGGACATCTCTACCTTTTCCCAGTAGATTGACGTCATCAGCGCGATCAAGCCATAGACGCAGGCGAAGGCCCCGACTAGCGCCCACCCTCTGGCTGCTGATGGATCTGGATCGGAGATGTAACTGATCATCCTCGACACGAGGAGCGGCTGCGCAAAGGTGGCCATAAGCAGAAGGATGCGAGGGAAAAGAGGGGAAATGAATGCAAGGGGAAGCGCCCGCAGCGAGGTAGTGACAAGGTTTAATCGTTTACCGGCTCTGTATTGCACTGGTCAACATCCACGAAGCAAACAAAAGCAATAGTTGCACGCACGGTCGCCCCATGATGGATTCATCCAGTAGCTCTCGTGTTCGTTTCGCACCAAGCGCTTCAGGGAGTGTACCGCAGTCGTCAATGGTGAGAACCACTTTCCGTCCTTTCCACAACAGGGGAAATAGCCATATATACAAGGACCTCGAGAGGATATTCGAAGTTGACGCCGAGACGGCCTAAATTAGGGATCTACTCAGTAGATGGGCTAGGATAAAGGGAGTTCAGACCTTTGCATGGGGCTTAGCAATAAGTTCCGCGAGGAAACACAGAAAGTATGAGGACATGACCAGGGCGGATATGCCTATCGCGCTCCGAGGAAGACCCATTTGACTCGCCGAGCGCAGGGCAACCCCCGCAAAAAGGCCACGTATAAACGCGTATGAGATGACCAAGGTGCTTGAGATCCTTGCATGAAAATGCTCGACGATCGTGAGAAGCAATAGAAGAACCTGGCGTGCGTACATGTAATGAGCACTTTGCCCGTAGTAGATTACAGGACACTCACGGCAGACAGGATCTGCAGAATTAGTGCTGCAAACCAGATAAAAGCCGAGGGTAGATGGTGACGTCTACTGTAGACGAGGTTTCCTGTGGCGCATGCGATAACGAGCAAGCCTATGGCACATTTGAGCGCAAGGAGGGCGTTACCCTTCGCAGTCGGCGGTTGCTTCGGCTGTCGCTTCAAGTAGATAATGCGACAGCTGGCAGCGAGGAGGAAGACTATGTCCGGAGAGAGCGAGAGGATGCTACAAAAACAACGTCAGATGGCGTTGAAAGAACAAGACAGCCTGTACGTCTGTTCAAACTCGACTGTGAAGTCGAGACTCCTGCAAGAGGAGCCAGGACCAAAGGAAGAATCTTGCGCACACACTGCGGACATGAGGGTTGGTGTAAGAGAGGTGCGCGGAGATCAATAGAGCGACATGGCGGGTCAGTTGAGAGCTTAGCGCGTGTGTCTCAGGGAACCGGGGGGCCGGTATATTGATAAGTTACAGTATCTGTGGGCGCAAAGAAGGATCAAAACGACCCTGAATGGGCGAAGGGGTTACAACTGTTTTGAGCCGCCGCTCTTCAAGGATCCGAAAACTGCCGCATTGGTAGCCCCGAGGATGTAGGATTTGTTGGTTGAGCTCTAGAAACGAAACATCAGGAGCTCTGCTTCATCGAATTCAATTCGGACAAGGTGCGACTTGCGTCTTCTTGTGGACGAACACCAGTCAGAACGCCGCTGATCCCATCCCCGCTGGCAAAAAAAAAAAACATGGGGGCGGCATATGGAACAACGTGCGGATCCAGGGTCGTGGGTTGCGGCGAATATGCAGAATACCCTCTGATGTACCGCTATCCAGGTCGGATCGATGCCCGCCGACCGTGGTTGAAAGCAGGCTTACGCTGGCGTGCATCGTGGTTGCGGTGAAAGAAGGGCCGGCAATTTTCGACATCACGATCACGCTGATCGATGATGGACGCCTGCACGGTGCACCGCCACCTCCCTCTTGCCTTCTGCCACACACACCGGAGAAAGAATTATATCAAGGCCAGTCGAAACACAACTGGAAAGTAGGAATTTCAGTAGAGGAATCATCCTTACAGAAAGTGGTAGAATCCAACCAGTTTGAAAGCGGCCCATGTAATCAGTAGTATCTGAAGGCGTTTGGGGCGTTCCGGGATGTTCCTCTTTCAGCAAGCTGGAGAAAAGCTACTGAAAAATCAGCTTTCAGAAGTATATGATCGTTCAAGTGAAAGACCATCTTTCGGGAATTTTCGTTTGGTCATCTTTCAGAAGGTCCTTTGATGTGGTCCGAAAGACCATCTGAAAGAGCACCTGATTTTCTTTCTTTCAGGCTGCCAATCACAAGCTCTTTCACTCCACATCAAAACATGGTCTGAAAGAAGAGCAAAAGAAATATTAGGAAATAGAGTCTTTCATTTGACCAATTGCACGCTCCTGGAAGTTGAGTTTTCGGCACCTCTATCACAGCTTGCTGGAAGACACACATTCTGCAACACCGGAAAGGGCTTTGGATACTGATTGATTCAGAGCCAGTTTCAGCCTAGGCCGATTGCTCTACTTTCAACGATGTCTGAATTCTGTGCTGAAAGTCGTACTTTCCGGTATCGTTTCAATATAGACCGGTATAATTCTTTCTCCGGTGTGACAACAATCATCGAAGAGTTGCAATTCTTTTCGTCTCTTGCGCACTCGGCCCAAGGTATCAAGTCACATTCTGACGTATTCTGGCGCGTTCTTGCTCGAACTGTTAGCCCTTCTCGCCCAGGAAAACCGTTACCAAGCTCTCGCCCCAATACTCTCCTTGAATTTCTGGGCGTATATATCTACTGACCCCGCACAGCGCTTCATCAAGGCGAGTCCATGTCGAGTTAGTATGGACGCTGATAAGACCCGATGGCGGATGGCCGCACCTGTGATTTGTAGGACTGTCGCCGAAATTTATGAGCAGGCAACCTATTCGATTCGGGGTCGGGTCCAGTGCAGATATGGTGAAGATCTTTTTTTTTTTTTGGAGTCGTGAATCTTGTCGACGATCTGCCCGTGCAGAAGCAGACTCTCCGCGAGAATGTCAATCTACCTCATATGATGCGCAGTATTCCGATGTGTTTCCAGGTGCGTGCTACCATACTCAGTCCAGCTGAAACTGCCGACTCGTCACTCAGCTCAAGACACAGCTCGACAACACTCGATGGCGGGGGGCGGGACCTACACTTTGTATCGGATTTTATGTCAGCCACTTTGAGCAAGCCACACCCGTTGCATTCGGGCTCGAGTCCTCCACAAGGCCAGGTGCTGAACGGCTTTTCTATTTCTATTTCTTTTTTGGCTGATTGTAAACTGTCGATGAATCTCCAGCGCACATTTGGACTCTGTGCACCGGTCCTCGAGATCAATGCTTATTTGCACTCCGGTGCGCACGAACTCTTCCCCCTGTTCCGTTACGATCACAGAAAGGCTCGCTCATGCTCACTGACACGCCGAGGTCAACAAGACTCGATATCGGATGGCCGCACCCTCAAATTATACTGTGGTCCTCCCGGCTTTGGCCGGCAATCCCGTTTAAGTTGGGGTCGGGTCTTTAGAGATACGCTCAGGCGTTTTTCCTGTTGAGTTGTGCGAGTTTTTGGGAACCCCTTCTGCGGTAATATTCTACTCCCCAGAATTTCGGGCAACATGGCCAGAACTTCGTCGAGGCTCATCGCCACCGAAATGCTAATTCGACACTCAACTGCAGAACAAGGATAACAGACCCGATAGGCGGAAGGCCGCACCTATGATCCCAGGTTAGTGTATGCGTGCTGCTAACCCCGTTCGATCCGGGGTCGGGTCTTGGAGTGGGCGATTCCGAAACAATTTTTTTTTGCCTTATTTGCATTGGGTTGTTGAAACTGAGCTCTACTCGGCACATCATCCGAAGCTGTCCACCTATCCTCGACGTCTAGAGCCATCATTATTCCGTTGCACGCTGTGGGTAAATTTCCTTCCTATGTTCCTACCGCAAATGCTGATTCAAAACACAACTGCAGAACAAGTATAGCACCTGGTAGCTGATGGTTGCACCTGCAGTTTCTGGCTCGAAATCCGAGAGGATTTGAGGAGGCAACCCACCGTTCGATTCGGGATCAGGTCCCTGGCTCGGCGACGCACTTTTTTTTTTTTTTTTTTTTTTTCGTTGTTGAGGCTGACCGACTCGTCAGCCAGCTCTCCACGTGAACATCCATGGGAACAATCTTTCCCAGAGCTTCGTTTATGGACGATCCCTCAGCTGCGACGACAAAACCCGCACCGCCGCTCGACTCGGGGTCGGGTCTTGCATCTGCTGCACAGCGTTGATATTTTTTCCCCCGTGCAGTTGCGCGGAATTGGTTCGACCGTGGAAGTCAAATCGTGGACTACTCGGTCTTCGATGTGCCATCAACATCCCGTGCGACTACGGACGCATGAACTCGACTCTTGGCCCATCTTTCTGTAATTATCGCTCAAACTCACTGATACGCACAGACCGGCAAGACTGGGGATGGCTGCGCCTGCGCACCTGAAGATACTTCAGGTACAAAGGACAGCTGTCCGCCAATTCAACTGTGTGTCGTGGTCAGCAATATTCCGTTGATTCCGACAAGCACACTTTTTTTGTGAAGAAAAAATGATTGTATCTAATGGGAGGAGTGAGTCACCAGGACATGAATCCTATTCCCTGGTTTGTGAGTTTATGACCACGGCTCATCCACTTGCATTGTGAACTGACGGAACACTGGCATTGAAGGTACATTACGGACTTGTGATGCAATCGCCATCGGGAAAGAAAACGCCGCTGATCGATGGCATCGTGCTCGTGCTTCCTACGCCCACAATGAATGACCTGGAAAAGGGGGTACTCAAAAGCAGAACACCAGCAGTGGACGATGGTGAGTCTCTGGGTTTCCTTGTTACCACTCAACTTATACCCGACGCGGCAGAAACTGAGTTGAAATCCGCAAAAGCGAAAGACAACCCCGAGCATGAAGCAGCAGCTGCCAAACTATGGGCGGTGTATGTGTCCGAGGCGGAGAAATACGACAAAGGCTTGGTGGAAAGCTGGAAGAGTGATATGGAAGGCATGCTCATTTTCGTACGTGGTCCAAACAATCTCCAGTCTTGGAATCGACGAACGAGAGGTGTTCACAGGCTGGTCTGTTCTCGGCGAGCTTGACTGCATTCCTGATTGAGAGCTACAAGACTCTTAACCCGGATTCGGGAGATACTGCAGTGCTGCTTCTCGCACAAATATCGCAGCAGCTGGCAGCTTCGGCCAACGGGACGACATTCCATATGGCTCCCGCCAAGCCTTTCACGCCGCCGACAAGCTCGCTCATTTGCAATGTTCTCTGGTTTTTTAGCCTCGGACTCAGCCTTACGTGCGCGCTCATTGCGACACTCCTGGAGCAATGGGCACGAGACTCAGGCGTAGGTGGCGATCTTATATAAAAACGGCGTGTGGTTTAGAGGTGGGCGTTTATATATATGGTCTTCTAGTCAGAGGTGGCCCTTTATATATATGGCAGAGGTGAGAACAACTTACCGGATGGGGCAGGCTATTCAGCGGCGGCGCTGTGCGGCGCCCTGGCGCTCGTACGGGGTGGCGGGTGGCAATGCGTCCGCCTTTTATATATATTAGAGGTGGCTGGATTGGGCACACTATCCAGCGGCGGCGTTGCGCGGCGCCCTGGCGCTTGTACGGGCTGGCGGGTGGCAGTGCGTGCGCCTTTTATATATATCAGAGGTGGCCACAAATTACTGGATGGGGCACACTATCCAGCGGCGGTGTTGCGCGGCGCCCTGGCGTTTGTACGGGCTGGCGGGTGGCAGTGCTACCTGCTAGCGTCAAATCAGAATGGGCTCGATTTATCCTTGTTAGTTCTACACGCCTAAATCCTCGCTTTCCAATATTCCACCATTCCAGTATTCCACTTCCCCTCCCTGCTGGACTTGCCCGCCCTCAGTCGTAGCGGGTCTAACAATTGACTTTGCACGGCCCCACTCTCCTCCACGGCCCGCCGCACCCGCACGCCGCACCCGCCCGCCGCACCCGCCCGCCGCACCCGCCCGCCGCACCCGCCCGCCGCACCCGTCCGCCGCACCCGCCCGCTGCACCCGCCCCGCCCCGTCGCACGTGCACTACCACACCGCTCTTGCTAGCACCCTCCTCCCTGACTGGCTCGTGGCATGGAACACTGCCGCTGAGCTTGCCGTCGATATTGGTGCCCAATAATTTTATCCATTCTCAGTCAAAGCCTTCAATATTTCAACTTCATGAAGATCATAGTCTCTATCTTTCGTATTCCACTATGGAGTACTTCACGCTGGGCGAAGGTTCGACGATCCAAGAGGGAAAGGGTTTGAAAAATGATGGTGAGTGAGCCCGCAGGACTCTTTGAATGTATGTTCAGACTTGGTTCAGTCTGCTGCCTCCGCCCACGAGCCCGTCGAGCCAGAAATTCGAGGATAGGGCTTGAATCGAACTTGGACACGCACCGAACAAAGACCCATCTGATGATCACCGGTCCGGCATCCTTCGGCATCTACTCCTTGCACCTGACCACCACCATGTCCGCCATCGGTCAGCGATGCCAATAATCCCCACCCCCGTATTCTAACGTTTTTATTACAGCTCACCCCCGTGCCGACCTTCAAAAAGGAGAGCGTTATATGAACATAGATTTTCTCTTCTCTCGGTGCGTACCTGTTGCTGTGTACTTTAATCGAGAATCACTGACCATCAGCAGCGCTCTCGAGTCCGCCCACCAGGAACGCAAATATATATATCAGCTCTTCCTCTCCATCGACAGCAATTTTTGCCTCAAATGCCGGGCATGCCCCGCTTATTGCGCCCCGCTTATCACGGTCTACAAGCACAATGCAGATGATGTCTCGGACGTTGATTACGACGACATGCCAGGTCTAGACGACCTCTCGGACGACGAGGACGACGAGCTTCCCCCCCGCCCTATTCGTGCCAAGTTGTAGCCGGTCGTAGCTCACTTCTTGTAGTCGCCATTCACAACCAAAACACAATATATTTACTGTTCATTCAAGTTACATGAGCGCAGCTACTGAGCGGGCTAACTACACATTCTGGGTCACGGAGTACCTTCGCCCAACTGAAACACTCGTAACGGCCGTGAAAGATGAAGACCTTGAGCCGGTCAGCGGTACAAGATTCGTAAAGCTTATCGCGGATGGAGCGCGCCTGGTGCTCCCCATACCACGTGCGAATGGCTAGGTGGCGAAGGGTGGGGATCTCGCAAACAGCGTCGACGAACTCTTCGGCAAGTTCGTCCCAATTCATCTGCCGAGAGATAATGAGCGCCCGAAGAGAGAAGCGCATGATAACTCACCGGAGCATAGAGCCTCTGCCCCCAGCTGCAGTCCTGTGTCACAGTCAACTGTTTGACCTGGGGCAAAAACCGCTTGAGATCGGACGGACTGTCCAAAAATTGCGACAGCTGTAGATCCACCCGCACCACCCCCGCAGTGGACAACGGGATGAAGTCGAGAGCAACGATGGGGCATTCGTCATAGGCGCTGGGTTTGTAGCGAAATGTGACACGCTTGACAGGACGGCCGGCGACGAGAACAGGGAGGGCGTTTGGGGGGGCGGTTATGTGCTCGAGGTTGGGGAGCAAGCCTGGCCCACACGAACCATTGAAGTCCGTAAGGTTCAGGGACTTGAGATCGTCCTGATGAAAAAGCAGCAGCATCCCCATGTCGTCCACTGTCGGCCGCAGGGACAAGCGGGTGAGAGTAGCGCGACAAGAGTAGATCAAGCCGGCCATGTCGATTGCGCACTGGATGTGCAGCGTTCGGAGATTAACCATGCTATAGATCGCGCGCTGGAAGTGGTCGCCTTCGACGCGTTTGCCTGAGTCGTTGTTGATGGACAGAGTACGAGCCTGCGGGTATGCTGATAAGCTGCCGCTGGCGCAGTCCACACACTGATACACACCAAATGTCCTAACGGTTTTTCTGCAAGAGTTCTGAATAACTTCGCTGCCTGAGTAGAAAATATGAAGATGTGCCGATAGAGTCGAGAATGAGCCACGAGGGCGTTGTTTCGGGAGGTACGAGCGAACGCGGCTGCAGAGCGCTTACTTCCCCAGCACAGGATTTCGTGGAGGACGTCGTCGGGAAATTGTGCTGGCGCCACTGCCATAGGTGTAGCGGAGGGGTCGGTCCAGCGTTGCATGTATCCTCTGTCTGCGCCGGCCTCGTCGGTTGGGCATTTTATGTATAAAGACGCGTCTAACCAGAATGTCTTGGAAAACGTAGGCAGGCTTGGCGTCTTATGTATAAAGTGTCCTCTGGCTAGAGGAAAAAACCGAGAGATCCTTTGCGTGTCGTAAGAAAAATCAGCCATACGGCTGCGGCAAGCAAGCGTGATGGACGTCATGTATAAACCGTCCTCTGGCTAGAGGTGAACCATTTGAGGATGTCGTAAGGAAAACCGACTACACGCGACACGCGACGCACGCGACGGAGGCGAGGACACGATGATGACAGAAACTGACAAGTGAAGGCGGTGCTTCCAACAACGCTGATCTGATCAGTTCTGACTCATCCTTGGTTCCGCAACGTCTCACATTTCTCAACCTGTTAATCATAATGTCGCCGTCTGCATCGCACCCTCGCAAGGCATCCACAGGCTGGCAGCCCTGCCCTGCCCGCGTTTACGCCTCAACTTCGTGGAATGTCGCCGAACATCTGTTCCATATCACTGCCAAACGTGATGACATCCACACGCAACGGTGAGTGTCCCGATACTCCGTGTGCTTTTCTTTCGACATATTCCCATCTGGGTGTCTTATGCATAAGGAGCCTCTAACCGGAGGCTTACCCATGGACATTTTCCCAAACGTCGCCTTGGCATTTTATGTATAAGTCCTCTGAGTAGAAGTGCAGACTGACACATCCCTAGCGGTCCCATGGAAGCCGCTTCTACCATCTCCGTCGCGCACGCTAATATCAGCATCGCCCTGGAAAGGCACCGCACCGCATG
Source organism: Mycena polygramma (assembly GCA_029449255.1). NCBI lineage: Eukaryota > Fungi > Basidiomycota > Agaricomycetes > Agaricales > Mycenaceae > Mycena > Mycena polygramma. The sequence goes on from JARKID010000110.1 coordinate 29,484, forward strand.
TGAATCGGAACATCTGTCCTGCGGCGCTCACAACCAGTTCCTGGGGGGAAAGGAGTACAATTTGGCGATGCACGCCGAAGAACACGAAACAGACGCCGAAGAAGGTTGCTGCATTCTCCAAAAGTATTTCGGAAACGAAGAAAAGCCATCCAAGAGATAGTTTCCAGACGCGAATAAATGTAGTTTGTGCTCTCCTCTTCTGTTGCTTGTGTGCAAACGTCGCGCCTCAATAAAAATGCTTTCACTTTCGACGACTAACTTAAGCTAAGGTGCAATTTTGCACGACCTTCGGATTTTTTCTTCCACATAGCCTCAAGATGTGCCACCCGTCCCGCCCTCAGCTCCCGCTCGGCCCGCTCCTGTCTGGCCTCACTCGCCTGCTGCTTTCCTTGGGCCAGGGAAGGCGCCTGAACGCTGTCCACTGCCCGCGGCAACCTTGGTCCGGCACGACGCGCATGCCGCCCTCTATCCAAAGCTTCCCGCCGTGCTTTCCTTGCCTCCACGCGCGCCTTGAGCTGCTCGCGCCCCCGCTCCACTTCTGTTCGCGAGCGAAAAGTCGGCGTTCCGGGGAAGCGGTGCTGGCGCATTTCTGTGTCTCGTGCAACTCTTCTCGCCGCGATGCGCTGTTTTTGATCTGCACGCCCCCGTTCGACGTCCTCAAGTGTCCGATGAGGGGGATGTCCGGGAAACATGTGGCTGTTCAACCAGTCCTGCAGACTTTCGGTATGAGGGGCGTTGTGTCGGATATCGTTCAAGGCTTCTGCGCATGCCTCGTCAATTGATAGATACTGCGAGCGCTGGGTACTGACGGCCTTTCATTTCTTTTCCATGCGCATCGCTCGTGGGCGACGACGTCGAGTTTAATGGCTTGACAGGCTCAGTTGCTGACATGGAGGGAGAAGAGAGGATAAATTGGGTCGCTTCCGCTTTGGGTAATCACACCGAGTGGGCTTTGGTAGACATTCGGATTGCATATATGTAATACATGATCAACTACAACTCAAGGATTGAGATCGCCAGTTTCGCCTGTGTACGGCGGCAGCGCGTGCGCGATTGTCTCGATTGCCTGCTCGAAACACCGGACGACCTGAACCTTCTTTGCGCCTGTCCGACGGGCTTCCGCGTGAGCGTAGCTCCTGTGAAGACGACATCAGAGGCTGAACGAAATACTGTGGATTGGCACTCACGCGTCAAAGAAGATCGAGGCGGATGCCCCTATCACGAAGAAGAAGGGGGCCGAGGGAGCTCCAGCGCTGCTGGAGTCACTGCGAGGGGAAGTGGCGGGAGCCGATGTCGTGGTACGCGAAGACGCCGACGTTGCGGAGAGCGACGACCCAGACGCGAGTGGACCTGAATCAACAGGGGTGCTGGGCTGCGGTGGAGTTGACGAATGCGCCCGGTAGACGGCAGTGAGGCCCACCATCTGCGCGCTATGCGTTCCGCGAATGGCCCGCATTTCGCGGACGACTGGGGGAATCATAGCTTGAAGGGCCTGCGGTTCCGCAGCGTGGGGTTGGGGGTGAGCTTCGACCGGGTCAGCGACTGGCTCCAAAACCTGCGGTTCCGCATCGTCGTGTTGGGGGTGAGCCTCGACTGGCGATTCCACAGCGTTGCGTTCTTGGCACTCGCCGTGAGTATCGCGACATGTCATCCACCATGTCTGCGCCGCCAGTTGTACCGTGGAGACGCGGACAGGGGCTGCGCCGCGGGCCAGTGCGGCCACGCAGTCGGCACTGTGTCCATCCTCATCGTCAGCTAGAATGTCTAATCTTCCAAATGTACAACTACCGTGAAGTGTAGGCGCCGTTCTGCCCCAGGTAGTAGTATCGTGCGCCGTGGGCGCTGTGGAAGTCGTGGTTTTTGAAGCCTTTGCCAGGGAAGAATGGGAGAGGACATGCGCTGTAGGACCCCCGATAGTCGGGGGGAGGGGTGGAGGGGAGTGCCGACATGATGGTGAGACGAGAGAGAATCGCAAATTAAAGAAGTTCCATTTTGGGATGCACGAGTCACACGCCCCTAACTACCCGTACTTTTCCGGTACTTGTCAGCAATCGCTACGATCCTCTCGACCAATGCAATCGTTTTCGCGGATCTCACTCGCACAATATTCGTTTGAATTTGCGCCCTGGCCTGCGCCTGCCTCGACTCGGCAAGATCCGTCCTGAATCTCAAATTACTTGGGCTTGAGGCCACTGCGTGCGCATGGCGGTACGAGTCCTGGACCGCTGCGCGGCTTTTTTTTACTACATTTTTTCTTGTCTCTTGTCTATCTTCTATATTTTGCTTCCTTGAACTTATAGGGCCGGTAATTTTTCGTCGTCCTTCTAGCTAAGAAGATGAGGGCTTGCCCAAAGGAAAGGAGCGCGCGCGGAATATTAATCTGAGGGAAGTGATAACGAAAAGGCCGTGGGATAATGCCGTAATATGTTTGTTACTATTGACGAAGGCGCAGTTCCACATTCCCTTTACTCTCAACTGCAAGCTCCTAGCTCCTCCCCAAGGTATACGGGAGATGAGTGGGTCGCTGAACCCAGCAAGACGTTTCAATGTGTACAAAGGACTTCCGGGTAAGCACGCCCAAACTCCTCACAACCGACCAACGCATTCAACCATGTTCAAAGCGGTCAAGCCCAAAAGCATCGTAGATAAACGTACCTGAATATCACTCTAACCTGACGCATGACTGATTTATCTCTCAAAGTTCCAACAGAATTACTCCTCCTCATCATAGGAATTCTTGTCGGGGAGCAGGACACTGATTCGGCAACTGACATCCACAACGCGGCGAAAAATCTCATGATCGTCCTTCGCATATCCTCAATCTTCCGCCAACTTTGCATATCCCATCCACGTGCATGGGTTAACATCTGTTTGGACAACGGCCAGGATGGGCGTGCGCGTTTGGTTCACTCGAAAGCGGAAGTGTACCAACGGCTCGAACGCTCGATGAACCATCCCCTTAGAATCGTGTTTAACTTCCCGGTCATTGATGTGCGTTCCAGCACCGGATTCCGCGACGAAGCCTGGCAGATGGTACTCGCTCAACGGAATCGTTTGGGGGTAATTCACCTGTCGGGGCCTCGCCATTGCGCGGGCAAACTACTGTGCCTCAGAGGCATGATCTCTACTTTGCAAATCAGCGAACGGATGCCCGTACTGAGGGCGATTTCGGTGCAGTTCCACGCAACAGATATTTCCACCGAATGCGACGACGACCGCCATGAGCCTCTGATCATAAAGGGGCGTCTTATACAAAGGATCGCGGCAGCCGTCCCGATTAATATCATCTCCGAACCACCCGATCCTCCCAGATTCCAGCAACTAATTTTCCTCGACCTCCGAAATCAACTGGCTGCAGCATGGCGCAGCCTTCTGGTGGACGCCCCGAACCTAGAAGGATTGGAGTGGTTCAGCAACGCGCCATCGTATAAGACGGGCCTCCGCATTTTGATGCCCAGATTAGCTCGTCTCCACTTGAGAGACCATCCGCCCCCGATTCACGCCCCAAACCTCAAAAACTTGACTATCTTTATCAAAACATTTACCGTCACCGATCTGATCGGCATTACGGAGGTTCGCGAGGGGAATGTAGAGAGCATTCGATCTCTGCGATTTATCGATTGCCCGTCCATCCCCGATCGCGAAATGTCACTGATCATTGAAACCTGTTCTCGTCTTTCCTTCGTCATGATAAACAACCACAACGATGACCGCCTGAAAACGCTCAGATACTTAGCGAGCCGTGTAACTGCAGGCTACGTCTCTAACAGTGAAGACCGATTAGAGCGCGTAACCGTGTCCGACATTCCGCTGAAGGACGGCCCAGCGAAGAGCACTTTCAATTTTTTGGTTCGGATGGGACAGCTGAACGATCGCACCATCACGTTTCACCGAACCGTGTTTCGCGTCCGGCTCCACGGCTGCCAAGGGAACTTCAACGACCGGGATCGCCGAATGGTCGAGGAGTTGAGGACTGCCAACGGGTTCGGCCGAACGCTAGCACTTGTATCTATCGACGCGCCGTACCACAGCTTCGAGAGGGCGTTCGAGAAATTTTCAGTCACCTTCGTGTTCACCAACTATGCCATTGCGAAAAGATGCGTCTCCAGGGGAATCACGTTGTGCGGGGAGTTGTTCAGGGACGTCGAGCTGCTCGATGAAGAACCTCCCAAAGGACAGTAAACGGTGAGTGTTGATCGTCGCCCGAGTCACAACCATATCTAAGTCATGGAAGCAGTACTACGATGAAAACCCGGAGGGTGAGAACACTCACTTCGCACAAATGCTGATTTCACTTCATATGCGTACTTGTATACATGCGAATCAATACAACAGTCTTCAATGTACCGATCTACGAGGTTGGGTGCGTGTATGGCATGGAGAAGTTCCGACATGAATATCAATCCATCGAACGACAGGTCAAGGACGGTGATACGCTTGCAGAACGGCGAGCAGGGGCGAGGCCGCAGGAATGTGCTTGATACCTGGCTAGCAAAGGATAGACACTGAAGTGCCTAACACAAAACCAACCAAAACCCCACACAAAACACTACAACCAAGTTCTGTTGACACCCTTCAAATGCAACCGTGCGAGTTCGGGGGTTCCAGCCAAAGTATATGACTGTTGCAACCTGAAACTGGTTCTGCACAAGAAAGCGAAGCAAAAGCTTATAGTCCTCTTCAACTGTTTAATGATCTTCTGGGCACTTGTGAAGTGTCTGAAGGATCGGAAAGGTCTTTCAATGCGAGTGGTGTATGTAATGGTCCTTTCGAACCGTGCAATCCTTGTAATTCTTATCCCAGCAACTTTGTATTCACTGATATTTGACTGAAGTCTTATTCAGACAACTGTCCTTGCAAGCCAATTGAAACCGTCCAAAGCTGATGCTTTATATCACGCACAACCACGCACAATGCCACGCTCAATATCCTTGTAATTCCGTGCGATAATTCGATGATTTAGCAAAAGCTTATAGCTCCGATCTCAAATGCTTTGTATTTCCAATGAACCAAAATGCGATAGGACTTGTAATCAAGTTCACAGGCACTGTAGTAGGTAGTAGTGACCACAAACGACCCAACTCTAGGCTCTTAAGCCACAACAGTTGAATAATTCAAATGATCAAGACAACCTTCTATTAGACAAGGAATCTAGACACTCCTTGTAGCACTAGCACTCCTTGCCAGCTGCCCACTAGGAGGGGGAAGATCCAGTGCCTTTGTGCGAACATCCCTACCCTATTTATACTAAAATGCGACTACAAAATATGTACAAACATCAAGACAGACGGACCCGAAACATGCTGCGCAATAAATACTTTAACTGCAGAACTAAAACTAATATGGAACAGAAACAGAGAGAATGTTGAAGTGTGAGTCAGATGCAAGAGGGATCTGCATGACACAGTGTGCCAAGCCTCCTGCCGGCCGAGTACGCGTACACTGAACACGTCGACAATTGCCTAATATGGATTCTTGGACTGCCGGATTCATTCGTGTCCCCGGCATATGGTCCGGCACTTTACTAATCCTTTCTGGTGAGTCATAGGCTTCTCCTAAGCCAGATAGAACGTTCCAGAGCCATTCCAAACAGTGCCCGCCTTGCACCGACATCAAACGATGCAGAATCGATGCTGCCGAGATGCCACATCACCGGATCACGGGTAATTCCGTGACCTAGTTCAATTCCATGCCCGTTGAATGCATACTGGCTCCGTGCCTTCCAGCGCATCATTGTGAGACTCTGAATGAGTTGACTGTGTGCAAGCCATTCCCATTATGTAGCTTCTGAACTCCAAGAGCTTGTTATGCCCTGTGATGGTCCATCAATCCCATTGATGGTGCTCGCAAATATCAACCGGAGGTCCTCTTGACCTGGTTCAACTTGCAACTAGCTCCGAATTGGGTCTCTCGTCGTCTAGATGGATTCGTATTGACGCTCTTGATCAGAGGGAGCGCCTTGTCTTCCCAGACCGTATGGATCGGTAAGAACACAAGTTAGAAGTATAAGCTTTTGAAACAGTTCATGGAACCATCGGGCATGTAAGTGCCTTCAAGTGATTGACTGCACATGCGGCTAGTACTTCACGCTTCTGTCTCCCAGTTAGCTGCTCGAGCCTCCGCACTAACCCTTGCTGAGATGCTGCTCTTCTGAAGCTTATGTTTTAAAGCTGAATTCAGAAATTCTTGAGCAATTCAAGCCTGGCCAAACTCCAGGCTTATCAACGGTGAGAGACTGGGAGTGAAGAGTGGCATCCTCCGGCAACTCGCAATGGTCAATTGATTCCAGAATGACTCGGACCGTGTCGTGGACCTCAGTCGACATTTGCAACTTTCGAAGTGGTCAGAAAGTGAAGGGCGTGGAAAAGTAATTCGGGCCGGGCGCCTTTACTGTCGATGCTCTTCTAACACCATCGACCGAATGTACATTATATCCAAAGCCAACTTGGTTTCTTTCGGCAATCACGGTACATATAATCCTTTATTTGCCGGATTTCAACGCCCGACGCTGAACTTTCCTCTCCTCAAGAATGCGCCGGCGGCGTTCAGCTCGATTTCCACCGCGCGCGCCCCAGTCCCAGTTTGAATCCTCGAGCACATCACGTCGCACCCCTGGTCCCATTTCGCGCGCATTGTCAGCAAGCGGTCCGAGGTACGCCCAGCCGCGCTCGGGCGCTTCGCCATCGGTGAGGCAGTGAAAGTGAATCCTGTGCTCATTAGCCGTGGATTGTCAGACGCGGAACGCCAAACTCACTCGTGGGGAGCACGGCACATGTTTGGATTCGGAAATTTGTAGCTTTGGAAAATCTTTGGAAGTGAGACAGGCGCGTGTGTCCAACATCTCTCCTCTAGTCTTATATATGTTTCCTCTCCTCTAGTCTTATATATAATCAAAGATGCCATCATGGAGCTTCAAATTGTACGGACGATCACGGACTGAGTGGTACCGACATGTATCAGAGATCCCTCCCCACCGACAAGCGCAAGGAATACATCGTCCCTGGAAGGAGGAACTTGGTCAGTTTGAATTCTAGCCGCTAGCAAAAAGAACAAGTTTGTACCCAGTTTGGACGTACTGAAAGCCGTGCGGCGCTGGCCCGATCTCCGCCTTCTCGACAAGCCTCCTCTGAGCGCCGACCTCCCGAATTTGCGCAAGCACTTGGACCATCATGCGCTTAGCCTCGCGCCGCGGCCCTGCTGCCTCGACAAACCTACTCTCAGCGCCGACCTCCCGAATCTGCGCAAGCACCTGAACCAACACGCGCTTAGCCTCGCGCCGCTGCCCTGCGGCCCGTTTTCTCTCCACTTCCACCTGGGCCTCTTTTGCGGCTTCCCGTGCGGCGACGACGATCATGGCGTTTGCGCGACGCGTGCTGATATTCCATCGAGGCATGTACGGAAGGCCGGCAGCGGGATCATACTCGTCGTCGTCGGAGGCCTCGGACCAATCAGGCTCTCGATAGAAGACGGGAACAACCGCATCCGTCTCTCGAACAAAGCCGCATTCGGGGTCGTCGTAGTCGTACCGCACGCGCTTTTGAGTGGTCGATTTGATGACCGTGGCTGCGGGCTTGTCCTTGGAAGGCGTTGATTTTACTGCAAGGTCAGCGCGTCGGATATCAGCAAGGTTGACCAAGCCAGACTTGGGAGATAGTCTCGGGGCGCGGGGACCGTAACGCAAGTGCTCCAAATACGCTGTACGCAGGATGAGAGGGACTTGGCGCCATCAACATAGCTCCTACTCACCGACCCGTTTGCGCCGTTCTGCCTCATCGGTGTGCACCAGACCACTCCGCTGCTGATAGATCTCCTCTCAGGGTAACCCGTTAGCTGTCTGAAAAGGAATAAGGTGGGTACGCTTACCCGCTCGAGCCCGCTGTCGCTTTCTGCTTTCCTGCTGAGGTCCCAAGGTAGGCCCGATCCCGGCGTCGCGTCGAGCGTTCGCCATGGCACGCTCCTCCGGGTTGCTCATGTCGTAGCTCATGGTCAAGAAGTTTAGAGGACTTAATGTATTATTTGGATGGAACAAACACATGATCTAAAAAAACGCATTGACCCGATCGTTAGCCAACTCCTCCGGTTTGGAGAAAAGGCCCAAACCCCGGCGGGCACGATCCCCAGGCGCTCCATCATACATGACCTTCAGAGCCGCCCCCCCTTTCTCCCGAAGAAGTTGTTTACCGGTTTTGAACCCATACCGCACCCAGCGGAACAGCGCGCCGGCGGCGTACTGGGTTATGCTATAGCGCGTTTCGCCCGGGTTTAATGGCGTGTTGCCATGCTCCACAGTCGCCGATGGTATGAGAGAAGTGGATCCAGAAGGAAATTCCACGACGAGGCGCAACTGTTTGAGGATTAGGTGAGCGCTCGTCTTGTGATTATATTCTCCGGCCGAAGTAATCGCACAGAGCCCATCAGGTCGATTGTGGCCGTCGAGATGGTTGAACGTAGCTGTGGCGGGTCCAAGATTGTACGTGCTTGCGGGAAAGATGGAATTTCGGTAATTATGGCGAAGCTCGGGGTGATGTTCAAAAAGAGCCTTCAGATCCGTAATGTATTCTTTGGCCATCTTCGGCGCAAAATTGATCAATGCACCTTGAACAGTTCAGTGACGAACGATCGTGTAAAAAGGGGTCGCACATACTAGATTGAAACCCGCAGACCCGCTGAATACTTTTTCTCTGACGAATTCGCTGCAGGATCGGCCGAACCCTCTTCTTCACCACCAACATACCGGGGCGCTGCTATGTTGTTAGCAAGGATGTGGACTGAGAAGTAGACAGCTTACTCGTTGTCCACTTCCGAGAGACACACCCTCCGTGAATTGAAAGTAATTACCCCGGCGATGGAGGGAATCTTCGTCCGAGAAGGCCGAAGCCTGCAACGCATCGTGCCTGGCCTTCTCAAAAGTATCAGCCATGTCCTTTACTACCCTTGGCCATTCAGGATCCTCCGGCTTGCCGACGAAAACCGCCACAATGCGACCTTGGGCATCCAGAACAAACAGTGGATGTCTACCAGGCCAATTCAGTGAGAGGAATAGCCCTGAGATGTTGGCACTCACTCGCCGTCCCAGCGTACATAGCGGTATCCCTGCGCTAAAAGCTCGCGCAACTCCTGCAGCCGGCGAATAACTATCGGGCGTCGGCCACGCCGCCGGTTCTTTCTTCCTTGGTTGGTAGCGTAAGTACGGGGTCCAACCCACGAACCCGGGCCCGCGGTTTTCAGGGTGGCAGCATCGACATTGGTTTTTTGTGCGGGTAAAACACGATGAGCTTGTGAGTTTTTCTCCAGCGGAACCCGATTGTAGGGACTCGCTGCCGCTGCGCGCTTTTGGCGCTTCTTCAGGCGGCGCGCATGGTTACCTGCGGCTTGGTGTCGCTTAACATAGTCGGCACGAGAGGAGGAGGACGATTCAGGGTGTTGAAGAGGGGAAGAGGGCTGAGGAGAAGGTGGATGTGCGGAGGGTCCGGCCTCGAGACCATCGTCCCCGACTCCGCCTCCGCCTCCGCCTTCTCGATCGTGCCACTCGGTAGGCTCAACCTCCTCACTATCAGAGTCCGCCTCCCACTCGTCGTCCGATCCCAGCCCGTCTAGCTCATCGTCGCGCGCAGAGGCGGCGGACATGGCGGCGTCCATAGCTTCATCCAGGGAGACTTCGGTCGGATAGTGCTCGAAGGACGCGTAAGGTGGCAATGTTGCCGTGATTTGGAGGTCGTACGGGGAGAAATCGCGTCCGCTACGCGTCGAACGCGTCGTATATGCCATGGAGGGAGGCAAGGCGTTGAACTTAAAGGAATGAGACTTATGAGCAATCGAAAGACACGGTGGCAGCAAAATGAGGGAAAGATCGTCGCGTACGCTGGCAATCACCGGTGTAGGGCCTCTGGTCAGTCCCGGCACGCAATGACACTCAGCAGCGACGACCTTGGGAGATAGGAAGTGACTTACCTGCGAATGGCGCCACTGTGAATGTGGTGAGAGGGAGAAAGAGTTAAGCGAGGGAGTTACACCGGCGCGTTTGACGCGTGTGACATTGTGACATTCCATGCCTGGAACAGAACATTTCGGTGTTTGCGGGTCCCGTATCACCACGCAAGCCGTGTCGACTTACAATCTTCTTCTGAATGCCAATCCAAATGCAAACCCCCACCATCCAAACTTGCGAAGTACAAGTCGGTGAGTTTGGCCTTCTGGTGGCGAGTTTGACTGGAACAGCACTTGGCGTCCGTCCCTCGAACTCTCCGTGCAAAACGTTAGTCCTAACTGAAATATCGGCTTCACAGAGCACTTCCGCACTCAACTATGTTTTCAGAACTCGATCACCGGTCTACATACTTCGGAGTTCTCGACGGGCGCATTGTCGTGTTCGACTGGAACAACACTTTGCGTCCGTCCCTCGAACTCTCCGCGCTGAACGTTGGTCCTAATTGCAACATCGGCTTGACAGAGCACGTCCGCACTCGAATATGTTTTCAAAACTCAACCACCGGTCTACATACTTCGGAGTTCTCGTTGGACTGGAACAGCACGTGAGTTGTACTGGAACACCACTTTGCGTCCGTCTCTCAAGCTCTCCGCGCCAAATGTTGGTTCTAATTAAAATATCCGCTTAACAGAACCCTTCCGCACTCGAATATGCTTCCAAAACTCGACCACCGTCCTACATGTACTTTGGAGTTCTCAACGGGCGGTTTGTCGTGAGTTAGACTGGAACAGCACTTTGCGTCCGTCTCTCGAAATCTCCGCCCAAAACGTTGGTTCTGACTAGAATATTGGCTTAACAGAACCCTTCCGCACTCGAATATGTATTCAAAGCTCGACCACCGGTGTACATACTTCCCAGTTCTCGTTAGACTGGAACAGCACGTGAGTTGTACTGGAACAACACTTTGCGTCCGTCTCTCGAACTCTCCGCGCCAAATGTTGGTTCTAATTGAAATATCCGCTTAACAGAACCCTTCCGCACTCGAATGTGCTGTCATAGCTCAACCATGTACTTTGGAGTTCTCGATGGCCGGTTTGTACAGCCATGCGACTGGAACACCACTAGCGGTGAATGCTGCGACCTCTATGGTCAAGATTATTACCCGGTCCCACGATTCTACTCGGCAGTACGCGTCCACACCCGATTATGCAGGCTCAACTTGCAAACGGTGGCCGTCTTTCTGGTTCGAAAATCCATATTCCCCCAATAAAGCCCCCGAAGTTGTTCTTCACCTTGTACAGTACTTTCTATTTCATCCCACAAAGAACACAAATTGTAGCGGAACTTTGTAATTGAGAGAGAGTGTTTCCCGGATTTCTTGTAATAGTAATGTGTCCCTTGAATCCACTCTGCAGGGACAGCTATAGGGAACATGTTGGTTCGTGCCGGCGGACAGCAATTTTGAATGAATGATGAATACTGAAGGGCGAAGTCAACGCTTATAGAAAGTCTTTGTAGCTCATCGTGAGCCACCGTGTCACATTAGAGCTCGATCCTGTTCATCTGCGCGGTTCTTTGCGCGGTTCAATTCCTGGTCACGGGTGTGACCCCGTGACATCTCGCGTCCGGAACAGACCATTTCGGCGTTTGTGGTCTCGATATCGCCACGCAGGCCATGCGGACGTATGTTTCTCTTTTGAATGCTAATCCGAATTGAAACCCGCAGAGCCAACCTTGGAGAGTACGAGTCGGTGACTCCGACCTTTCAGTGGTTACTCGGACTGGAACAGCACTTTGCGTGTGTATCTTCACGTTTGCGCGCGAGATTCTTGTTCTGACTTCAACATCTACTTAACAGCATCCTTCCGCATCCAAACACAACATGTTAGGAAAACAGCCCTCGCACTTTGGTGTGCTCGCCGGGTGATTTTCTCGGTGATTTTGACTGCAACACCCTGTGAGCTGAGTTTTTCATACATTGGGTGTGAGAGGTTCTTCCTCTGAGTTCAATATCCGGGAAAGCAGGAGAATTTTCCATTGAAGTACGTCGGTCCAACTCGACAGCCTGAGGGCTTCGACATTCACATTCTTGATGGACGGGTTTCCCCGGAACTTCGACTGGAACACCACTTTGTGTCGATGTCTCAACCCTCATGCTCAATGCTGCTATTCCGATTTCAGAATCGAGTCAGTAACATTGTCCCGCATCTGAATGCATGCGCCGATCTCAAAGGAAGGCCTGGGTCCTTTGGCTACGGTTCACGCACAGTTTTCGCCGCGACTCAGACTGGAACACCAGTTGGGGTGAGTGCTGTCAGCTTTATGCCGGAGATACTTGTTCTGATCTGAATATCCGTTCAACAAGCACATTCCGCATCCAAATACATCTTATAGACTCGATGACCGGCCCAGACGGCCGGGGAGTTCTCGATGGACGGGTTTAACAGCGACCGAACTGGAACACCACTTGCGGTGAGTACTGCGACGGGTACGGTCAAAATTGTTGTTCTGTCTTAACATTCTGCTTCCCAGGACCGCTCCGCAACAAGATACAGCTGCGTATACTTGCGGTGCGTTACAGGTTTTCTTGGTGCGGGACGGGCAACATGTACACAGTACAGCCACCGATCATTGCTTTCCTTCAACAACACCCATGCCACGATCCAAGCAACTAATTAGAGCGGACCTGCCAACCCATTCAAAGTGAGTTCCTCTTAACTTGGAAACTTCTTACATATTTACATTACAGCCCGACTGCCGCAGAGAAGAAAAAACAGGCTGCAGCAACGTACTACCAGAAAAAGTAAGCGGATCCAAGCTGCCAAACTTATGGAATTCAAGTTCCTATAGTGCTGAACGTCTACGAGAGAAGCGACGAGTTCAGATGGCCCAGAAAAGGTGAGCGTATCCAAAACAAGGCGTCGTCACTCATTGAACGTTGATTCAAGGGCCGAGGTGAAAGCAAAACGTCGCAGATCTGATAAACCCCGGACGAAAAAGGCTCGGGTTGCTCAAGCCCCTACCGAGCAACCCGCGCGTGGTGAAGCATCCGAATCTGACGACAGCACTGAGGAACCACAGGAAGAACTTGGCTCTACAGTAAACATTTTTCGCGCCCTGAACGAGGCTGAGATCGAGGCCTCCGAGACATTGGCAACGATGTGGCTAACCCAACCCCAGGAAGTTCAGAATTCCAGGTACGTTCGTTCTCCTTTCTTCTTCATTTTTTTTGGCCGACACTGTCATTGCCTTAGGCATGACCCACAGAGCCCCAAATGGTACGTCGCGGAACATTCAACAAATCGCTATTTCAGTCTAATTGAATTGCACACAGGGATGTTGAGACTATGGAAGACGAAGACGAGCCCACCGAAGAGGAGGGGTCGGACGGGGAGCCTGAAGTGGGTGCACGGTACGTGGACCAGGAACTGGACGAACGGGGCTACCATTTAGGGTTTTAGGACTATTTCTGAGATAGCAGCATCTCCGCAACATTCTCTCAGGCATGTCACTCCGCACCGATGGATCTTCCATCTAATTGCTCGTACTTAGCGCATCCGGACCGCGCCGATTGGGACCGGCACATCCCAATACTCCGCCTCCTCCAGGATGGCCCTTTGCGAGCACCGCGGTGCGGCGCCCAAGGAGAGCCCTAGCAGTAATATATACACTAAAGTAGGTGGAGCTAGCCACGAGTTCCGTTGTCTTCTGAGCTGGAGCTAGCCACCTGCTGGCTGGGACCACACCATGTCCTGCCTTTTTGCAGGGGGGAAAATTTTGATTTTTGGGGGCCCGGAATGCCCTTTATTTGCCCTCTATTTGCTGCCTTTATTTTGCTTGGGATTCTGTAAAAAAGCCTGCTGATGGCTACATTTTCTCCTGCGCCCGGTTAAATATCCACCTCGGCTACCCAGCCGCTTCTGCGCCCGCCTATTGCTCCTTCAAGACGGGCGCCTCTTGTTTAGCGCTTCGTTCCGCCCGGCGCTTGTTGCCGCCTTCTGGCCACCGCATCATTTGCTTTGTAATCACCTTTTCACCTTGCACCCGCCCTGCCCTCCGCTCCCTCCGCTCTCTCCGCTCCTCAGGCTCTCCACTTACACGTCCTGGCCCGTCGCATCGCCTTCCGCGCCGTTCATGCGCCATCCTTGCGCCCGCCCCCGCTTCTTTGCAGCCGTTGCGCGCGGGCCGTTGCGCCCTCCTTCCACCCGCCCCTTTGCTGTTGCGCCCTCGTTCAGCGCTCTACCCGCCCTCGTATCGTTACTACCTCCGTTACCACCTCGCTGCGCCGGTCCCCGCCCCTTTGGCGCTGCACCCGCCTTTGCCCGCGGTGTTCCCGCCCTCCGCGTCGATGCACCCGCCCTCGTCGCGCGTCGGCCCTTGTCATATCCGCCCCCGTCTCGCCGCCACCTCGACGCGCTGTTTGCCAGCCCCTCGCCGACGCACGCGCCTATCCCCGAGCGGCGCCCGCCCTCCGCGCCGCTTTCGTCGCCCACCGGCCCGCCTTCTCCCCACCCGCCGCCATTAGCACCCCCCGCCGTGCTCTCCGCCCATTTGGCGTTGCGTGCGACTTCTCCCGCTGCCCTCGTACGGCACAGGCCATCCCTCACGGACGTTGACCCTTACCTACCATTTCCTTGAATGTGCCCCAGGACCCTCCTATCAGTTCTCGTACTGTACTTCAGTACAGTCGTCCTACACCTGTATGTCTGGTATATAGAATCTAACCAATTACTGTCACAAGCAAATCAAGCCATCCTTTTGGCGTCTCTAAACACACAGCGTAGATACAACACAATATCATTCTGAGCAAGAACAAGAAAACATAGTGCAAGCCCCACAGAAATCTCCAGTCAATCGTCGTGCGCGTACTCTTTGATCAATTCTTTCGCCCTCTCCCGCGACTCGGCAATAAGGATTGAAGACCATTCATTCCCGATACGTCGATGGCGGAGGCCCACTTCCACCCTTGAAAATTCATTCACGTTCCCTCTCAAGAACTAGATAACAAACAACTCACGGATTTTTCATGATCTTTGTGTCCCCCTCGATGATGTAGTAGATGTTTCCTTTCTGAGCCATCGCGCCGCCTGGCGTGCGCTTGAATTTCGAAGCCAAGTGCGGGACACAGGGCAAATATGCCAGCATCCGCTCAAAACTGCGCGCACTCCAGACGGGGGAATCCGACTGGTCGAGCCCTTCCTCCTTCATGTCCAACTCCACCTGGTCGTACGCACGCTCCCTGAACACATCCCTCACCGTCAGCAAGAAGCAAAGAAACAAAAGAGAGACGCGTCCTCACCCATCACGCACCATCATCCCGAAGCACGTCAAATACCATGGGCCCCAGAAAGCTTTGTCCAAAGGCGAGTCAACGAGGGGCTGTAGGTAAGCTGGAATGCCCCCAGCAGAGACAGAAGCTTGAGTGTTATGGTGGTAAGACGCCAACGCCATGACTGCGCGTTCACATTCAACTTGGACGAATCAAGCCAATCTCGCTTATGTAATCCTCCAATAAATCGATAATTGTCTGAGTGATTCAAAGCGTGTATACACTACAGCGAATAAATTAAGTACAACGAAGACCACCTCATTTCGACGCAGCCATCGACACTTCCAGCCCCTCCAGAACCCAGACGACATCCTCCACGGCCTCGCGCCAACGAGCTTTCAATGCCGCCGACTGGTTCTCGCAAACACCCCAGAAATACAGGGCCGCCACGACGCTCAGGCACCCGTTGGGCCCGGGCCTGTCGAGCACGCCCCACTCCTCGTTGCCCCCGTACTCTTCATCTCCTCCCGATCTCCATTTCCCATCCGTTCCCCGCCTCCGCCATCCTGGCTGCATTGAATCCCACCACGTCTGCCATTGCTCCGCATACCGCCCCACATCTGCAATCCCCGGTATTTTCTTCATCCGCGAACGCCCCCTGTTGATCCAGTCGCCGACTTGGCTTGGGCGCTCGTCGGACGGCAAGGCCCCGTACGTCTGTGGATCAAAGCCAAACGCGCCCTCCATCCTCACCAACGCCGATAGCAGCGCCGCGTATTGAGGACCCAGGTCGTTTTTCCGTAGCCACAGTATCCCGTCGCGCAGCCAAGGCGGCGCATTCGCGGGCACTGTGACCTGTCCCGGTGGTGGAGGCAGCGTTGTCGACGTCGCGGCCTGGGCCTTCTTTGCCTTGCCCTTCCCCTTTGCGCGCGAAGCGGGTGGCTGCGTTGCCGGCGGCGGGGGCGGCGTCGGGGCCAGAAGTTGTGTCGAGGGCGGGGGCGGCGGCTGCATCTGCGTCTGCGTCGAGGGCGGGAGCGGCGGCTCCGTCTGCGTCTGCGGGAGCGGCGGCTCCGTCTGCGTCGAGGGAGGCTGCGTCTGCGTCTGCGTCGAGGGCAGGAGCGGCGGCTCCGTCTGCGTCGAGGGAGGCCGTGTCTGCGTCTGCGTCGAGGGCGGGAGCGGCGGCTCCGTCGGCGTCGAGGGAGGCTGCGTCTGCGTCTGCGTCTGCGTCGAGGGCAGGAGCGGCGGCTCCGTCTGCGTCGAGGGAGGCCGTGTCTGCGTCTGCGTCGAGGGCGGGGGCGGCGGCTGCGTCTGCGTCGGGGGAGGCTGCGTCTGCGTCGGGGGAGGCTGCGTCTGCGTCGAGGGCGGGGCGTCCGTCTGCGTCGAGGGAGGCTGCGTCGAGGGCGGGGCGTTCGTCTGCGTGGAGGGAGGCTGCGTCTGCGTTTCCGTCGAGGCCGGGGGTGGCGTCGACGAAGGGGCTTGCGACTGCGTGGCGGAGTTCGCAAGCGACGCCTGCGACGTCGACCCCTTCCCGCCATTCAGGCGTCGTGACTTGCGGGGGGCGACATCCGCACCAGAACCCTCTCCGTCTTTCTCGTTCGCTGCCCGTTTCCTGCTTGGCTTCGCCCGCCCCGCCCCCCGCGGCCCGCCCAGCAGCTCGTCCATGTCCGACCGAATCTCGTCACGGAGCGGCTCCAGCAAGATCTTGTTCCGCGCCATGTTCCATTCCCGTATCTGCGTGTACGACAAACCCCTCGGCGCCATGGACTTGAGGGTGACCACCACGCCCGGCGCCGTCAGGGTCTGGGCGATGATGTCCTCCATGGACATACCGCTCCAGTCTTCCTCGGGTGGCGCCGCCTTCTTCTTCCCGGCCGCCTTCTTGCTAGTTTTGGCGGTCGTCTTTCCAGCGTTGCTCTTCGTCTTTTCCGAGCGCTTGCGTTTTTTCGGAGGCGCGTCAGTATCGTCGGAGTCCGCATTGGAATCAGACGAGCTCTCGCTCGAATCCGACAGCGAGTCGTCGTCGTCGCTTGGCGCGTCGTCGTCGATTGTATACTTTGCGCCGGCCAGGGGCTCGGGCAGCGCAGCCTCTGCGATGTCTTGGGCCCCTACTCGTAGCGTTAGCGGAGTATTCGGCGTCTCATGATATTCGTACCGAATGTGCCTTGCAGATATTCCTTCATTAAATCAGTCACTTGGCGATCCCAGCGGTCGCCCGCCCACTGGGGGAAATGCTGCCCCCCGACGGTCTTATTTCGCCCGTAAGAAACGCTAACACCCGGCTCAGTATTTATTCGCGTCCCATATTCAAGCACTCACTAAACGGTTTTGAGCTCACCACCATACTTCGGGATGGGGCCTCCCATTAGTACGACGGTATGGAGCCCGGTGCGTTCCAAAATGCCTTGGACGATAGGACCGAGGAAGCTCCCGACCAGGTCGATAGCTCTGCCTCTTATTTAGCGTCCGACGGTCAAAGGAAATAACTGAGACATACTTTTGCCTGTCTTCCGGGGTTCTCGAGGGGGGATTCTTTAATCCGTCTTCGTAGACTTTGCGTGCCGCCGCAGCCTCCTCCTTCGCCCGTTCCGCATATCCCTCACGCTCCTCGTCTGACAGCTCCCCAAAGAGTTCCCGCGCGATTTTTGCTCGGAAAGAGGCGTCGGGCGACTTCTTAGTCTGGAGGTTGCTGCCATCTGCCTGTTGCTCTGCCCAGCGCTCGGCGACTACGTCTGCAATGTCGGACTGGTAGTTCTCGTGCATGAATTGCTGAAAAGCCTGTCGAGCCTTGGGAGGAGAGTGCAAGCCGGAAAGTTTCGCCAGCAAGATCGCCCAGGGATCGTTGCGTGGATCCAGCTTAGTCCGCAGGGTCTTGTTGAGACGACGAGCGCGATATTTTAACCATCGCTGTATGCGCTGAGGAGGGAGGCGTTAACGCGGCGATCACGTGCTCTCTCGTCATCCGACCGACCTTGTTCAGCACCTGCACCCTCGCTCGCTTCTCCTGTAACTCGTCTTCGTCTAGGTCTTCCACCGGTGCGGGCGCTCGTGGATCGTACTCCGGCAATGGTAGTTCTGGTTCTTCGTGGTCCTTCAAGCGCCAGCTGATTCGAGCATGAAACTCGTTGCAGACACTTTGAAGATACTCTCGCTCGTCCCGCCACTTGCGGTTCAGCGCGTCGGTGTAAGGCTCTATGTGCGGACGCAGGACGGACTCCCGCGCGCCTTCCGCCCACATCTTAAGGTTCTGCCGGTTCTCTTTCGGGATACGTTTACGACCCATGGTACTGTAATTTATCCGGTCAGTTCCAATTCTTCCCGACTCGCCCTCGAACTTACGACTTCTGCCAGTATTTCCAGGAAGATGGTGGGCTGAGAAAGCGTCCAGCAACCCGCGATCAAAGCTAACGCAAACATCGGCTGCCAATATTTCGCCTTCTTCCCTTCATCGGGCCACAATCTGACAATAAATCCCCATCGGAGTCTTCACTACCATCACACGAATCAGCTGCCTTGCTTAAAAGACGCGCGGGCGCACGCACCTTCTTCCTCCTTTCTTACCTGCTCCAACTTTTCCCCCACACTTTTACAATGACCCATTTCAACTCCCCCGCTCCCGCAGCCGTTCCCACTGTTGCGGGAGCGGGCGTACCCACCGCCGTACACCAAGGTAAGCCCCCCCCTCCCTTTTTTTCTAAAACTTCCCTCCTCACCTGTCTTTTAATCAGTTAACGCGGCCTTCGCCGCGTTGGCAAACGCCGTCGACGGTCTCACCTCCAACGCCAATGCGCTGGTCTGCTCCCCCATCTCCGACAGTCCGTTGCATTCCTCCGTCTTTCCGCCTCACCTTGCTCACCGCCCATTTTACAGTGGGCAACGCCGTCGCCGCTGTCTCTGCTGCAGCCGAGGTCGTCCAACACGCTCAAGCCAATCTGTTCGGCGCCCTGGCTGGGATCCCCTCCGGCACCCCTACCCCTCCGGGCTTCGCCTCTGCCTGTACGTTTTTCTTTACTGCCTATCGCTTCCTCTCTAATTTTTTCCTCCCAGCGGACCTCGCTGGTTCCAACGCTTCTGCCGCCAGCTTTACCGTGGCCGCTCCCGCAGCCCCCGCCGCTCCTGCCGCTCCCGCTCCTCCCTCCTTCCTTCGCTCCTCGGCTCCCTGGCTCGCCGGCTACCTCTACAATGTCATCCCGACCGAACCTCTCGCCTCTGTCCCCGACAACAACGACAAGTGGTTCGCAATCACGCGCGGAAAATATGTTGGCCTTACCAAGAACTCGGCGATCTCCCTTGCCGCCGTGACTGGCGTCTCCACCGGCCTCAGCGACAAGTTCAATTCGCAGACCGACGCCCTTGATCACTTCAACGCTGCCCTCGGCTCTGGCGCTATCGCGCTTCTCGTGTGAAAACAGGTTTGTGCTCCACATGCCCTCGTTTTCTACTGGATTGATTCCGTTTCCAGGCCCCGCATCCGCATTCCGTAGTTCACATGTTTCCGCGTACAATAAATCGTGTTTGATGTTCTCGCCCGATGTGAATAAATGAGGAACTCGCCTAACGTTATAATCTCGCTTATCAGGCCTTCCCAAACCGTCCTTTTGGATCGATCTAACTCCATACTGGGCAGCCAATTCGTCCGGACGCTGGCCAATAATTACCCTGCCCCATCCCTTTTCCCCCCCTGCGCGCCTTATCTTTCTGCCCCCACTCCTGCTCGTTTACTTCAAGGTTCCAGATGCCGCCGCTGGCCCCTCCTCCGCCATACGAGGACGATGACGCCCTCCTCGGCCGCATGCTCGCGGATCTCGCTCTTGTCGATACCGATTCGCGCCCCACGACCCCGCCGCGTCGCACCCCCGCGTATCGCGTTCAGACTCCGACCACGACCGGAACCGCTGCCTCTTGGTGGGCCTCTATCCCTCTATGACATTTATTTTTCTCTAACCTCAAACCAGGTCCGAGGCGGCCGCTGCGACTCAGGGCGTTCCTGGCGCATCGCCTCGTCGCTTGCAGCCCAAGTCACGCAAGCACAAGAAGAACGGGGCGTACGTTGTTTTCTTTGGTCTGGTGCCCGGCGTCTACCGCCTCTGGTAGGCCTTCCTCCTTCTTCAACCTCTACTTCCCCTCACTGTTCCCTCTCAGGTATGAGGAGGCGTACCCGCTTGTCAATGGTGTCAGCGGCAGCGTCTACTGCGGTTATCCTAATGTGCCACTTGCCACTGCCGCCTACGAGTACGCCCGGGTACGCGGCTGGACTCGCATCCTTCCAAGCTTCCACCTCGATGTTAGAGTCGTCCCCACCGCCATACCGCGCCTGCCCACGCCTTCTAGCTCTTCCGACTTGACCAACCCTCTGCATACCGAGCTCGACGGCCGTTGGTATGTTGTGTACTGCGGGATCTCGCCAGGAGTCTACCAGTCGAGGTATGCCCTGTAGCCGTTCTCCTTTGCATGTTCTCATCACCGCATTTTTCTGTTATTATAGCCTCGAATGCACCCTCAACACTCTCGGCTTGAGCTGCGCGACGCACGACTCGTTCCCCACCAAAGAACTCGCCTTCAGCCATTTCCGCGAAGCCGCAGCGGACGGTCGCGTTAAAGTCGTATCGCCCAAGTATTTTAGTTAGGCTCCGTTATGCTCATGTATGTACAATATTCTTTCTCAAATCAACGAACAATTATGGGTCCGATATCATGTCAGAGATACACAGCCACCTCGACTTCTAAGCTCAGAATATCGGACCGCGCCCGCCCGACACAGTCGGTTCCATCACACTCCTTGCCCGTCTCGCTGAGCGCGCGCTGAAATCACTTCTCCAGCTTGTTCTCACTGCTGTGACCCAGCGTCACTAAGCGGCGTCACTGTGCACGCGGTCCCGCATCGCTCTCTGATGTCTTTCACCTTCATCGTGGAATCTCCCCCGCGTCTTGTACCCCTATCTGAAGTCCGGTGCGCTTCTCGATGCCTCCGCAGAAGGCGCCTTTCTCACTATCTCACTTTCAGTGAGCTCAAGAAGCAAGAGCAGCGCACGAAGTCGCGCGTTCGGATGGCTAGGTCGGTTGCGACCAGTCCTTACATTACATTCGACATCCTCTCATTCATCTGCAGACTCCGAATGAAACTCAAGGAATTACCTCCGGAGCAGCAGGAACCGTACAAAGTCAGGGCGCGCCATGCCCGTGCCCGTTACCGCGAGATGTGGGTGCTTTTCCACTCACGCCTCAAATCCCTTCTCTAAACATTTCCCAGGCGGCGTCAACAGAAGATGTCTTCCGTTCCGACCCCCGTCGTGTGACAACTTGCGTTCGCTCGCTTTGCTTTCCAATATCTCTCGTCCCTCGTCCGCTATTTCATTGTTATCGTGCTCCGTACCCACACATCATGTACTTTTGCTCAATAATCGACTGGTTCCCGCTTATCCAGAGATGTGGAACATATTGTATTGCATGAACAATAAAGTACACTACGCATGTCAGACTTAAAATCCGTGCTCCAATTCTTGGCGGTATTTCACATGAAACTTCTTCCACTCTTTCCTGTCTGCCGTTTCGTTCTTGTGCGTAAGTTGGCACTCCGTCCGGTCACACCCACACATCCCCCGCGGCAGGTCCTCGTCCGAATCGTCGCCGTTATCCTCCTCGAAGCCGCACGAACGGAGCGCGCGACATCGGATCTGATTCTCCGTCAAGATTTCGCGGGGGTCGAAACGGTTGCGCAGAGGCGCGCGCGGACGCGCAGGGGCTGGCCGACCTTCGTGCAATTTCTGCGTTTTGGCCATGTGGCCTCGCTGCTGTTGCTCGTCGTAGGCCTCCAGGCCGTTGTCCTCGATGTAAGATCTAACGTAGAATAATTCAGAACACATTCATGTAGAAAATATAACATATGCGTTACTCAGCTCGACGCAGCTTGGCTGCCTGGCGGATTTCCTTTCGCTTGCTGTGCAGTGAGACAAGAGAGGCTCCGGTAAGCGACAGAAATATTCGGCGGCGCGCGCACGCACCGCTCGCGGTACTTCGCGGCCGAAGCCTTGATGCGTAGCCGTTGCTCGCTCGTCACGTCCGACTCTGCGCGCAGGCTGAAACCAACGAGACCAGGATTGAGTTACGGCCTTCCGTGTGTGTGTTGAACAACGGACACTTGCATCCTCGCGCGCGCCGCGTCCCGTAGCTTTTCTTGGTTCCTAGTTTTGAGGTGAAAGGGTCTAAGTGGTCGGGATGCCATGGCGCGTTTACAACTGACTTGGCGGCATATCGTTGAAGACTCTCCTTGCG
Source organism: Mycena polygramma (assembly GCA_029449255.1). Lineage (NCBI taxonomy): Eukaryota > Fungi > Basidiomycota > Agaricomycetes > Agaricales > Mycenaceae > Mycena > Mycena polygramma. The sequence continues at coordinate 51,950 of JARKID010000110.1, forward strand.
TCGTGCGGCCTTCGTTTCGGCATCAAGCCGAGGTCTGCCCCGAGCCATGGTGGTGCAAAGAGATGAGAAGTAGAGAGAAGTTGCGTATAGGTTTCTTGATCTGGTCAGGAATAGCCACTTTTCGGACGAGTTCGCGACGGTTATTCTCCGCCAAATTCTACAATATAATTGAGTAGCGGAAAAAGTCTGGAAATATTTGGGTAGCTTCCATGGCCAACGTACCTATCGCTGTTAATTTACCACATCTCAGACCTTCTATTTACTTGCGTTATAGATTTTTTATTCCTGACCCCAAAAACCAAACCTCGTCTAACCGATCTATGACCCATATGAAGCCTCCTCCCAAAATTCGGGACCCTGCAGAAAAATGTGCGAGGAGAAATTTGAGGCACGGTTACAGAGAGTTCGCGATCAGAAATCGCACCCCAATCTATCAGAGTCGCTCGCTCACTTCAAATCATTCGTTTTATACGCAGTTGGGTAGACAAAATGTATTTAGAGATGTACGCGAACCCATACAAGCAGAATACGACTACCGGTGATCTACGAATAAACTACGGACTAGAGAGCGGTCGCGGGAAGTGCAGCCCCTCCCAACTGTAGGTGACCATGCTGTGATCCTGCCAGTTCGGGTGGTCGAAGGCGATTGCACGCTGGGAATCCCCGTTGACGATGGGCTCCTCCGTCAATGGCGCTCGGCAAACCGGACACGTCCAGCCGTACTCCAGCCATTGACGGACGCAGACGTAGCAGTTTGAATGCCCGCAGCGGTACCTGCGCGGTGGGTCAAAATTGTGCAGTGTTCACAGCGTAGGACGTACGCGACTGGGTGAGATTTGATATTGAAGCAGACTGAGCATTCGTGGTGGGGAAGCGGGTCACTGTCGGCAGGCGGGCGCGTCTCTGTCAAGTAGAGCTCGTTGACGGTGAGAGGGGTGGCGCGAGGGCGGCGGAACCCGACGCGGAATCTCTTCTTCTTCTCCTGCCTTTTGCTGGATCCCGAAGTGGCGGCGGCGGCAGCAGTAGACGTGCTGGAGCCGGCTGCAGGAGCTGAAGAAGCGGTGGCCTGGGTTGGGGGGAGCGACGTACGTGCCAGTGCACGCAGATAAGGCCGATCGTTGGCTTCCTCGCGCGCAGCTCTGGAAACGCGCATCCGGGGAATGTCCTGCCTGATCATCGACGGTGGCCCACGGCCGCGGATCCGTGGTATGATCGTAGACGGCGGGCCCTCGTAGATGCGCAAGCGGCGGGCGGGAGTTTTGACGGGGGAGCGGCCTGGAGGCTGGTGAATAGGCGTAAAAAGAACTGCAATGTGCAATACTCACGCAGGCTCTGTACAAAGTTCCCGTTCTCGTCCACGAGAAAGGGATTCTCGACAGTGGAGGCCGCTGCGATGGGGAGTGATGAATAAGAGTCAGTCAGAGTCGAAGCAAGAGCAAAGACTCACCGAGCCCAAAGTGACCATTCTCGTCAACGAGAAGGGGATTGTTCGGCGTCGATCCCACTGGTAGAGCCGTGTTGGAGATCGCTCGGCCAGGGATACGATCCATCGGAGCCCGGCGCAGGGAGTGGAGTGTAGGAAAGCTTGGGACAGTAACGAATGTTTTTGTTGGGGCGGTGATGCAGCCGTCGAACTTCCAGGCCCGGAAAGCTGCATACTTATACGGTGACGGTAAAGGGGTGGATTGCGGCATCCGTTTTCCCACATTTTTGTTCACATTTTGGAGGAAAACGGACCAAGGTGGTCAAAGCAGAAAGAGAAGCGACACGACACCGCCACATCCATTTCCTCATTTGGACGCAACTAACTACTGCTTAATTACCACACTCCGCGTCAAGCTCCTGCAGCGTACCGTACATTGCCGCCGCTACCACCGCTTCCGTCTTCCGCACTCCAGCGCTCCTCAGGCTTTGATCGACCCGGGCGACATCAGCAGCAAAGCCGTTAGCGACAAACTGACCCAATGATTGCTCGCAACTCTGAGCCAGTACCATCTGGTAGCCGGGGGATTGCACCGCCGTGAACGAATACGGGAGGCACGACGGTATCAGGACCGTTGCGCCTACAGGAAAATTGATGACCGTCTTGTCGGGCCACACCACGATTTCACCCTCGTCACACCCGTCGTAGTTGCCGAGAGACGTGAGGGCGGTCATACTCGGAATGTACGACTCCTCGCGACGTGGGGTTCCGTCCGTGGTAAATCTATAGTCGACCCGCGAGAAGGCCGTAGGCTCAGTCGACAAGGGAACGTGCAAGCCAACATTGTTTTCTAGGACGGCTTCGATGATGGTACTGGCGGATTTCCACGCGCGAGGGGCGGCCTTGCGCAAGACATCTGAGAGGGGCGGGTAGGTAAGCATGCGCTGGAAGAAACATTAATAAACTGACCATTTTGGAAGGATATAATAGTTTGGATGCAAGCGGCTTCTCGCAGTTGAGCAAGAACGACGTCCTGCGCGCAAATTGCCCTATGGCCGCGCATGCGTTGAGGGCGCTGCAGAACGGATTGAGAGTGAGTTTTGCCTGCTACAACGCGATGCACTTACCCTTCCCGCAGGCCCGATGCACTGGATGCCGTCGGATATCGCGTCTGTGTCGAAACCACTTTTGTGCAGGTGATCCCATGCGTCCAACATATTATGGCTTGCTTCAATGATGCAGCGCTGCCACTCAAGTGATTCGACGGGGCAACCAATGTACATGAGCGCGACGCGACGATGGAAGTCTATTAAGGGGCCCGACTGACTATAGCATCATGGTGAGTTGTCTGCTCGGCCAAAAATTAATTTATACGTACTCATTCCATTGGATGAAACGAAACTCTAGGAGCTCGAGTTGCGCCCGAGTGAAGGAGTCCGGGAAGGCGCTAACCGTCAGCACCGGCAATTCGTCATCGGACCCGTCCCCGGACGCAGATTCTGACCAGGTCGAGGACACGGAGCATGCGTCGGACGGACTGTCATCAGCCATAGCGACGTCAGGGGAGTGCCAGGGCATGGCGACGTCGCAATCCGAGGGAACGTAGGACGAGACAGAGTCCTCAGAATATTCTGAAGACGGCGAGGACTGTGAAGGCGGCGAGGAGACAGGTTCGTCGTTGTCACTATTCAGCGCAGCTTCCAGACGGTTATTACGGAGGTCGGCGGCGATGTAGTACTCTTCGATCAGTAGATCCACAATGTCGACGTCCAGCTGGTGAAAGCGCCCACGCGGAGGGATGGTGAACTGAGGTTGCATTAGGGAGCTGCCAGGCGCGAGCGAGTGAGTCCGATGTTTTTCTGGTTTTATTGGGCTCAATGCTCATCAATTTCAGGCGGTCACAGAGCCCGGTTTCAAGGCGAATCTGGTCACGAAATTAGTCTAATGGGGTTCCCGCCTCACGATTTTGCTATAAAATGGTTTCGTTTCTTCACTGATTCCGCATTGAATAATCTATCCGCCCACAGTTCTTACGCGGTGAAACGGAATGATCGAGAATCCTTGTAGGTTTTTTACAATTTGTCGTGTTGCTCAGGGTATTAACGATTTCAGGCCGCGCAGTAGTGAGGTTTATGCCGGTGTGGAAGCCGCAGCCACGAATCGACGCGTCGGTGCTAATCGCCGACCCATACGAGGACATGCCGGACTTGGACGAGGTGTCGGACTCGGACGATGAAGTGCCCGACCTGATTTCGGAGGAAGTGTTTGTGCGTAGAAGCATGTGGGTGAATCCCAGTGCATCACTGTTCTCGTTTAACCGTCGGCGATTCCACAGTGACCAGATCTCGCTCATCTCAATAGATGATGGTTACCAGTATCCCCTGCGTATGGCGATGGACGGCAACTTCCGCCTGCGCCGGCGCGATACGTCGACTCTGCCGCCTGCGGACCTCCAGCGCGGGGAGGTATATGCCAACGAGCACTTCACCATGGCCAAATGTGATTCCAACCCCACCATCTGGCACTCGCTCGTCTCAACTTACGATGCGGCCTGCTTGCACCGGTGCAACTGCCCCGACAATCACGGAGACGGAGAAGAAACCGAGCTCGCGTGGGGAAAACTCAAGGTCGGTCTTCCGGATTTTCAATCGGGGTGTTGTGATTGATTCCGAAGTACAGGTTCGGGCTAAATTGTAACTGCGCGTAATCGGGGACTCCGTATATCTCATAGACGTATGCTACACGTATGAGAATGAAGGGTTATAATATTGGTTGAACCTCGCCCGTTTGAATCCACCCTCTCCGCCCTCAATTAATTCCAAAAAAAAAAGAAGCCGCGGAATCAAGTCAGGAACGCCGTGTGAGATTTATGGTCATGCGACAAACTCCTCAAGCGCTGATGGCCGGGCGACGATCATACATGTGAAGAAGTACAGAAGCGGTGTCCGAACGACGGACGTCCGGACGCCTCAGTGGGTCGCAAAGTGAGAGCATTCAGGCTTGGAACTTATTGGATGAGTGTTGGGCAGGTGCGTATGGCAGTGTGAGGCGGGGAAGGGGGAGATGAGCTGGACTGGGCCAGGCTATCAACGTCGGAGTATATTGGTGCCGTGCCAAGATCTGCCAGCATCTGCCAACATGTCCAAATGTTCAGATTTTCTGAAGCGGTCGGTGACAGGTGGTGACGCCATTAGACGGCCCGTTGGACCGGTGACGGCAGCAGGAGTTTGTCGCAGCGGAATCGGGCGGCGGGGAGGAGGATGGACGGAAAGAAAAGCGGGATAATAGAATACTGCTGGGACTTTCCATTTGAATGAATGGGACGTGGGGGGGTGAAAAAAATTGGGATGTCGGCGCTCGCCTCTACGGTAGCAAGCCTTGTGGTGATCTGATTCCGCTTAAAGGGGCGCATGCAATTTGCAAAATGCAGGAAGACTTAGACAAGTCACGCGGGAAGTTTCCGAACAGCTTCCGTGGAACGGGGCCCCTGCTCCGCAACGCTTCGCACTGTTGGTAGCCTTGGTGTTTCGAATCCGTTCGGGAAAATGATTGCGTGAGAAGAGAAGCCACGCAGGAGTTTGTCACAGACTCGATAGCAGGATAAAAATACAATTGAAGATTGCGAGGGATTGGTGGGACGAAGGACAGTTTGTATAAGGTAGTATATTCAGGTTGCGACCCGTGGCTGGCTGGCGGAACGTAGGTGCTGCGGATTTAGCACAGAACGCGGGAACGCAGGGGTGAGGAGAGAGATCATGCTGTGTATTCACGTCCACGGACATGACAGAATTCTAACCCATTTGGGCGGGTTGTGCGAAAAATAAAGGAAATCAAGGACAACTGGTGAATATATTAGAGAAATTGGGAGATTTTTAATTGCTCGGCTCAGAAAGTGCACGTACTTGCATCCTCGCCCCATTTTACCACTCGCTCTGACTGTACTGAATGCTACCTGGGACAACGCTCGACACCTCAGACCGAGGCGCCGACGAAGAGGAAGACGTACCAATGTCGCTCAGCCAAATCGACCAGGACGATAGCGCAGACGAGGAGATGCCCCCACTTTGCGACGTGTCCGACGAATCCAGCGACGAGGAGGAGCATCGACCCGACTCCCTGAGCCAAATCGACACCGACGACGCCGCGAACCACTGCGATATGTGCCAGAGGTCTCTGCCCGCCGATGACGCAGAGAGCCGAGTTTTCCGTTGCTACAACTGCGAGCTGAGCGTCCAGTGCGAGACGTGCTGCTCTGGACGTCATATGAGCCGCGGGCGCAACAGTGCTGAGCATATGCTCCAGGTAAGTGGACGCGCACGAGGTTTTGGTGTCCGGCGGCTGACACGGTCAATCCAGGAGTGGAACCACGCGTCCAGCGCGTGGAGCGAGAAGCAAGAGATAGCGGCGTTCCTATCGACAATGGTCAAGGCTTGCGGCAAATGTGAGATGGAGCTGGCGACGCAATCGGTGATGTTGCCCGAGGGAGCCATTATGTGCATGGACTGCGGTCCTTTGTTATTGTGTCGTCGGTGCTGCTTTGAAGGGCACCAGGAGTACCCCCTTCACAACATCAAGGTCGGTCGCCAATTGCGCGCGCGTATGACTGGCTGACTTTCTTTCTCTTGTAGGTGTGGTGCCCCCGATGGGAGAGGTCGTCGTTGGCCGACGAGGGTCTGGTGGTGAAACTTGGCCACGGAGGCGCAGCGTGCATGAGGCCTTTGGAGCCTCCCAGGAGCATGTCAGTCATTTCAATGGGCGGATTGCATCGCGTGAACATGAAGTTTTGCGGGTGCGGGAAATTCGAGGCTGGCGCAGCCGGAGATTGGGCTCAGATCAGGGCGTATGGGTGGTACAGGGCGAGTTTGATGCATCCTCTGTTTTGCGCGACGTTCGAGGTCATGACCCGGGCCAGCGAGGTCACGAACGGGGAGTGGCAGTAAGCAGTGTACCGTATTCTTCGATTAGTGGTGACAGCGCGTGAGCGCGTTTGTGACATAAGTCTTAGATGTAAACAAGGACAACCATTTCTGCTTTCTCTTTCTGCATTTAATCGCATTTTTCCAATATTTCCCCCTGGCCTGGCCATGGTTACGCGGTTCGTTTTCCCGTCGGGGCTGGATCTGGTGGGGGATTACTGGGGCTGATGCCTGGGTGATCTCCCCCATATAACGCGTCCCTTTCCGGTGTTTCTGCCTCAAGTTTTTTTTCCCTTCGACAATGGAAGACAACCCCGGCACGCTCTCATTCCGAGCCTCCCGCTTCGTCGACGCAGTTGTGGGCATCGTAGGAGAAGACCAGACGCAGTCCACGCTCTCCGGCGATCGCGCCATTCTGATCTCAGCCGACGGTGCGAGGCGTGTCGAGAGCTTGCGAAACATAACTTACAAGAAGCGGCGCCTTCGCTTGCGACCAGACAAACTCAACGACTCACTGGCTGAATGGATTCCCGTATTGGATGAAGAACTGGGTGCAGAGCTACGCGCCGCCCTGGACGGGATATCTGGAGCGTCGGACTCTGGCAAACGCAAGGCCTATATTAGCTCGGTAAGCTGGGTGGCTTTAATTTGGGAGAGGCGAATAAGGCTGATTTGCGACTAGGATAATCCGATGGCGGAGTTCAAGGACATTCAGCAAGAAGTCTTGTACGAGATGATGCGCCTTTGTGGGTTGGGCGACTCTGCGGCAGACCCCAAGTGCGCCCTGTGCGATAAGCACCTGGACTCGGGCGTGGCGCGCGCGCGCACCGAGGGAGAGGAAGACGCTGGACCGGACAACCGAATTTTCAAGTGTCCCGACTGCGGCGAATTCCTGCAGTGCAAAGATTGCTGTCTCAAACGCCATTCAATGACACCTCTCCACTTCTTAAAGGTACGTGCAATCTCGCTTAGGAGTTGTGTGTTGCTCACGCCCCGGTGTAGATGTGGACTGGGCAATTTTGGGCGGACGCGCGTCTCAAGTCGCTGGGGCTCGTGTACCAGCTTGGCCATCAAGGTGGACGTTGCCTCGCGCCCAGCAATGTCGTGCGCTCGCTGGTGGTGATCGACACCACGGGCATCCATGAGATCAAGTACAGACGTTGTGGATGCGATCGTTCAGATAACACCAACCCCGTTCGCGAGTTGCTCCGCAACGCTTGGTTTCCGGCCTCGGCGACGGACCCCGACTGCTGCGCCACGTTCAAGGTCATGGATACCTTTCGTATGCTGAACGTCGTGGGCAACCTTAACGCGAATGACTTCATCAAATCGTTGCAGCAATTGACGAGCCCCGTGGCGTCCACAGGGATGGAGAAGTTGCCGGTGAGTCTTCCCCGTCGCTCTCCCTCTTTAGACACAACGCCTGACGATCCGCCACTAGGACCCCTACAAGGCCTTCCTCCGTATGGCGCGTCAATACCCGTTTTTGAATCGGACGAAGCGCGCTGGTCGCGCGCACGACCCGCAGGGGCTAGAGGCGACAGAGCAAGGAGAGTGTGGGGTCGTCTGTTGGACTTGTCCATACGACGGCCGCAATCTACCAGACAATTGGCGCGAGGTGGACCCCAAGTACGGGTAAGTGCGCGATTGTCCCTTACTCGGTCGACGCCGTTGCTCACAAGTTCCAAAGCTATCTGTATAGGTTAATCCTGGCGATGGACGCAAACTTCAAACTGAAAAATCGCATCCGAGCGAACGAACGGGATGATCCGTCGCTGGGGCCTGGATGGGGCGCGTTCGTAGAGCCGACGAGGTACAAGGAGCATCTCAGAAAATACGTCGCAGAAACAGATGTGAGTTTTGATATTTGTCGACGAGCGCGGTCTGATAAGGTTTTAGGTCAGCACTTGCATCGCATTTGCGGCGCTGACGCAGAAGGAAACCCGAAACACGACGGGTTTGCGCGTGTCGGGCGTGGGGGGGGTCGTGTGCGCCCGTCACGAGTGCGTGCGTCCGAATGGTATCGGAGATCTGCAGAAGGGCGAGAGGTAAGCTTACTTGGCTGGCGGGATAATCCAAATTAATTTCAATACAGGTACGCGAACATGGATTTCATCCTCATGTCATCGCTCGCGGGTTTCGACCTGAAGGAGCTCACGATCTCGTACGACATCGCGTGCCAGTGGCGCAAGAGCCTGCTCGAACGCATCACGAAACTGCCGGAGGATTTGCAATTGCAATTCGAGGCGTTTGTGTTCCAGTGTGGACTGCCAGTGTGGCACGCGTCGTCGCACGAGAGCGAATGCACCAACCGGAACAGTTTGAGTTTCTTACCAGGGGTGGGCAAGAGCGATGGGGAAGGCATCGAGCGTCTGTGGGCAGAGCTCAACGCGTTTGCGTATCACACGAAGAACATGGGGCTGGGGAATCGTGCGGACACCCTCGAGGACAAGATCAATTACCATAACCACAGGAAGAACTTGGGACAACGTGAGCGTTATCTCTCCTTCTTTCACGAATACGCACTGACAATCTCTCGGCATGCCAGCGGACATCCTGCGTCGAAAGCTAATGGTGGCCATCGCGGAGCGCGCAAAACAGGTGGAGGCTTGGAAGGAGGTCAATAAGAGCATTCCTCAAGAGGTGCGAGCGGCGTGGCAGGTGCGGGTCGATGCGTATCTCGCTGAGCCTGCGACGGCGGAGAATCCCTACATTTTGAGCGGTCGAGGTACGTCGTGGGACACGGGTGTCGCACGCTGTACTAACATTTGTGTGTATAGATGCCCCCAGCGAGGCTGAGATCCGCGTCAGCTTGAAGAAGGACGAGGAGGAGGCGGCCGCCAAAGGGACCGCGCCGTTGCATGGAACGAGTGCGACGGCGTTCCTGACCGCGGGACTCCAGCTGGAGGATACGCAGTGAGTGTTTCGTACGAAGAGGCAGGCACCGTGAGACTGACGAGGTGCATGGTAGACGTCGACTCAAAGCCCAGCTTGTGGGCACGACACTCATCACGGCTGACCGAGAGAGCAAGATACAGGAGCATCGGCTCGCCCTCCAGGTCAAATTGAGGGCGTTCCGCTCTTTGCAGCAGGTCTACACGCCGGGGGCGATCCGCCGGGTGGAGGCTTTGGAAGCGTCTCGCAATCCAGACGCGCCGGCGGTGAAGCCCGAGAACATTCGCCTGTTCTTGCCGTCGGAGCTGTCGGAGGCGGAGCGCGTCGCAGGGTGCAAGGAGGGTCTCGCTGAGATGGAGGCGAAGTTGCGGGAGGCGCAGTGCGGGGACGCCCTGGTCAAGCTTCGAAGCACGCTGCACGCCAAACGGCATGTGATGTACTGGAAGGGGTCGAATACCTCCGGGCAGCACGGCTCCACGCGTTCGCAGACTCTGGTCAGCGTGATCGGAGAGCGCGTGAATGCGACGGCAGAAAAATACAGGGATGCGCGCCGCGCATTGCACAATCTCAATGGCTCCGACTACGCGCCGCATCTCAAGCCACTAAAAGCTGCCGACCTGACGCTCGACGGCGAGGTACAGGACGACGAGAGCGCGGCGCGCAAGAGACTGGCGCTGATCGAGGCGGGGAAGGGTGCGAGGACGCCTCGCCACATGTCGGGGGGCTCGAAGAAGGTGCTGTCTTGGATCTGGGCAGCGCAGGGCGCGCTGGATTCGGAGGAAGAGGAGCTTCATGAATGTGAGTACAAAGCTGTTGACGACGGGCGCTATCACTGATTGAGATGGTAGCTTTGCGGGTAGAATGGGCGCGCGCGAAGGCTCGCAAGACTCGATGGGAAGAAGAGGTGAACATCATCCGAGAGGAGATGCGTCGGGTGTTGAGGTACCTGGAGTGGGAGACAGGCGTCTGGGAGGACCGCGCGGCAATGGTTCGGGACGACGTGGATCCGGCGACGGATGGAGGCTTGAGAGCGTACGCGCTGCGACAAGCGCATTTTGACCGCACTCTCCGCGAGTTCTACTTCACGCAGCTTAGCGTCCCGTTGAAGGAGGCTGCCGCAGAGGTGTCGCTGGCTGACGCGGATTTGCCCGGGCTCTTCGAGCAAGGTATGTGTGGACGCGCGCTATTGGGGTATTGATTGCTAATATATAATACCAAGGGACGACGGCGGCGTAGCTGCCAATGAAGACTACGTCGAATCGATGTCCGCTTAGCTAGACCATACGTACGTACTTAGCTGTACGTCGAAAACGGGGAGACTGCTTTGCTTCAAATTTATTTTCGATTTCTTTGTTTGGATGCACGTGATTGTGAGAAGGCCAAAAACGGCCTTGCTCCCGACTACTACACTCGACTCACTCATCGCCTTTCTCGACTGCACCACGGTCCTCTCCCCTGCGCTGGATGAGGTGATCGTAGGGGGTGGCGTGCCCGTCCGCGATCGCAAGCCGAGGCAGCACCAAATGACTCGCGACTACTACACACTCGGCTCAGTCATCGGGTTTCTCGACTGCACCACGGTCCTCTCCCCTGCGCTGGATAAGGTGAGCGTAGGGGTGGCGGGCCCGTCCGCGACCGCAAGCCGAGGCAGCACCAAATCACTGAGACGATGGACAGGACGTATCGCCCTGCGCGTGGTGTGTAGGTTAGGAAAAGTGGACGGCGGTAAGTCATGGGGCTGCCTCTTTCTTCTTAACTTCATTCTAACCCGATGCATGACTAGCCTCCCATCCTCTTCGCCTTGGTCACCACTGTTTTCACCGACGTTCGTTACGCAATCGCTGGGGGGACGCATGATGGGCCATCGGTTCACACAGGATTGGACTAAAGACTCGAGGGAAAGGACGGTACGCTTGTGCGACGAGCTGCAGAACGAGCATTTGACAGGCTCTATTTAGCTTAGACGACAACTACCGTTACCGATAAAGTACAGTTGTGGCTCGGATACCGCGAGATTAGCTGCAGAATGTACCTGGATTATTGAAAGGATGAAACTGGTTTACTTTATCCCTTGTGTAGATAAATAAATACTTTTTTAGTCGCGACAACTCAAACGATGCAGTAGGAAAGACGGGTGCAGGCAGCGGCCTACCGGCGCTGTCGGGGACGTGCGCGCACGGTTAGGATGGCAGGCGGGAGGCTGTGGCTTGTGCGGGGCGGCGGTTGATGCGCGCGACTTGGGCACCAGAGGCGGATCGATATTTGATGGTAATCATATTGGCGTGCCCGATTAGGACAGTTGTAGGCGTAATGTTGTGTTTTGGGGGAGAGAGACCGGATTGGGAAGGCCGGGTAAGCGGAAAATTAATATTGAGCAGAACTTACTAAGCGGTGAGGGCCGGCATTGGCCGATACGGTGCTGCCCACTGCAGGAGGGAGTATAATTTGGCTGAGAAAAAGGGCCAGCCAGCGGCTGGCTGGGTCCATCTGAGCAGTAAACGGACGCCCTGGCTAGCTCCAGCTCCGTAGGCTAAATGGTACAGCGAGGATTGCCAAGGAAGCTCCGTTGCCCGACACCCTCCCTCAGCCCGACCCCTAGTCCAGAGCCGCAGTGGCCGATGCCAAGCTTCGTCGATTATCTTGATGAGCACATGGAACGTTGTCGCCGCTGATATTCAATTACATTGATTGCGCCGTTTAGATATGTTCAGACGCATTTTTTATAATCTGGGACGAATACACTGCAGATGTCATGAATAACTGATGAACGTTATCTCAGAATCTCAGAGGCGTCTTGTATAAATGGCAACCGGGCGCCGGGCAGGTGTTCTTGCAAAAAAATAACCGAGAGATTTTTGTATAAACGGTTCTTAGAGGTGTCTTGTATAAATGGCAACCGGGTGCTCTGAGGCGTTGCTGTGCGAAAAAATACCCGAGAATAACCGAGAGGTTCTTGTATAAACGGTCTCTAGAGGCGTCTTGTATAAATGGCAACCGGGTGCTCTGAGGCGTTCCTGTGCGAAAAAATACCCGAGAATAACCGAGAGGTTCTTGTATAAACGGTCTCTAGAGGCGTCTTGTATAAATGGCAACCGGGTGCTCTGAGGCATTCCTGTGCCAAAAAATACCCGAGAATAACCGAGGTTCTTGTATAAACAGTCCTTAGAGGCGTCTTGTATAAACGGCAACCGGGTGCCGGAAAACTCTGAGGCGTTCCTGTTCAAGAAAGTGAATTATACAAGATACCTCTAGTAGGACTGAAAAATGTGATCTCCAACTATGAGGGAAATAATCCATTGGCAAGTTATTGGCAAGTGTAAACTACGGGAATTCTACACCTCGTTCAACTTGTCCACACCGTCGGGGCCTGGAGTGTTGTAGCGATCGCGGTAGTACGCAAGCGCCTCGCGGCGGCTCTTCTTCTTCTCCTTCAGCTGGCCAGGGACGCCATTGCACAACGCGTCGGCTTCGGCACTGAGAGTTGTGAGCGCAGGGAAAGTCGCGGGAGGAGAGAGAGACTCACGCAGTGCGATACATGCCCGGTTCACGACCACGGATGACGACGTACCACGTCTCACCCGATCCGTCGGGAAAAGCCGCCTCCAGTTCACTGGGTGTCTTGGGTTCGCCATGGACCCAAACGGGGTCAGCGTCGACGGCGGCGTCGGCTGTGGCAACGGCAGCAGCGGAGGTTGCTGCAGCACTGGCAGCAGCGACTTCTGCGGCTACGAGAACGGGGAGTTTGGCTGCTCAAGAAAATTAGTGAGATCGGCAAGGCAGAGGGAGAAGACATACCTTGCACCTCGACGGCGAGGCGTGTGGCCTCCAAGGTAACAGCGGAGAGACGGCCGACGAGGGCGACCAGCCCCTCCAGCTCAGTTTGGACGGAGGTGGAGGGCTTGGACGCAGAGGGTGTAGTGGTCGTCATAACTGCTGGTGGTGGTGTAGAGTCAAAAGATAAGTAATTGTTTAGCGAAGGTCCTGACCTCTTTAAAACGAGCACGCGGGTCACGCGCAGAAGCTTGGACATTCTGATGGAAACCATGGCCAACTGGAAGAAACCTGATTTGAGCCATACATGTATCCGTTTGCGGACTGATATTTGGAGGGAAATCTTTTGGGTACCAAAAACTGAAACTGCTTGCTATTTTGGGCGACTGCAACGGGGAAAAGAGCAAAGATGCGCGCTCATTTAGCGTTTTCGGGGCTTCAGGACCGAAATGAATTCGTACAAGGTTTGTGTGGAGAAACTGAATATTATTATTCGGCAATTTGGTAGTGAAAGTTGTGACTTACTGGCTCTCCCTTCCGCGTGGTCAGCGTCGTCGCGACTTTGTTTCCTCTCTTCCTCACCTGATTTTTGCTCGCGTGCTGCGGTATCGGCCCTTCCTCGCCGTCGATGCCTAGGGGAAGGCAAAGCCCGCTCCCCAAAGACAAACTCGAGTTTCTGGAGTCGCACTTCCCCGAGTTTCTAGCTAAACAGCCTAATCTGGGTCGTTTTCTGGGTCGATGTGGTGAAAGAATGGTTCATTAGGTGGCCAGTCGAGCACCGTTTGGGGCTTGAGGTCATCAGTACGCACGGGGTCCTGATCGAGGACTCTGGGTTGTCGCAAGAGCATCAGAAACTCGTCGGAGATGCTCAGGAGGCAGAGAAAAATGTGAGTACAGCATACCGTGTCCCGGAGGCACGTCTGTCTGACTTGTGATGATGCTAGATCATCCACAACTGGTTCAATAACAGATCTCAGAAGGAAAAGAGAGCATTGAACTCGTCCGGATCCAGCGCATCAAACTTGAAGTCCTTGGAAAAGCTGCTGAGCTCTGCGCAATCACGACAGACGCGCAAGAACCACAAGGTCGAGCTCTGGCAAAAGCGTCACCCAGACATCATGGAAGCAGCGCTCCAGGCGAGTAACTTTGACTCGTTGATGCCTAAGGCGAAAGCGCAAGAGACTGTCGAGGAGCGCAGAGAGCCGTAGCTGTAATATATACACTAAATCATACGGTCCTAGCCACGTGTTCACATGCCAAACGTCCCGGTGCTAGCCACCTGCTGGCTGCGTCTTCCTCTCTGGCGCCCCGCAGGGGCGCCGGGCGATTTTCCGGCCCCGGAATGCCCTTTATTTGGCCCCTATTTGCGTCCCCGGAAACCACCAAAATGTTTGCAATCACTGGAGGAAAAGTGACCAAATTACTGTTGCCCCACGTGCTCATTGCTTCCTCGCTGCTGGCGACGACCACCATCCCGCCGCACGTTACCCTTCCTGACGCCGCCCCCCCCTGTCCGTAACTCTCGCTCCCTCTCGCGCCCTTTTCCCGCCGCCACGAGCGGCCGCCCGCGCCCACAGAAAAAACGCCGACTTTCGTTCCCGCCGCAGCGCCCGCCCGCGCCCACTTTCGTTCCCGCCCCCCTCGTGTCCTGCTGCAGCGCCCGCGCGCGCCCACTTCCGTTCCCCGCCGCAGCGCCCGCCCGCGCCCGCTTTCGTTCCCGCCCCCGCGTCTTGCCCGCGTCCCCCTCGCGTCCCGGGTTTTACCCCTGCCGTTCCACTCACCTTTTTTTTCTACATTTGTTGTCGCTATTTTCCTTTCTATAGCTCATCTGCAGTCGATTCCAGCTCTTCCTTACACTATAACCAGATTTGTCGTTGATACATATGTCCGAAGTGCACTTTCTTTTTTTGAAGTCTTAGTCCGTAGCTTTTTGAATACACTGTGTATCACTACCAATCTCATTTGTTATAAGTCTCATTTCGTGTCTTTTGAAAGGTACAACAAATGTACTCTAATGTTTTCTTGAAGTAAGTGGAATCAGGAATGTCGATAACACAGAAGCGACGTAAGTAAACGGAAGCACCATAAGTAAGACAATTCTTGAGCTAAGTACAGCAAACAAGTCCGTATCAAGCTCGCCCTCCCTTCCTGTTTCGCGGTGGAAGTGCTTGCTCCAGCCCCTCCAAAATCCAGGCAGCATCTGCGACCCCCCGCTCCCACCTCTTGCGATTCGATTCGTCCCACACGCCCGTTCCTCCCAACGCCAGGCTTGACGAACCCCAGAAGTACAAGCTTGCGACGATGCATAAGCACCCGTTCTGGCCAGGAAACCAGAACGGATCCCACTCCCATTCCTTCGCGTATGCATCGCTGATCTCCCAGTTCTTGTCTGCCCCGCGCTGGCTGCAAAGAATCCCACCACGTCCACCACCTGCCGCCGTACTCCTCCAAGTCTTTGATCTTCGCGTTGTATGGGCTTTTTAGCTTGATGCCCCGCCCGGCTCTGATCCAATGCTGAACTTCCACTGGGCGCTCATCTGACGACACCCCAGTCTGCGGATTTTTGTCGTAGCCAAACCTGTGCTCCACGCGAATCAGCGCCTCTATGAGCGATCTATAATGGCAGCCAAGATCGACGTGGGACAGAACCCGCACGCTCTCCCGGAGCCACTTGGGAGCGTCGTCCGCGAATTCAAACGGGGGCGGGGGTGCGCTTGGAGCGGCAGCGGCACTTGCAGCAGGAACACCACCGCCGGCGTCGTCAGCGCGGGGGGTCTGCGCGGTCGTCATTGACGCAGCAGGATCGCCCGTGTCATCACCGGGAGACGGCACGCTTGAGCCATCCGCGGCACTCGGACGGGGAATGGGCGCATCTTGCACGCTCGTGCTGCCGCTCGAAGCGGGCGCGGTGCCGCCGCTCGAAGGGGTGCCGCTGTTCGCGGGCGTGGGTGTGCTGCCTGCAGCGGCGGCGGGGGCTGGCGGATTATTCGGCGCATATGGGGCATCTTGCACGCTCGACGCGGGCGCGGTGCCGCCGCTCGAAGGGGCGCCGCTGTTCGCAGGCGCGGGCGTGGTGGCATCTTGCACGCTCGAAGCGGGCGCGGCGCCGCCGCTCGAAGGGGCGCCGCTGTTCGCAGGCGCGGGCGTGGTGGCATCTTGCACGCTCGAAGAGGGCGCGGTGCCGCCGCTCGAAGGGGTGCCGCTGTTCGCGGGCGTGGGTGTGCTGCCTGCAGCGGCGGCGGGGGCTGGCGGATTATTCGGCGCATATGGGGCATCTTGCACGCTCGCAGCGGGCGCGGTGCCGCCGCTCGAAGGGGCGCCGCTGTTCGCAGGCGCGGGCGTGGTGGCATCTTGCACGCTCGAAGCGGGCGCGGTGCCGCCGCTCGAAGGGGCGCCGCCGCTCGCAGGTGCGGGCGTGGTGCTTGTAGCTGCGGCGGGGGCTGGCGGATTGTTTGGCGGAGATGGCGCGTCTTGCACGCTCGAGGCGGGCGCGGTGCCGCCGCTCGCAAGGGCGCCGCTTTTCGCTGGCGCGGGCGTGGTGCTTGAAGCTCCTGGCAAAGGCGACGCGCTTGAGACCGGCCGGGGCAGGGAGGGCGCCGGGCGCAAGGCAGTAGTCACGCTCGGCCCTGCAGATGTGCCTGCTGGGGGTGTGTTTTCGTCTGCTCTGGACCCTGCAGCACACGGTCTCAGTAAGGGGAATTATGGCGACCTGCACGGAACTCACCCGCTGTCTCGTCAAGACGACGAGACTTCCTGGCTTGCTGTTCTTGCCCCCCACTGCTTTCCCCCACCTTCCTCTTGGCGGCGGTCTTCTTCGCAGCGGCGTCTTCCTTTCGCCATTGCTCCTTGTCGGCCGCAAACCCCTCGACCACAGGCTGCAAGAGCGACTTGACGCGCGCTATGTTGGCCAAGCGCTCGTTCTCGTGATCTCGCGGCGTCTTTGCTGGGGCCACGACTTTGTCCTTGCCCTTCCGTGTAGACGTCTTCCCCTGCTCGCTCAGCTTCTCCTTCGCCGTCCCCCTGCTTTTCTTCCGCGGTGGCGCGTCCGCGTCGTCCGATTCCTCCTCCGAAGAGGAGGACGAGTCGTTGGAGTCAGAACTGTCGCTGTCAGAGTCCTCGGGGTCAATCGTGAATTTGGCGCCTTCGAGGCCGGTCGGCAGAGCCGCATCTGCGATTTCTTGTTTATCTGCGACTCAGTCAGCTCCCAATTCGCTGTCCGTCATTGAGGCACTCACTAAAAACCGTCTGAAGATACTCCTTCATTAATCCTAAGACACCGCTGTTGAACCGCAACTTGTCCCACTGTGGAAAATGCGATTGCGCAGCAGTGCGGTTTCGCCCAAATGAGACACTAAGATATTGTCAATATCGCCAATATATTTGATTGAATTTACGGAAAAACTGACTGGATTGTGCGAAGATCGCCGCCGTACTTGGGAATCGGCCCTCCGAGCAGCAGACAGCAGTGGAGGCCCGTTCTGTCGAAGATGCCTTGCAAGATGGGCGCCACGAAGGCTCCTAAATTGTCGATTGCGCTAAATCATCATCAGTAAGACTCACAGCGCTAAAACAATAGACTCACGTCTGCCGGGCGTGCGGGCTGTTGCCAGGAGGGTCGTTCAAGGCTTTATCGAACTTTTCACGAGCCAATACCGCTGCGGCTTTCGCGCGAGTCTTGTACTCCTCCTGCTCGGCTTTTGGCAATGCCGCAAAAAGCTCCCGGACTACCTTGGCGCGGAATGGAGCATTGGGCTGCGCTGAAGTCGCCACGCTGGATCCTTCCGAGGGAGTCGCCGCCCATTTCTCTCTGACCAGTGTCTCGATGTCGTTGTCGGGTTTCTCGTACATTTCGCGCATATACTGCTGGAAGCCCTGACGAGCCTTCGGCGGAGCGTTGACCCCAGAAAGTTTAGCCAGAAGTACCGCCCAAGGATCTTTGGAGGAGTTGATTTTAGTCCGGACGTGTTTGCGCAGACGCTTGACGCGATACTTGAACCATCGTCGAATGCGCTGGTGAGGAGAAGGAGTGAGTCACGGTCACGTTTTCTGATCGACGTCACTCACAGCGTTCAGCTGGAATATCCTCGCTTGGCGTCGTCCCTCCTCGGCTTCGGGCAACCTCTCAAGCTCTGGCAACGGCGCATTTGGGTTAAACTTTTCCAACGGCAACGCTGGCTCCTCGTGGTCCTCCAGGCGCCAGTCGATCTGAGCGTGGAACTCGTTACAGACCTGCTGGAAGTATTCGCGCTCGTAGCGCCATCCGCGTTCCATGCTGTCGGCGTATGGCTCGATATGAGGCGTCAGGATCGATTCGCACGCCCCCTCCGCCCACATCTTGAGATTTCGGCGTTTCGACTTGGGTACTCGCGCCCGGCTACGTTTCGCCATTTCTACGCCAACAATAAGCATCCTTATCCCTCGAGACACCGACGCACTTACTGCTGAACTCTCCCTTCCTTAGATGGGTCTGTGTTGTGTGTGTGGTTACGAACGTGCCTGGGAAATACACTAAACAAACCGGCACGCTCCAAATCTCTGCAAATAAAATACTTAGCCATATCTCCGTCCAGCCTCCAAGCCCTGACCTCGTGCGTTTACCCGCATCATCACCTCCATCATCTTCTCGCAGCGGAGTCCCAATTCCTCGTATAAAAGCTTCGCAGATTCCCACCGGGTCAAGAAACCCCCCTTTTCGCAACTTGTTTCTACTCCCACTACTTGCCTTTCTCCCGCACTACCATGACCCAGTTCTCCAACGCCCCGATCGCTTCCGCAGCCTCTCCTGCTGCGGCAGCGAGCGCGCTGTCGCAGAGTAGTAAGTCCTCTCATTCTTCTCCCCTTCATCGTCCCTCACGCATTCAATCGCAGATCAAGCTACGGCGCAAGAGTCTCAGGGTGACCTCACTCGTATGTCTTTCCACGTCTTCCCTCAAACCTCCCTCATCGCGTGCATCTTGTTTTAGCTAAAGTCGAAGCCAAGATCGAGGACGAAGGGCGCACCGCCGCCAATGCAATGCAGGAGGATGAAGACGATGGGCACAACGACGAGAACACCGTTGAGGCTAACCAAGACGCTGCCGCGATTGCTCGTCAGTCGTCGCCTTTTTTCCAACAACCTGTCTCTGACCAGCCTTACCTAGCCGTTATGCAGAATGGTCTCCAGATGTCCGCTCCCTGGGTTGCTGGAGCCCTCTACGGCGTTATCCCCGAAGGGCCCCTCGCCCTCGTCGCCGACCGTGGCGAGAAATGGTACGCCATCACGAAGGGCAAGTACATTGGCGTTACCAACAGCGGCGCTGTCGCCGACCACGCCGTGACTCGCGTCTCTCATGCCCTCCGCATCTGCTACGACTCCCAGAGCGAGGCCGTTAGCGCTTTCAACGACGCGCTTGCCTTCCCCGTCGGCGGCCTGGTCGCGATCGTGTAACGGTATGTCTGCATCCAATTTCCTCCTCCTTCCGCTTATTCCTCCCTCCATTTTTTTCAGTTTGTCGTATCTACCGTGTCCCATGTACTTTGCTGCCGTCTGAATTTAAATTGTCGTTCGTTGCGAATCTGGCTCCCAGTCAATTGACCCGTACATGCATTTGCGAAATCGCGATCCCAGCCAAAGCTAGCCGAAGCTAGCCGAAATGCGTCTCGCCGCGCGTTCTGCACAGCAATGACAGCACCCGACATC
Organism: Mycena polygramma; assembly: GCA_029449255.1. Classification (NCBI taxonomy): domain Eukaryota; kingdom Fungi; phylum Basidiomycota; class Agaricomycetes; order Agaricales; family Mycenaceae; genus Mycena; species Mycena polygramma. Next base: position 71,634 of record JARKID010000110.1, read on the forward strand.
TCGCATCAAAGAAGCCGGCTAAAGTATTACCACATTCCCTCACCTTTTGATTCGTTCCTCGCCACGCATCCATCCCGTCTCTACCGTATCCATCTTTCATCTATCTCGATCCATCTGGGCACGTATCCAGGGTCTCGCACTTCTAGCCCCACTGCTCCCTCCGAATCATCCGCCTGACTCCCGCGGAAGCCCGTTTTTCTCAGTTCCGCATAGCTACCGCTTGGCTACGGCCGACTTCTTGGTCGACGGGCTCGTATAAACTTGACTTCACACTGGTCCTTTGAATCTGGCCACTCCCTTTTGTTTCCTCATGCCGGGCCCACCACCCCCGTATTCTGTCTCGGACCCCCACATCCAGCAGAGCAATGCTCAAGTGGATCCTCTTATCGCAACTGTTTCGAACCTTAATATTTCTGGGCGGACGCGTGCACCCCTCCCAGTCGGCAATCGGCGGCCGCAGAATACTCCACCGAGCTCGCCGGTCCCTGCCCCGCTTACACCTCCGCGCCCGGTGCGACGGTATCAATTCACTTCGCCCACACGCTCAGGGACCACCACGGAATGGTCAGATTCCCTTGCGCATATCTGTAATAAAGCCGCATTTTGACCTATAATTTCTAGGTCGGAGGCCTCCCAGCTCTCTCAAGGCGTGCCTCAGGGCAGCGTGCGCAGTGTCGTCCCGAAATCCCCCAAAAAACGTTCCAAGAAGAAAGCTTACGTGGTTTTTTACGGTATCATCCCTGGCGTATATCCGGAATGGTCTGTAATCCACCCGTGCAAATATCACCTGCTCATCGCTGTTTCAAGGTACGGACCCGAAGGCGCTGAAGTCCAGGTTTCCGGAGTTCCAGGCTCCTTGTATCAAGGTTACTCTTCCCCCGTCGACGCAGATGGCGCCTACAATTATGCGCGCGGCCGGAACTGGACTGGGGTTCGCACGCGCCACTCACGTTTACGGTCTGATCGTGCTCCACCATCCTCATCGGCGATCGAAGCGTTGCCCGTCCCCACACCGCTCTTCGATTTCAGTCACAACCCGCTCCACGGTCCAGTCAACTCGGGCGACCGCACTTGGTATATTGTTTATGCTGGAATTACACCCGGGATATATCTCTCGCAGTACGCTTCTCCGTCTCCGTTCAGTGCCTCTGCTGACCATTTCCGTAGTCTGGAATGCGCACTTAACACTGTTGGTCTCCCTTGTGCTTCGCATGATTCGACCGACTCTCTTGATGAAGCTCGACGCCGGTGGGATGAGGCCGTGAGCGCTGGTAGCATACACGTTGTAAATCATCCGTACAATTAACTGAGTCGCGTCTCTCGCCATCTGAACCAGGAAATGTCTGAAATATGAATAAAAAAATTATACAGGCGTCTAGTTACTCCGCGCTCACATCCCGCAGCCAGTTCTCGACCCCAGCAGACCCCCGGTACTGGTGGACAACCTCTACAGGGGCACTGTGTTCATAAGAATTAATGATATCCTTGCGAGCATGTCAGTGAGCGTAATACCTTGTCTCGACGTGTATCTTCATCCTCGCCGCCCTCTCCTTTTCTATCCACGCGTCTGCCACAGCCTCAGGCCTGCCGTTCTTCGCTGCCGCCGCGGAAATTCGGGCGTTGCGCCTGGCTTTTGCTGCCGCCAACCGAGCCGCCAACTCCGCCCGACGCTCTGCCGCGGCCGCTGCAGGGGATGCGTCGCTGGCCTCCGAGCCGGAGGACTCGTAGGCATCGATTTCCGCCAGACTCAGAGGGACCCGGGTGCCATGCAAACTGAGGATAAGATTAATGACGATGTAGTAGTCGGCCTCCAAAATAAGCTCACATAGTTGACATGCGATACATGGTCGTCAACGCGGCGTGGGCCACTGCCGTGTCTGGGGACGTGCTCCTTTCACCCGCTTCATAGTCATAGGTCGTCGAGGCCTCGTCTCTATCCAAAAGTAAGTCCATCGACGCAACAATTGGAGAGCGATCCGCTTACCCATCACTGGCTGCAGCCCTGTTTTTTTTTGGGGGATCCCATTGGCGTCGGTAGATCTTCACCGCCTGCCTGAGAGAGCACTTGGTGGTTAGAACATGAGCGGGCGGAGGAGTGTTGCACCTTCTCTCTCGCATCTTCGCTCGGTTTTTCTCCCGGATCTCGGGATGTCTGCAAGTTTCTCTTCAGTCCTGCTGTTGCCCGTGATATAGTTTGGTACGCACCGTTCGTAATAACGTCGACTTATTTCGCGACGTTTAGCGGCTCGACGTCGGCTCTCCTCCATTTCACTTGGGTCTTGCACCTTCGTCTTGTGCCTGAAATCGGTATTACACAGCTGTTGGTCTGGTCGAAGAAACCATAAGGTGATACTCACCTTCCTTTCGCCTTTCGTACTGTGCGGGCCATATGTGCTCTGTCGCTCGCTTGACCGTAAGAAACAAGATGGAAATGTGGCGATGTTTGGTCTCCCCAAACTGATCTTGCGCGGGGAAGCGACAATATACACCGTGCAAGGTTCTGGACAGAGAATAGAGCGTGTGGAAGAGCACTAGACAATAAATGTACAATGAATGTATCTGGATGTTTTATTAGAAGCGGGGGCGCACCGTTGTTGCGGCCCTCGACACCCGTCGGAGGTTAGACGATGTCGCAGGCCAGTAAGACAGCCGCAGGTTCCATGCTTGTAATATAGTACATGGTTGGCGTTCGCAAACAAGTTGGTGTCGCTGCAGATATGCCAGAATAAGTCCTCCGTGTGAGCGCGGTCATTTCTTGGGTTTCGGTCTGATAGCTCGCAAACCGAATATTGGTGTTATCGAGGGCTTCCTTTCTTCGGGATGGCTCCAGAGAGGCACGAAGGACCCATTGTTGCAGAATAGAGCACGGTTAAACGATAGTGGAAGAGTAGTAAGGCAAAGATTTTCAAGACTGCTGCGCGTTAGTGAAGCGTTCTCGTACCTTTGTGACTTATTACTGTATTTGGACTGCTTCACAGCATCGTTTTGTGCGCTCAGCTACTCTCCCTCATCTGCTCCCCGGGAATCGTCTATGGATAGGAAGGGTTTGATGTCCCCATGAACACTCTCCCTGGTGGAAACTTCGTCAGACGGACAAGCACCCTAATTTACTGGATTATGTTTGTTTCGCACCGACAAACACCAGTCGCAACGCTCCCCTTGCGGCCCCTACCTCATCTTTGCGCCGCAAAGCCACCAATATCCTCTGGTCTGCAGCGAGTAATCAGCCTGTCGGCATCCCAAGTCTCCCTGGTCTTCGACCCCTCCGCTTTCAGCCCGCTATTCTGTTTTCGATTTTGAAATTATGTCTTTTCGGGCTCTTTGGAGCACGCTTACAATCCCCGTTTCATTCTAAGGCGTGCTGAGCAGTTCTCACTTCTCTTATCAACAGGCTGGGTCGGTGGTCTATTTTTCTTTCCATTTAATCACGAATGGCGGCCTCGTCCCAATTTGGAAGGGCACCTCATCTTCCCTTCTCCCACCAACGTCGATGTGCGGCTCTTTCAACGAGGCCTCGAATTCGTCCGCCCCGGAGTTCCCACTGTGCTGAAATTTCTATGTATATTACGCCAGCATCGCACTGACATGTTTGCTAGCCCCCACTTCCACCTCGCCATCCACATGGGCATCAATCGGGGCGCAGTCATCGACGCAGAGCCAATGGAACGCGCTTGGGCTTTTGGGAACGGCGGGAACGACCATGGATCCTCTCCAGCTCATTATCTTCAACCTGATGAACGGCGGCACCAAATTCGCGACTGTGTCTTCGAGAACGCCCTCGCCCAAGCATTTGCCAAGGTGACGAAATCTCCTCGCTCCGCCGTTCCCCAGGCCACTCACCGTCCCCTCACCTCACAGTCCCCCGGCTCTACCTCTGTGCATCTCCCCAGCCCCCATCATAGCAATTCGGGCATGCCCTGCGCTGGCGCTGCTCGTACGAACACCCGCTGGGCTGCCGCACTCCGTCGTTCAAAGTACCGCTAGCATATCTTGATATTGCGTTTTTTGTACCAAGTCAATGAAAAAATAAGAATATCTCATTTTTAACAAACGCGACCCGGATAGCTACATGTGAGGTAGATACAGACACACTACAGCTTTGAGCTAATCATTTGAGATGCGGCGTCGGAGGCCTGGATAAGGTCAACGTAGAGCCTGACCTGCCGCATTTTCTCCTCAAGAAGTGCGCCGTCCTGGATCTTGGATTGCATATCGTTGACGCAGAGCTTCACCCGCCGCATTTCCTCCTCGAGGAGGACCGTATTCTCGGCATGGCGCATGGCCCTCGCGCTGTCGCGCATGGCCTTGGACTCGACTAAAGGCTAAAATCAGAAAAGGTAGGAGAGTCTGGAGGAGAGCAGGAACAAACGCACCCACGAAACCGCGTCCCTCACAAGATCTGGTCCCACCGACGAAGCTTGGAACATTGTTGGCAAAGCTAGCCCCAGACACCATTACGAGTGGTGGTATGTCTTTGCAGTCGACGTCCATGGCTTGACGCAGACGAAGGAGATCGTAGTGAGAGATTTCGAGAATCGACAAGGGCTTTGGGAATAAACACTGCCAATGAACGTGTGCTTGCTCAATCTCCACGCTTCGACCTGGTAAGATAACTTTCAAGTGACGCGTCTCATCTCATCGCGTCTCCTCTCCTGTAGTCCACGCTTTCATTTGGTGCACTTGCCACTGGGCCAGCAGTGCTTACAAGCTCGAGAAACTACAAGCCGATTTTCGACACTGCTGCTACCTTTTCGGTCGGTCTGCTTGCAGTTCGCCAGTGCTGTCTCGCCTCCGACGCGTCGCCACGCCTCGCATCATTGTTGCCAGCCACGCTTCGCCGCACGCCGTCAACGGGCCGGCACAGCACTCTTCCACCACCGTCATTATTCTTTGTTCTACCCACTCCATTCTCTCTCTGGTATGCCGGCCGAGTTATTCACCGTCGAGGAGACCGAGTACGTCCGTCTTTCATTGATTTCATGCAATCTCCAATGCCTTCTTGTCTATAGGGAAGAGAAGCGGGAACGCCAGCGACTGCAGGCAAGAGCACGGGCGGCGCGGTATGTCTCATTCCTCCCCTGAAACCCCTTTATTCTGATTGAATAGCCTACAGTCACCGTGCAGCAGTTAAGGCTCTTCCGCCTGACGCTCAGCAAGAGATCAAACAGCGGGCCCGAGCTTCCCGAGCCAAGTATCGCGCTCGGTGTGACTGCATTTCAATTCGCCGTCGCTGTCCTCATTCTCTTCTTAGCCATCGATGGCAGCTTATTGTCAAGGAAAGAGATAGGAGGGAACAGTTAAGCCCCTTTCCTTCACTTGCCGTCTTCCACATCTGATATCCCATTGCTCCTTGTCAGTAAGTCCCGGGAGAGCCAGAGTGTAGATGAGTTTATTCGGCGGCGTCGCGCCCGCCAACGGAAAGCGAATGTCCAGACCCCACCGCTGACTCCGAACGCGGCGGAGCCGGACGAATTGATTGACGACGATTATTGACGAGATTTATTACTTCGCCACCTGTATTGACTCGCCCTTCGCTTTCGCTATTGCTGTCCTGTCCCGCTACTTAGAATTATGATTGCTTCTTGTTTTCAATCAGATACTGCAGCAGAGGGGGGGTGATTATTCAGATAGCAAGCTCTACGACGACCACAAAGAGGAAGTAACGTGTACGACGACCACAGGGCACAATTTTAGTACCGACTAATCAAGCGGGAGTGGGACGACGCCTCGGGAAGTACAAGCCCTTGAAGCTATAGTCGACAATGCTGAGGTCGACCCTGTTCGGGAAATCCAGCGCGATTCCGTCCTCGTTGTCGTAGTTGCGGTGGGGCGGCTGAAGCATGGTCGCGCGACACGTGGGGCATTCCCAGCTGTTCCTCAGCCAGAGGCGAATACACACATAGCAGTGTCCGTGACCACAGTTGTAGCTGTAAGGAAAGTCAGAGTACGCAAGCGGGGGTTACGGGGCGACGACGTACGACACTGGATGAGATTTTACTTGCAGGCAGATGCCACATTTCTGATGACCGCGATCGGTGGATTCGGCTGGGGGGAGGTGAGGGGTATAGTAAAGATCGGCCGCGGTCACCAGCTGGGCACGCGGCTCACGATACCCTTCAGCGCGGCGAGTACCAGGGCGTCGGACACGAGTCCTGGATGAAGGGGTAGACTCTGCCTGCCTCTCCAACAATTCACGACGATAGAGCATCGCGGCGCCCCATTTGGCGGTGCGATACGCGTCTTGTTCCAGACGCTTTTGCCTGCGAGCGAGTTGCGCCGCGAGGTCGACCGCCAACGTGAGAGTCTGCGCCTGGCTTGCCCAGGCGGGGATAGCAGGGAGGCTGACCGGGGGGAGGGGAATACGGGGCTCGGTGAGCACTGCATCAGTGTCATCCGTGTCGGGTATGTTCTCGGCGGGCGGCGGCGCGATGGTCGCAAGAGGGGCACGCGGGCGGGGTGCACGATATTGGGGAGGCGCGGGTCGATCGTAGAGGATCCGCTGACGGGGCACAACGGGGCCTGATCTGAAAGTCAGAGAACGGAAGGTGACGCCCAGTAGAAACATACCGGAATTAAGACGAGCAGTGTGGGTGGAAGGAACTGTCCTGGAGATAGACATCGAGCTGAACAGTCCGTTCATGCCCCGAGTGCCATGGTCGCGACCTAAAGACATTGAATACGATGGATAGGACGAGAGCAGTGGGCAAAACACACCAAAGAGAGGCGAGGCGAGGGACGACATCGTCCGAGGCAAGACACAGACGGTGGGTGAGAGACTTTTGAGGGAAAGACTTTTGGTGAAGCGGGGCGAAAGGCTGAGTGAGAGATTGGTCGCGGGGGATTCACACCACTGAGGGCGGTTTTTATACATCTCGGCTAGTACGATTCGGCATCCGCGTGGTACATCTCGCCGGTTTGTTGGGTCCTAGACGCTGGATTTCAGGCGGCTACATTAGGAGGCCAGAATTTGAGGACGCGTTTGGAGGTGAATGAGAAGTGACGTTTGTTTGTAACTGTGTAAAGAAGAGGCCAACAACTTTACTAATTGATATTCTATTTCCGGCCACTACTCGTCTACAGACGACTCGTCCACAGACGGCTCATCCAAATGATCTAACTCGTCAAGAAAATTGAACATTCCAAGCGCAGTTTCCATCCGGCGGTCCTTCATCGCCTCGCGCGCCCTGCGGGTGGCTCTCCAACACTGCGACTCAAAGTTGGCCTCGCACTTGTAGCCGTTTTCCACATAGCGGAATGGTCCTGCCCCAGAGGACTGGGCAAACGCGTACTGGGCCTCGCCGGCGCAGACTTGAGTAAACGAATAGCGCGTGAAGGCGGCCGGGAACAGGACGGTCGCACCGACGGGGAATTTTATGACCTTCTTCTCCTCCCACATGATCAGCTCGCCACCCCAACAGGCCTGGTAGCGCCCTAAAGCAGTCAAAGCACGCCAACCCCAGAGCATGTCCAGATCGTCGAGCCTAGGGGCGGATTCGTCGGCTCCCAAAAACCACTCCGAGGCGTGGAAGGCGCCGCCGACGAAGTTGTCGCGCAGGGCCCAATTCTCGACCAGGAGCTGCTGTTTGGTGTGCTCGACGCGCGCAAATAATCGGGGCGCAAACGCGTGGTGGATAGCTACAATGGTATTGTTATCATATCCACATCCGAGCAAGAATGGCGACTTACTGTTCTGGAAGGAAGAAATCTCGCTGAAGGCTTGACAGTTGCGCAGGATAGCAACCTCCACCTGGTTATCATCGTTCTTGTGAACGATGTTTTGTGGGCGCTGCGTGAGTGATTTTTTTTAGTGGGGAAAGGGAAGGGAGGGGGAGCGGCGTGCTTACCACGGAGGTGGGACCGAATCCATAATAGTCGATTCCGGTGCGCAAGGAATGTGGCGTATTCTGGTGTCCATGCTCGGGCAGGTCGCTGTAGTCGACTTTGGCGGAGGCATGACGAAGTGCTCTGGTTGCCTGCCCAATGACGCGCGCCCAGTCTTGGCGCTCGACCGGCGCATCGACAAGGACACCGACGACACGGCCTTTGCTGTCCGAGAGCGGGGTCGGCCTGTGGCGAAGGTGTCAGGGGCTGATTTCGAATTACAGGAGCACGAAAGCGAAGAATCTCACCCGGACCAATCAAGTATGGACTCGAAACCAAAACTTTCGAGCTCTGCGCGAGTGTAAATGTGGGTGAGCGGCTCGAAGTGAACGGGGCGCCTGGGGGCTGGACTCCTGGGGTGGTCGGTGTGCTTGGGAAGCCCGAAACCTCCAGCGTCCTGGAGAAAGCCGGAGGACCAGCGGCCGAATGCGGTGGCGTGCACTGGCGCGTCTCCTACCACGTAGCCGTCTTCGTCGGCTTCGGACGAGGGCATCGAGACGTCGGAGTCGCGCGAGGAGGTGCTGTCGCTCATGTTGTAGTCGGAGCTGGAGTCGGTGTCGTCCTCGATGTCGGAGTCGAAGTCGTGGTCGAGGAAGCTGGGTCTGGTAGGTGTTTCTCCACGATAATACGGCTCCGTTTTTTCGCGGTGGCGCATGAGGTCGAGCTCGCCTGCGAGCAGAGTTCGGAGATCATATGGGAGACGGACAGGAGGGCTGCGAGGAGGAAGAGAGAAGATAGGCACGAATGAGGACGGCATGTCGATTTTTTTCGGTGGGTGGTGTCTTGGCTTCACGTCTCGATGTGCATTTAATATGAGCCTCTCTAGCCAGACCCCCACCCAATGCTTGAGTTGTGATGATTTGCGAGCGGCTGTGGCCAGCCCCACGGCTACGTTCCCGGCAAAGTACGGGCCCAATTTTTTTCTCCTCTTCGCGGGATTCGGAGGTGTCGCCAACGAATTTCGCAGCATTGGTCACTCCAATTTGCGTAGTTCCTCGTCGGCAAAGTGACATCTTTCAGCTGATGATGCAACAACTTTGGGTTTGTATCCCCGTAGACGTGGCGAGAAATGCGTGGTGTCGCGTCGCAGCATTCCAATTACCCGGCTCAAGATAAGAAGTAACTTCCCCGTTCACAACGACTCTTGGTATTCGGCGGTCTGTGTCCTGCTTGCATCGGGCACCGGACTAACATTTTCTAGGTACTTTTCGTTCTCGACGGTGAGCAGGTGCAGCGGTCGAATCGGCCGACGCTTGCACGGACCCTCCTGGCGGCCGACGCTTCTGTCAGCCATGGCGACGTGGCGAGAAACATGTGGGCAATCTGCGGCGTGGCGAGAAACATTACCCCTACCCCCCATTTAGACAGGTTTGCTTCCGTTCAGTAGCCCGAGGGTTCGGCCAGGGCTGTAGCCAGGGTGCGGGTAGGCAAGGGATTACGCGAGTCATCGGCCATCGCGGAATCGCGAGTGGATTTCAATCAGAAACAGCATTCGACCAGCGACGTGGCGAGAAACACAACTCATCCCCCCATTTAGATTGTTCCCGTTCACAAGACCAAGACTTTGGGGCTGGGCCACAGCCGGGGCGTGGGTAGCTAAGGGAGGACGCGAGTGGATTCCAATCAGAAACAGCATTCGACCAGCGACGTGGCGAGAAACACAACTCATCCCCCATTTAGATTGTTCCCGTTCACAAGACCAAGACTTTGGGGCTGGGCGACAGCCGGGGCGTGGGTAGCTAAGGGAGGACGCGAATCTCCGGCCATCGTGGAGAAACAAGTGGAGCGCCAAAAATGAAAGTCAAGATCAGCTCCTGTGTTTTGACGCTACGACCCACCTTCACCGTGAACCTAACGCAGAGATGAAGTCGAACCCTTGTACGTCCCCTTCTATTATCCTGTTCCGTACGGGCGAGTCTCATTTGGCGGGCAGGTCGAGATATGATTTTGTATAAACCGCCCCAGCCGATCCTGCTCATGCCTGTCTGGCCGAGCCTTCGCTCGGACCTTCAAAAGGGCGAAAGGTGACTATCGTATTTTGCCCACGATTCGGAGTGCTGAGCTGACCTTTTGAAGGTGGGCTGCAACGGGTTACTGGGACGCATACCTCCATGAATTCCTCAAGCGCGAAAGGTGAGACCGTTTTTTGTTTCGCGCGACATCATGCTGACTTGTGCTCTGCGAAGTTGGTCGAAGTCGAATTGGGACATCTCTATGCCGTGGCGGTAAGTAGTTCGTTCATTCCGTCATTATTTGCATCTAACTTTAGTGATTCGTCCAGGATGTCGTTGGAGTACGATATCGGCTGTCGCTGCACGTCACGGATGAACATCATAGCGTGCAAGCACTGTCACGGTTGGCACGATCTTCAATGCAGCCGCCACTGCATTCCCTCAAGTTGGGGCGAACGGGTGGAGCAGATGTGGCCAATGCAATGGTGGTCGCGTGTGAGGGCAAAGCTTTAACGTAGTGCTTGTATTGTGTTGAATTGCATGTATTCTCTTTGTGTCTGCCCTCACAACTCGAAGAGCGTTCGGAGCGGTTTCGAGTATCAAACAGATGGCGCAGCCAAATAATCACCTCTTTACTTAAACCTCGAATACAGAATGCGACGACTTTGCTACATCACCCTTGAGTCCCTTTACACTCGGCCCATTCGCGTCCCAACCTTTCTTCCGCTATGGAACACCAAAATAAACTTCACTCGCCATGGACGACAGCACGAGAGATCATGTTACGCGAACTCGTGGATCGCGACGCGTCCACTCCTGGCCCGCGGGCTCACTGCGGCGGCTGCAAGACCGGATTCTGGTCGGAAACGGATGGCGGGAGGCGCTTCTTTGACTGCGCCGCGTGCAGCTCGCTGCTGTGCTATGCATGCTGCATGAGCGATCACCAGCAGACGCCGCTTCATCTCTTAAAGGTATGAATTATGGAGGTTTTTTCATTGAGTCTTACCAGGCCCAGGAATGGACGGGCATTGGATGGCAGAAAATCACATTGGCCGAGATCGGGCTGGTGTTTCAGCTGGGACATGAAGGTCGTCAATGCAGCACACCGGTGCCGACGGTGCATTCAATTGAGGTCTGGGACACGGCGGGAGCGCAGACGGTGAATTTCCAGTATTGCGGTTGTATGGGCGCTGGTTTTCGGGGTGGGCAGCTAGCTGCCGCAGGGTGGCAGATATCAGTACGCGAGAGTGTTCCAGACACCGCTGTAACACGCTCGTTGCTGGACAAGTTTTCAGGCCTGCAGCTACATTAAATGGGTAGACAGTTGAATTAATTGGATCGCAGTAACGAGTACAACGAATAAATGATACAAGGCAAACTCGGTATTTATGACGGGGGCATTCGGAGGCGTGGCGAGATCTGTCCGGGAGGGAATGGGGGTAAGGTATCCATGCGGGCTGCGCGTCTTCTTTGCGCCTGCTGATTGATTGATGAGTTGTGGAACGCAACAGGAGATGATTTGGCTTACCGTTTTTATTCGCCTGTTGTCCGTCTTCCTGCTCGAACGAAATCTGGATGGCGAAAACCAGCGGCAAAGCAGATGCGCCGGCGGGTACTGTGCGGTTTCGAGCAAGTCAAGTCGTGGATGTGGCAGTCGGTTTTGACGACGCCGACCCGATGGGCGCACTCTCCGCGGATCGTGGGGTCTATATTTCGAACGACGGCCGCCGCCACGACGATGTATTGCTGAACGTGGGTCAAAAACGGTGTCGAGTGGCACCGTCAAGCCTCCATGATCCGCTGGCGAACTGGGTTCCTGTCGATGACGCGGACGCGGTGCTTGACGAAGACTTGCTGAACGACATGGACCAGGTGTCGGGGACGCAGAAGAGGAAGCGCTACGAGAGCTCGGTATGTGCTATGAGCTATTGTGAGCACGCCGCTGATAAATAATACGCAGACGGACCCTATGGCGCAGTGGAGAGACATGAAGCAATTTTTCCTGGACGAGACAGTGAGGCGCGAGGGACTCGGTGACGACATGCACTCACCGGAATGCGGGCTGTGTGGCCATGCGATGGGGTCGGCGGCCGAGCCAGCGTCGCGTTTTTTCCGGTGCAAACAGTGCGGAGACTTTCTCCAGTGCAAGGAATGCTGCGTGAGTCGACATCAGCTGACCCCGCTGCATTTCCTGAAAGTGAGTTGCTTACATCGATCGTATTGCACGCTTGACTGACTGGCTCCAGGAATGGACGGGCAATTTCTGGGAGAAGAGAACATTAGAATCTCTGGGCTTGATTTACCAGCTAGGCCACCAAGGGCGCAAGTGTTTGAAGCCGGCGCCGGTCGTGCGAACGATGGTAGTCCTCGACACCTCAGGTATCCACACTGTCCGCTTTCGATACTGTGGCTGTACGGCCACGCGAACGACAAGCAACTTGGGACAAATTCTGCGAAACGGGTGGTACCCAGCCACGGTGACGGACCCATCCACCTGCGCGACCTTCAATGTTTTGGACCTGTTCCGTCTTCTCAACGTGGTGGGGAACGTTAACGCCAACGACTTTGTGGCGAGCCTGGAGCGCCTGACGGATGGGCTGCGCGCATCAGGGATGGAATGGATGCCGGTAAAAATATACCTTCAATCTGATTGACCACTTGACTGACGTCGCATAACGCAGGATCGTTACAGGGCATTTTCAAGGATGGCACGGCAGTACGCCTTTCTCCAACGGCTGCGGCGGGCAGCCAGAGCGTACGACCCGGACGGCGTGGACGCCACCAAGCTGGGCGAGTTGGCAGTGCGTTGCTGGGCATGCCCACACGATTCTCGCAATTTGCCGCCCGATTGGCAGGATGTCGATCCGAAGTATAGGTGAGTTTTTGACCTGATGCCTTCGGAACGGGGTCAGTAAGGGTGCTAAACGACACGAAAGGTTTTTATACATGCTTTTACTCGCGGTGGACGCCAACTTTAAACTGAAGAATCGATTGCGTTCGAACGAGTTGTACGACCCGTCCCTGGGGCCTGGCTGGGGAGCTTTTGTGGAGCCGACTGAGTATCGGGAGCATCTGAAAAATTACGTTGGAGAGAAAGATGTAAGTGGGCGGTTAACACCGAGGTGAACGCAAGCTGATTTTTCTAAAAAGATTAGCACCTGCATAGCCTTCGCCGCGTTGCTACAGAAAGACTCGAGGCTTACCACAGGGCTTCGCACTTCGGGTGTCGGGGGCTGCGTTTGCGCGCGTCACGAATGCGTTCGCCCAAATGGAATTGGTGATCTGCAGAAGGGCGAAAGGTGAGGGTTACGCCGTCCTTTTCCGGGGGAGACTGGGAATTGACGCGTCCGAACCAGGTATGCTAACATGGATTTCATTGTCATGGCCGCTCTGGCAGGGATCGTACTCACCATATTGACGATATCTTACGATATCGCCTGCCAGTGGAAAAAGAACCTCGAAGAGCGCAACGACAAATTGCCCAAGCGAATCAAGCTCGATCTGGATAAGGTGGAGGTGCAGTGCGGGCTCCCAGTGTGGCACGCGTCGTCGCACGAGAAGGACTGCAGCGATGAAAATAGTCTAAGTTTTTTGCTCGGGGTGGGCAAGACCGATGGTGAGGGCGTCGAAAGAGTCTGGGCAGATCTGAACCCGGCCGCGTTTCATACGAAGGAGATGGGACTGGGGAACCGTGCCGACACGCTGGAGGATAAGATAGATTCCCATAATTATTTGAAGAACTTGACGCAAGGTGAGCTGCTTACGTCTATTGTGACATGTTTCGCTGACAGGTTATTGTCCTCTCTCCAGTCGACGCGCTGCGTCGCAAACTCTTGGTCGCGATCTCCGAACGCCAGCGCCAAGTAGAAGCATTCAAGGAGATCAACAAGGCCGTGGAAAGTGATGTTCGCAAGGAATGGCAGGACATGGTCAACGCGTTTGTGGCGGACCACAGCGAGCCAAATCCCTATGTCATCAAGACGGCTGGTGCGCTTTTATTTCCTCCTTCCAAGAATTCGAGCTGAGTGATTGCGAAGATGGACAGTCGGAGGCAGAGATCCGCCTCCAGCTGAAGCAAGGGGAAGAGGAGGAGGCGCGCAAGGCGGGGACGCCTTTACACGGTACGAGCGCCACCGCTTTCATCGTAGCCGGGATCCAGCTCGAAGACATTCAGTACGTCTCGGGATCTGCTTGCTCGACCGCGGCTGACTCTTTTCTCGTAGGCGGAGGATTGTCGCCGAGATGAAGGGGCGCGTCTTGGTAACAGCAGACCGCGCAAGCAAGCTCGTCGACCGCCGCCGGACTTTTTTCCAGAAGCTGCAGAAGTTCCGGCGGCTGCAAGAGATCTTCACTCCCGGGGCGTCGCGTGCTGTGGCGACGGAGGAGGCCACGCGGGATGCGGATTCCCCTCCACCCAAGGCCGAGGACGTACGGCTGTACATGCCGTCCGAGCTGTCGGCCTGGGAGCAGAAGAATGGTTGTCAACGCGGCGTTCTGAGCATCGAGGCGTCCCTGCGACACGGACAATGCGATAACGCGATGGGGGCCGTTCGTCGCGGGCTGCACACCAAGCGCCATCTCATTGGCGTCCGCAATTCTCAGGTAACGGGTCAAGTCAAGTCGACAAAAGCGCGAACGCTTATAGGCCAAGTGGGGGAACGCGTCGACGCTCAGGCTGCGAAGTACCAGCAAGGGTGGAGAGCGCTGGGTCGCCTGGAAAAGGACGAGGGCGGCTCGTACCTGGATGATCGGCCCCAATTTCAAGAGCTCAAACCGGCCCATCTGACGCTCGCGAACGAGGAGATCGAGAGCGACACCGCGGCACGGAAGAAACTGGCACTTATGGGCGCTGGGAAGGGCGCGCGCATGCCGCGCCATATCGCAGGGTCGTCGAGGGAGGTTCTATCCTGGATTTGGATGGCGAAGGGCGCAAAGAGGGAAGTGGAGGAAACTCATGAATGTAAGTTTTCACTTTGTGGCAAGGAGATTACGGCTGACGTTGTAAATGTAGCGATGCGCATGGAATGGTGTCGCGCGAAGGCAAGGAAGGTGAGATGGGAGGAGGAGGTGCTGCTCCTGCGCGAGGAAATGCGCAGGGTGCTGCGCTACCTCGACTGGGAGGCGGACACATGGAGGGCGCGGGCGTCGGCACGGGAGACCGAGTCAGCGGAGCTCCGCCACGGCCTGAGCGCGTATGCGCTCAAACACGAGGCGCAGTACCGCGCGCTCGCCGCGTTCTTCAAGGCGGAGTGGAACTTGTCGGTGGGGGAAGCGGCAAGCAAATTGGTGAAAGAGGAGCCGGAGGAAGGCGCCGACCTTGTTATGCTGTTCGCGGCGGCAGAGGCGTCCCCATCTGACCAGTCGCCGTCTGACGAGTCTCCGTCTACTTACGCGTCCATGTCGACTCCTTAGATATATTGTACTATACCCGCTTCATCAATCTATCTTTATTACTCGTCGTTTTTGGTGAAAATTGAATCCAGAGGATTAAAAGGAGCGAGCTGATGGGATTCATAGAGATTTTACACGGAAATGGCCAGATTGGGGCTGTGAAACGGCACAACACGAAATTTGCGGGACGCAAACCGAATGCAGAAGGCCACCGGTGATGGCTGAAGGGCTCATTGAGGATTCCTGGGCCGAAAAGAGCACAGAAAAACGATTGGCCAGGGGCTGGCTAGCGCCGTGCGGGAAAACATATGACGGACTGGCTGTGTCCGTCCCATCAGTCAAAGACGTACCACCACGGGTGGCGCAGAGCACGGATCAAAGTCGGGCGAACGGCGCAGATGCAGCTGCGCCGAAAGACCGCTGCAGGCCTATTTGCAAAGGCGTCAGACGAGGAGAAGGCGTCGGTGGAGGAGGAATGGCTTCGCCAAGAGCGCCCGTCTAAAGCGGCGGTAATGAAGGCGTCAACTCCAGAGGAATACCAGAAGTAAGAGTGATTTTCTTGACGCTCATATCATGGTGGCTGACGAAAGGGATCTACAGTGGATTGGACAAGATAGGACCGTGGCTCAAGACTTTCCATGGGGTGGTAGGGGACGCGTTGGGTTGGGTTGGGGCGACAGTGCTGACGGGGCCAATTCCTAACCAAGGCGGTAAGATTGGGACGCAGAGGTTCGTCCGTTGCTCGTGACCGCGGCGCTTATTATGATGATGACACATCTTGCTTTTCAGCTACTGCCATGGCGTGACGCCCGCCGGACACACCATCGACCAGGCCCTCCCTGGGTGGCACGAACACGTCATTACGCCGGTTCAGCAGTTTGGGAAGAAGGTTTTTGGTGCGTCTTTTTTTCCCTTTATTTTTGGGGGACGCTAGAGCTCAAACGGTGCTGGTAGATCACGATGCACGGCGAGCGCGCGCTATGAAGCCCGCAGACGCAGCGGAGAGCCACCACGACCCTGTCGAGCCTGTGACATCCGCGGGGCAAGAGCCGCGACGCCGCAAGCGGAGGGCGAAAGCAAAGGAGTCGGCTGTGGACGAGGCGGACCCTTTTCCCCCACCCTCCTCCGCTTTCACCAATATCCCCGTCTCCTCTTTCAACGACGTACCCTCTCCCCCACCCTCTCCCCCACCCGCCTCCTCTTTCACTGATGTCCCTGGTGGTCTGGATTACTCTGCCCTGCAGCCGTTTGCCGACTTCGGAGACTTGAATCTGAACATCGATATCGACCCCGAGACCATGCGTGCCTTAGAAGAATCCTCGCAGGAGTTCATGTGGGAGACGCGCGCTTTGGAGGGTGTCGACGGACTCGGCGCGCCGGCGGCATCGACGTCAGAGCACGAGAGCTCTGCGATGGCGTCGCCAACGGTGCATGCGGCAACACCCGCTACGAGGCCCACCCCTAGAGCTACGTACAGAGGATCCTCATTCGCTACGACTACACCGACTCAGCAGAGCGATTCTACGGCTACATCGACTCAGCACGACGATGGCGACAATCCTCTTGAGCGTTTCGAGGTCACCCCCCTTTCTTCAGAATCCTCGGCAAATCAGGGGCTGGCGACCTATGTGGCGGATTTCGTCTTCGATCCCCGGCCTTCCACGTCTTCGGCAGGCTTCCCGCGTCCTGGTATGGCGGGAGCACCTCCATCAGATACACCCTCGATGCAGCCTACGTCATCAGCGACGGGGTCGACGACGTCGTCAGCGCCCTTGACGGTTTCGCCGCGCCCGCCACCCACAAGAGCGACAGCGTCAGTGCCGTCCCCGCAGGCGTCAGTTCGAGACTCTACAGCGGCAGCGTCGCCTAGCACGACACCATCAAGGAACACATCGACGACAACATTGACGACGCCGCCAGCACGCTCGACAGCCTCGCTACCCCCACCCTCACCGCCAGCAGCTCCCTCGCCATCCCCGCAGGCACCGGTGGGGTCGACGCCGTTACGACTCGCGTCAGGTGGACGACCTTTTTTATCAGCCACAGTCACGACGCCGTCGCCTTTACGCGCCGTGCATACGCCGCCAGCGACGGTTCGCCCAATGAGCGCCCTCGCCATAGGCCGCACACCCGAGGCGTCTGGCTCAGGGGACGCTGGCGTGACCACGACGGCGTCAGCATTGACTGCGGACGACTTTCCACAGTCGCGGCCGATGTGCAATGCTCCTCCCGCGGTGGGGCGAGGAGGAATGCGCGGCGGGCGAGGAGCGGGAGGGCGGGGCGCCAGTACTCGAGGGCGAGGAGCGAGCAGAGGCGCAGCTCGAGGTCGAGGAGGGAGGACTGGTCGGAGTGGTGGAAGCGCGGCGGTTGGGGAAGGCTCAGGGGGTGAGTTTCTGCAGACTTACGACGATGACGGGAGCACCATACCGTTGCCGCTGGGTACCCCTGTGGAAACGGTGTCGCTTGCGCGGACGCAGGAGATCAGAAACGCCGCCAAGGAGCGGGATTCGGCCAAGGCACGGGCCGCCCGGGCGCGCGACCATGGCGTGCACGTATTCCCTCCCCCGCCCCCTGGACACGAAGCGTTGCGCGCGGAACCCGCGGCCCTGGGTGGACGACCCGCTGCGGCTCCCGCTGTGCCTTCCGTACCGCCTCCTCTGACCCCTCGGAAGAGACGCGCTCCCACCAACCTGGGCAAGGCCTACATACCCCAGAAGAAGCGCACTTTGGCGGAAATTCGGTCCGAGGCGGAGCAGAAGAAACAGATGGCAGAGGCAGCGACGGGGATGAAGAGGAAGGCGGACGAGAATGGCAAGACGCGTACGACGAAAAAGTGAGCGAGCCATTATCATTATTTTTTACACATGTCTGACTGATGTGGCGCAGGCGTAAAGTAGGATGAAAGGGAGGGCGCGCCTGCTCAACCAGGCTTTGGGAACAATGCTGCTCAACCAGCATGAGGTCCGGGGTTCTCGCCAGCCTGCTCAACCAGGCTTTGCGAACAATGCTGCTCAACCAGCATGAGGTCCGGGGTTCTCATCGGTACATACGACAGTTCTGTAATTTGTAGCCTGAAACCCGCATTTATTCAAGTCTTAGAGGCCGGATAATTGCAAATTGGGATAATTGCAATACATTCAGTCAGCGTAGTAGATATTCACATAGCAGTACATTGAGCGTTCGGATAATAGCAGTACGTTCAGCGTATCGGATATTCAGAGAATCTTTATCGCAAGTCCCACTCACTTCTTCGAAATAAGGTCGGCGATGAATTCATCCCACTCCCCTTCTTTCACGTCGATCAGATATTGCGGTGTTGAACGTTTGACCTTCGATTCCATGTCCCACTCCTCGGGGCCCGATTCGGCCTGCGATTCCATGTCCCAATCCATGTGATGCGAGGAAAGGGGCTCGTTAGGCGAGGCTTCAAAATCTGAGAGTGTCGCGGCGCGCGGGGGCTGGGGCTCAGGCGAGGCCTCAGGTTCGGAGTCAGAATCAGATGTCGCGGATGACACGGACGTCGCGGCGCACGGGGATGTTGCGGCGCGCGGGGGCTGGGGCTCAGACGGGGCCTCAGATTCGGAGTCAGAATCAGAATCAGATGTCGCGGATGTCACGGATGTCGCGGCGCGCAGGGATGTGTCAGATTCGGAATCAGATTCGGAATCAGATGTCGCGGATGTTACAGCCGTCGCGGCGTGCGGGGGCTGGGGCGCAGACGAGGAGTCAGAATCAGATGTCGAGGATGTCGCGGCGCGCGGGGACTCGGGCGCATCAGATTGGGAGTCAACATCAACATCAGATGTCGCGGCGCGCGGAGACGAGGTCTCAGATTCGGAGTCACAATCAGAACTCGCGGACCTCGCGGCGCGCGGGGAGTCGGGCTCAGATTCGGATTCAGATTTAGGTGTCGCGGGGCGTGGGGAGTCAAGGTCAGATTGGGATTCAGATTCAGATGTCGCGGAGCGCGGGGACTCGGGCGCATCAGATTGGGAGTCAAAATCAGATGTCGCGGCGCGCGGAGACGAGGTCTCAGATTCGGACTCAAAGATCGGGCGCTCGAGCCCGTAGTTCGAATCCGATGTTTCGGTGCGGGGGCGCATCCAGACCCTCTCGTGAGAGTTACGCGTCACGCAATTAACGTGGGTTTTGAGGCATTGTTCGTAGTGGTCATACAGCCCGTCCTCCACGGACCCGTGTGTGTAAATTTCAGTGTCTGGTAGAAGAGCCTCATTCCTCTGTTGGCTGAAAGAGGCCCACCGGTGAGTAAAAATTAAATTACCAGTCGAATAAAAATGGAAGAGATCTGCGAGATCTGCGAAAGTCGATGTAGCGATGTCGACTTACCGGTTGACATACATCCCGTCCAGCTTGGAACCTTTCAAAACCCAGCAAGCACCGTGCTGACCGTTCACCTCTCGGCTCCACGACGCGGGTGCAATGACCTTCACGGGGCACGGGTCCCACCCGATTGTGAGTAGCGTTCGCGGAAATTTGTACTTCAGGTGGTGGATTACGATGCCGGGTAGCTGGACGTTTTCCATGCTGGATGAGGGAGGGAGGAGACGAGGGAAGAAGGAGAAAAGGGAGGAGGAAGACGAGAAAAGTTGAAGTGCTGCGCCTGCTGCGGGAGGTGACGTCACTGGTTTGGTCACCGAGATCGATAGATAAGATTGTGAGCGCAACTTCGATTCTCCACGAACAGAATACATAAATAATACCTTTGCAACATTTGGGGCAGGGGCCAAAGCACGAGAAGACAAGAGGTGCAAAAAAATTGTTCACTTTATTTTTCTATGAATCTGATACATTCAGTCAACGCAGTAGATATTCAAGCAGTACATTGAGCTTTCGAACAATAGCGGTACGTTCGGCGTAGCGGATGATTTTTTGCAGCATATGTACACTCACTTCTTCGAAACAAGATGATAGCAGTACGTTCGGCATAGCGGATATTTTTTTTGCAACATATCAGCACTCACTTCTTCGAAACCAGGCCGGCAACGAACTCATCCCACTCCCCTTCTTTCACGGCGATTAGATACTGCGGTGTTGAACGTTTGACGGGCGCTGTCTCCTCCATGTCCCACTCCTCCGGTTCGGCCTTCGAATCCATGTCCCAATCCGTGTGATGGGAGGAAAGGGGCTCGTCAGGCGTCGCGGCGCGCGAGGGCTGGGCCACAGCGGGGAATTCAGGTTCGGAGTCAGAAGAGGATGTCGAGGATGCTACGGACGTCGCGGCGCGCTGGGCCACAGCGGGGAATTCAGGTTCGGAGTCAGAAGAGGATGTCGAGGATGCTACGGACGTCGCGGCGCGCGGGGACTGGCGCTTAGGTTCGGAGTCAGAGGAGGATGTCGAGGATGCTACGGACGTCGCAGCGCGCGGGGGAGGGTTAATTAAAGCCGAAAGTGCCAAAAGCTCGGCGTCAGAAGAGGATGGCGAGGATTTTACGGATGGTACGTCAGAATCAGATTCAACTGAGGCATCTACTTCAAGGTCAGACTCAGACTCAGACTCAGATTCGGACTCAAAGTCCGGGACCTCGAGCCCATAGTTGGAGTCCGACGTTTCGGTGCGGGGGCGTAACCACACCTTCTCGTGAGAGTTACGAGTCACGCAGTGAGCGTGAGTTTGGAGGCATTCCATATAGTGCGTATAGAGGGCGTCCTCCACGCACCAAAATTCGCGAATTTTAGTGTTGGGCAGGAGAGCCTCATTCCTCTGTAAGCTGGAATAGGCCCACCGGTAAGTTGAATTATACTTCGATTGCACAAGGCAGAAAAAAAAAATGCGAGCTTCGATAGACTTACCGACTCACATACATGCCGTCTAGCTTGGAATCTTTCAAAATCCAGCAGGTACCATGCTCCCCGTTCTCCTCTCGGCTCCACGACGGGGGTGCAATCGTCTTCACGGGGCACGGGTCCCACCCGAAGTGGAGCTGCGTTCGGAACCATTTGCGCTTCAGGTTGTGGATTACGATGGCGGGTAGGTGCACGTCTTCGACGTCTTCCATCATGGATGAGGGAGAGAGGAGAAGATGGAGGAGGAAGACCAGAGTTGAAGAAGAGGGAGGAGGAAGACGAGAGTTGAAACGTTGAAGTGCTGCGCGTGCTGCGGATCAATTCGGTGACGGATATCGTCACATCACCTTCGCAGCTCGTCTTCTGCCTCCATGCCTCAAGTCACCTTGGAGCAGCTTGCCCGACACTCTCATTTCTTCATCGCCGGGATGGAAGCTCCCCCGGTCCCTGACGCCGGTTTTCATACTCAGCACCCGAATTTCTTGTTGAAACCCAACTTTGATCCGACCAAACGAACTGTCGACTGGTACCCGTGTGCTGCGAGGGTGTTTGCACCCGTGGAGTGGAAGCGACAGGAGCACGAGAATGAGATGGTATGGACCTTGAAAGGTGCCAAACCTGAGCGGGACGGGATCTACGTCAATAGGTAACTCGCCATCTTCACATGCTCGAATTTCTGTTCTCAACGGTGGGCCAGCCAACAGAGGGATGAGGCTCGGCTTCCCAACACCAAGGTTACCGCCCACGAAGATTTAGCCGGCGCCCTCTTCGCCCATTGGGTTTACTGCCAAGTCACGCACGAGCATTGTTTACAAGCAAACATGCTTCGTCGTTCGGAAGCCGAAGATCAGCCCGAGCACGCGACAGTCGCGACTTTTGACGATGAAGTGGAACACATGGGAATGGGGTGGCGCGCCGACGCGTTTTTCGCAAATAAAGGTACCATGGACAGCCTCGTCTCTGCCCCGTCGCGCGCCGAATTCGAAGCGCACCCCGACGCCGACTACTACTAGGGGAATATCGTCTCGTTTAAAGTTGTACTCCATGTTCTAGCTTTTGTTTTTACACGCATTGATTACTTTCCGCATGCCTTTCATCCACCCAAGCTAAGCGCTACGCGATGCCCTGCCTCCTGGCGTAATTGTGAATGGAGTTTTTCACGCGCTGATACAAAAGCATTCAGTACTTCCTCAATCTTTGAAACTTGGATTTGGCAACTAACCCGCAGTGTTTCGCGTGCCTTCTGTTCCAGCAGAGCGTGGTCCTCCTCGGTGTGGGGGGTTAATTCGATTTCCACCGGCCAACGCTCAAACCACGCTTCGGCGAGTTGGTTCCAAAATCGGTGCAATGAGCCATCCTCTCGCGCGGCTGCGTACAAGCCCAACTGTGCCAACAGAAAGTCTTGCTGCGCTGCGGTGGTCCAACGATAAGGAACCATGACTCCGAGAAACAAGAAAGAGGGTCGCAAATCACTATGACTAATGCTCGGTCCGGATCCGCCAACGCCACATCGCGATCCCTCTTCTATTTGAGTATTGATTTCCGTGTACCCAGATTTATTTAAGTGTTAGAGGCCGGTTTTATTTGGATCATCCTCTAGTGAGGTTTGTTGGAATGACAGACAGTATACCATGGACTAGTGATTGCGATACTGAATAGTATACATTCTGCAGCCTCGTATTTATTCTTCCAAGAAATGCTAAGAAATGTTTCGCACCGCGACTCCTTCACTTCAGGTTCAAAATGCCGCCGATGAACTGATCCCACTCGTCCTCCTTGATATCTTTCAGGTACTGGGGCGTCTCGCGTTTGATTTCAAGCTCGTCGGTGTCCGACGGGGACTCCACGGGCGACTCGGTGTCGGATCCGCCGTCAGTTGCGCGGAGCATGGTGAAGAACGAGGAGGCGCGGGATTCCATTTCCACATATACGGTGTCTTCTTCGTCAAAATTGTCATCCTCCGACTTCAGTTCGAGATTGAGTTCTGTTTCGGCGCGGCGAATCTCACATTTGAGAATGTTCAACTGCAAACACTCGGCATGCGAGGCTTGGCAGCGCGCGATATGATGGAAGAGGGCGTCGGACAAGTTCGCATGTTGGTAAATCAAGACGCGGGGGAATTCGATGATAGCAATATCTTTCTGTTGGCTGAAATTGCCCTCACATAAGTAAATGGTAGGACTAAGTAATCTGAGGAATAAATGTCAAGAAATAAAAGGGAAATGCAACGCGCATCCCAAACGCAACCGTGTTCCATGTTCCAGCGACGAGGATTAGACTCAAATTGAACTTACCGATCGACATACACACCATCGCGCCTGCAGCCTTGCAAAGTCCAAACAGGATCATCCTTGTGTTCATTGCGCTTCCATGACATCGGCGCAAAGACTCGAGCGGCACACGGGTCCCATCCGGTGGTCGGTTGAGTTTTGTCGACTTTGGGTTTCATGAAGAAGTGAGGATGCTGGGTGTCAAACGCTTCACGGCATCGGTCTGCAACCTCCGCCGCGTGCATAATGTCCCTGTCACTCATTTTGCTCTGGAGGGGCATGGTGGAGAGAGACAAGAAGTCAGTGCTGCGTAGGGTGACGTGACTGCTGCGCCTCGGTCACAATCAAAGATAAGATAAGATAACGATAGTTTACTTTTGTGTGTGCGCTTTTTTTTGTTTTGACTAACTGGCATTCACTTTTGTACAAAGTACTTACCTACGAATCTACGATACGCCAGACCAGAGAGGGGCAAAGGTTGTGAGAATGAGGATTGCGATTGATGACGATCAACTGTCAATCTCATCTTGATCACTGCCGCCATGCAGGCCTCTAACAAGAGGGGTTTTATACATAAAGGTTCAGCAGCCTGTGGCAGCGCGTCGTCGGCCAGGATTTCCCACTCCCAGCAATGCCGCCGAAACGCAAGGCCTACAGTATGCAGTCCACCGTGGCCTCGGACAGCGACAGCGAGTCCGACAGTGAAGACGAAATGACCATTCCTCGAAGCAGACAGGAGGGGCTTTTTCATCGCGAGATGAGGACGGATGCGACTGGGTACACACATATCTCGACCACCAGGCTGGCAGTGCCTGCGTCTCCGACTAAGAAACACCCACCCGCGCGCGACATGCTTTACTCTGACGCCGAGGTGCCCATTTCTGACTGGGGTTCCAATGACGCGCCCTTGGATACGCCGTTCCCCTACGCGCAAGAAGACTCCTTCGCCTTTGATGAGGGCCACCCGGTGGATTCGGAGCCGCGAGACTTGCGTGATTCGGTGAGTGCTCATGAATATGCGACAACTGAGTAAGTGACGGTAAAAACAGGACCGGCCTCTCATGCAGTGGGCTAAGTTTCACCGCGATACGTATCTTGACGAGAGCATCCGTCTGGAAGGGCGTGGTGACCATCGTCATCAGACGCGGTGCGCCAACTGCACTGTCGCGACGTTGGTGGAGGTCGTCTATCGCTGCAAGGACTGCTTCACAGACGCCTTGTTTTGTAAACCTTGCATTGTGCTTATGCACAAGGATAATCCATTCCATTGTCCAGAGGTACGTACCATCTCATGGTCCATGGTCTTGACGACGGTGGCTGACATGCGGACCCAGATGTGGGACGGGGAGTGCTTCGTCGAGGTGACCATGAAGTCGTTGGGCCTTCGAATCCAGCTTGGGCACGGGCGGAACGGAACGTGCACGGGAACGCTCGCGAAGAGAGCGAAAGCGGCCGAGGCTAAGGCGAGGGCTGCAAAGGTAGCGGCGGAGGAAGGGGCGGAGGGCACAAGCGGCAACGGCGACAAAGAAAAGCGCGACGATTTCTGTGTCGTCGACTCCAACGGCATCTTCGAGGTCGGGCTTGACTTCTGTAGCTGCGGGCTGGCGGAGAGCCATGACATCCAGCTGCTGCGCGCGCGCCTCTTTCCGGCGACGTCCACAAACCCCGCAACAGCAGCGACATTCGGCGTCTTGCGGCAATTCCACATGATGTCGCTGGAAGCCAAATGCTCTGCCCACCATTTCTATAACAGCCTCGCGCGCAAGACGAATAACAACGGTGTTTTCCAGCCTCGGGTGAGTGGTCTAACCTTCCGTTTTTGAATCGAGGCTCATGGGGGGATTAGAATCGATATAATGAATTCCGTCGGATGACGAGGGAGTGGCGGAACCTCCAGATGTTCAAGCGGGCGGCGTGCGGGCATTCTGTAAACGGGATCAAGGGAACCCTACCCGGAGCGTGTGCGCTGCTCTGCCCAGCATGCCCGCAGCCGGGCAAGAATCTGCCGAAGGACGGGTCGTGGAAGAAGGTTCCGCGGGAGTGGCGCTTCCTGTACGCGCTGTTCCTCGCCATTGACGCGAATTTCCGCATGAAGAGGAAACACGTCTCGAGCGAGGCCGACGAGCGTTCTTCTCCGACGTTAACGAATATATGGCGCATGTCAACAAGCACTGGGACCTCGAACAAGAGGTACGCCTGGTTTTCCTTCCTTCGACCTGCCGCTGAGCCCTGGTGCAGAAGAGCACGTGTGTGGCGCATGACACTGTCAACGAGCCCGACCGCGAGGCGTACGGCACTGCGTCGTCTGGGATCGGGACGGTAGACTGCGCCCGGCATAACATGAAGCGGCCAAACGGGGTCGGCGACTTACAGAAGGGGGAGAGGTACGTTTCAGGTTTTTTTTCCACACGAGAACGGGAGCTAATGGTGGGATGGTAGATATATTAACATGGATTACATGTTATGGGCGAGTCTCCAGAATTACGATGAGCTCGTGGAGCTCTTCGTCTCCTACGATATTGTATGCCAGTGGCACAAGAACATCTGGGTACGGCTCGCCCAATACAGTCCCAAGCTGAAGCAGCGGGGGCTCAAGCGCGGCTACGTGTGGCTGATTCCTAAATTCCACCTTCCGGCGCACATCGAGGCCTGCAACATCTTGTACTCCTTCAACCTGACGCCATTCGTGGGCCAAACCGACGGCGAGGCGCCGGAGCGGGGCTGGGCAAACGCCAACCCGCTGGCGAGCAGCACGAAGGAGATGGGACCCGGGGCACGCCGCGACGCTCTTGACGACCATTTCAATGATTGGAACCACAAGAAGATCGTCGGCATGGGAGACTGGCTGTTAGAGAAGGCGAAACGGGCGGTGGAGAAGATGTCGACGCATCGCCTCGAGCTGCTCGAGGCCGAAGATGGGCTCCCCGCGCTCGTGGTCGAGACTTGGACGAAGGAGATGGAGCTGTGGGAGTTGGACTCCAAAAACCCGAACCCCTTCAAGATCAACGAGAAGCCTGAGGGCGTGCACGCGATTCAGGGGCGACTGGCCGCCGAGGCGTCTACGGCGAAGGCGGGGGACGCGCTCGACGATGTCAGAGGCGACCTCCACGCGAGCGAGATGATCAACCAGGGCCTCAACTTGGAGGAGCAGCAGCGCGAGCTCGCGTTCGATGCTGGGGCTCTGAAGACGCACGCAACCGATCGCCAGAAGACAGCGATGACCGAGCGCTCCAACAGAGCCGTAGCTGTAAGATATAGCCTAATGGTCCTGGACCTAGCCAGTTGGTCAATTGTTTATAGCCACGGCACCAGCCACCAGATGGCTAGGTCCATGAAGTAGACTTCGAGCAAGGTCCCAGAATTTAAAGCAAAACAAGACTTCTTGTGAGACTTGAACTCATGACCTTACACTGATGCGATCAATTCTAATTCAAGAGCCATTATCCATTGAGCCAAGTGACCATGGTAAGCCTTCACAACTTCAAGCTACCACCAGCACCCAAACCACCCAAACACCCTAACCAACTGAACAACTAACCAACCCTAACACTAACCTACCGAGACAACCGAGACAATATACTACTCCCTGAGACCCTGACACTAACCTCTAACCTCTAACCACTAACCCTAACCCTAACCACTAACCTGGCCCCTGCGGGGCAGAGTAGAACAACAAATATCTTTTTTTTTGCTTCATAAGCAGGACATGCTATATTCCTATCAATCAAAACTTTGGTATCGGCTCTTTGGTCTAGCTAGTAATGATTGCCTTTCTGAAAATGCTTAGGTAATCTGAAGGCTTTTGGTTCAATCCCCGAAGCTGCCACTTTATTATTTCTCTATTTCTTATAGAGAAATGGGCCCCTGGCTAGTGTCGGGGGTATAGACAATTGACACTGTGGCTAGGTCCATCCCCTTAGCCTCAAACCTACAGCTATGGGTGTCCAACAAGCTCGGAAGGAAGCTTCACGAATGGCTCAAGACCCGCGAGTCTTTCACGCCGATCGTGGGGACCCTGCGCGCGGAGGAGGAGCAGGCTCGGGAGCGAGCTGCGCGAGTACAGCCCACGCCAGGAGTGCCCGTCCACGCTGTGAAGCTCTGGCTCCCTTCGAGGCTGGCGACGAGGCCGGGCGTGGAGGTCAAAGAGAGCCATGCTCGATACGAGTTCGAGCTGCGCGTGGGCCAGGCGCACGAGGCGCTGGAGACGCTGCGGCAGCTGCTCCTCGTTCGGACCCAGAAGTACAAGTACAAGGACACAAACACGCGCGGCGTCGGCGCCAACACCCGTGCCAACACTGCGATCAAGCACATCGACGAGCGCATCCGCAGAACCGCGGCTCAGTATCGTGCCGCCCGCCAGGCACTCGTTCATCTCGGGCCCAAGCTAGGAGAGACGGAGTGGAAGAAGAAGCTGCGGATACTGACGCCGGATGATGTGCGGGGTAGACCTCGCGCCACCTTCAGCGATCCAGACCACAAGAGCCGCAAGAAGAGGAGGAAGACAGCCACCGCCGAGGAGGCGGCACACGAAGCGCAAAAGAGGAACGATGAAGTACGGCCCGCCTCGTGGATATGGCTCCAGCTGTCCGAGGGGCAGGAGGGCGATGATGAGACAGCGATGACGGAGGCTTTGCGCATCGAATGGGCGAAGACTCGAGCGAGGGCTTGGCGTTGGACGGAAGAGGTGGATCTGGTGGAGGAGGAGATGCGCCGGGTGCTTGAGTTCCTGGCTTGGAAGTCCCTGTGGTGGCTGGAGCAGATCGACCAGCGCCCGGACGTCGTGGCGGACGAGATCCTACGGGAGGGTTTCACGGCGTACGCGCGCCGGCAATCGCGAATGCAGACGGAGCTGCGCTCGCGCTTCGTGGAGAGCTGGAAGGACGTTCCTCGTTACATCAAGCTGGGGCGGGACATGCTGGACACGATACCGGAGGAGGAGGGGGAGGAGGTTGTGCAGGCGGACGGCGTACGCGATGAGGATGTGGCAGACGCCGACGGTGCCGTCCCGGAGGAAGCGACGGATTTGCAGACTGTCGCGTCGTTCGTGGAAGATTCTCTTGCTTGAGAGCTCCGCAACGGACTTTCCTTACGGTCTCATACATCCTCTTAGTTTGCAAGACGTTCGATGCCACTAGTGTAATTCCACATATTTTTGTGTGCATTTAAATCAAGAAATGGGAAAAAATCGTGCTCATCGTGGGACGCGATGAGGAGAAGCCTCTGGCCACCGTCGGCCCAATTGGGACATGATGTGTCAGCAGCCAGAAACGGAAGAAGTCGTGCTCATCGTGATGGACGATGACGAGAGGCCTCTGGTCGTCGTCTCCCCAATTGGGATATGATGTGTCAGCAGCTGATGAGTTGTCCGAAATTGCAACAAGGCTCGACGTCGTGGGTCACAGCGAGCTCGCTGCGTGCTCGCCGTCTACTGTGCCCCGGCGTCGCCAGTGTCACACGTGAGTCCCTCTACCATATATATAAAGTGGCACCTCTAATTGGAGGGCTTTATACATAATAGTTATACCTCTAATGAGAGGGGTTTATACATAAACGCCCCAGCCTGTGGTGGCTCCTCACCCGTCATCCGCGCGCGCGTGTTCTCCTTCCTATATTACGGCCTCAAACGATTCAAGATGCACACGGTTGTGGAAATAATTCCCCTACTGCTGCACGCATCCCTATTCCTATTTTTCCTAGGCCTCGTTGCATTCCTTCTCCCGGTGAACATTGCTCTCACCATCATCGCAACCATCATCCTGGGGATTGTAACCGTGGTTTACATACTTCTCACGGTGCTACCTCTGGTCTATCACGACTGTCCCTATCGCACACCACTTTCCGGAGGGTTCTGGCGTCTCCGCCGGCGTGTGCAGACGGCGTTCAATCGTTGGTACTCGCAACAGCTGGTGTCCCAGCTGCATGATGAGACGATGGCGGAAGAGGTCTTTCGAAAAGCAATCGAACCGTCGAGTCGACGATCCACCCGTGACACACAGGCGCTGGTTTGGACCGTCAAATCGCTTGCAGACGACAATGAACTGGAACCTTTTATTGGAGCTATTCCCGATGTCCTCTGGGTTTCCGACTTAATCACCCGAGCAGTCCACGCAGGAGATATTACGAATGTCTTCATCGCTGCGGATTTGATCACAGGAGCAGTTGACAAAAGACGCTTCATCTACGATGAGCAGATCCGCCGCTTGATGGTGGATCCCAAAGTTCAGTTGCTTCGGAGGATGGAAGCCTTCGAGGACAGCTGTTTCAGTGGGCTTCTCAACGAAGAGGTGAGAATACGTCGTCAAATCTGTATCTACAAGGCAATTTGGGCACTGGGCTGCCTATCAGCTCCCGGCCAACCTGCATTTCCGCCATTGGTGTCGGATCGGACCGTTGGTCATCAAATAACACGCGAAGTCCTTCTCTACACCACCTCCGCCACAACTATGCAGAGATGGGCAAACATGCGGGCAGCTCAGCCGCTACTGGATGAAACCCTGCGGCATCTGACAAAATACCAAACCGAAATCAGTAACGCCGCCTCCAAGATCCCGGATATCACGGTGCTTGCTATATGCAATTCCAAGTTAGCTAAATATTGCTTCGACTATCCATCAAACTATCCACCACTTAACGAAGTGCGTAAAAATCTGCATACGCAGGCTCTACTATCGAAAATCGAGGACGGCATCGATTACATCCACACACTCCCATTCATCATATTCATCGACTACCTCTCTGACGCCGCTACTTCAGAGACACCTCCATATCAGTTTGCGACGACTCGTTTGCTCATCAGTCCGACGAGTCCAATTCCCTCCTCAGTCCAATTTCGTATGAGAGTGGTACGCGCCTTGAATAGGGTGATGGAAGCCCACCGGGACCTTTTTCAAACCTGTGAACACCCGCACTGGCTGGACGAGGTGTTCAGGTTGATGTTTGCCTCCTGGGAACCACCAGACTCCGGCGGTTTACCGTGGGGTGTTCTTGACTACGTTAACTGCCGGAAATCTCGAGGTTTAGTGAGTCGGTTGGAATCTGCGCTCTCAGAACGCGCATGGACAGCTGTATCGCGGTCAATTGGCGCGGAGCACCATCCTGCATCTAGATCTGGCCTCGATCCTCCAGGGTTCGATTTGGAGAAGTCCCTAACTGCGGTATGGCGAATATGTCGGGCACATAAGTTGCGTCGCTCTGGCACATATCCATCGGCCTTCGCGGACCTTATCAAGTCGGTTTGTAATGCCAGCATTCCTCTGCTTACCCCCTCCGTGCTCGCGATGGCAAAACTCTGTTTCTTTCGGGCTTTGAACACCCTGGCTCGGAGTACTATGGACGGATGGGAGATTGAGGCAATCTTCAACGATCGACACTTCCCTTCAGAGACCTCCATCTCAATACCTGGACCCGAGGAAGCCCAAGGGAAGGATCTAGATCAACTGAGCTGGCTTGTAGGATGTAGGTGTACCGAGGCGGGACTGGACGCACTGAGCGAGTTCGTGGAATGTTGCGTTTCCGGGGAGTTGCCATTCGAAGCGGCGGACACAATAGACCATATCGCCCCGGCGCGCATTGAATCAACTATACACCGAGCCCATCAGGTCCGCTTTGCGTGCGCAGTTTCAGCCCTTTTCAACGCCGCCGTTGATTCCCCAGATCAGGATGGCCTTTTGAAGACCATTCTTCGTCTCCGCTTATTCTCTGTTTACGTCGAGAACGATGCATCCAGCGACCTCTATGCTTGGCTAGATGACTATGATGCCCGCCACAGTGTGAAGACCACGCTGACTGCCTACCTGGCAAGACTATCATCCGCGGACACAGAGGACTCCCTACGTGCACTTATACGAGCAATACTCACCAATCTGGATAGTAGATACCATGGAGACGGTACGTCTTTCAAACATTACAGATACTCATGTTCATTTCCGTACCAGATAATTGACAATATGCAGGAAGCAGCAAGCTCCAAAGTGGGGGCGAAACATTTTCTTTGAGGCGAGCAGAGCCAGCCTCACAGCAATGGTCCCAATTGGAATGACGGCTCCGATAGTCCTGAATTTTTTACAGCACAAGTGCAGCAGGCATTGGCCTTTCAAACCCTAGTATACTCTTGAACCGAGCGTTCCAACCAAAATCTCTGACAATCTAGTTTGGAACCCACTGCGGATCACACGTCGGGGAGGAAAGTCCATTGTCTCATACCAAACCCTCATGAGATTCCAAACTGGGAGCCCCTCATGACTGGGTTTGGTACGAGACTAGAAAGCCATGTCAAAAGAGCGGACTTTATCGATAGAATATTCCCGTGAAGACAACCAAAATTGCCGACACATATGCAGCAGACGTACGTGTAAGCCCAACACCTCGGATGTGGTGCACGATACACGTATGCTGCTCTTGTAAGATGCCAGTATAGCCAGTAGTGTATGCACACGATGCGCATTCTGGGTTCGACTCCCGGCTTTCGAATGCGTGTTCGTCACTTTAGTTTTACCCCTCGATTTTGCCCACTCGAGGCTTCGCAGGTCGGCAAGGTCATTTGCTGCGAAAGACTTTCAAAGGGGCATGTATGAGTATTGTCGAGCGCTTAGAACAACAATCATTTTACTTCCCAGAGATGAGAGGAAAGAAATTCTGCATATATTACAGATCTGTGCGTCAATTTATCCAATAGTGCGTAGCTGAATGGATTATTAGAATGCAAAGGATGACTGCACTTGGGATACCTACCTTCAATCTCCCCTTTGCGTTTGCGGGCAACAAAAGCATCCGCTTGCGACCAAAAATCTGAGAACCCCTTCGCATTCGCCTCCCAGTCTGTCCAGTAGTCGTCATACATCCTGATCACAAAGCGCACATCGTAAATGCAAGGTGTCTTGGCGGCAATATACTCAGTCAAGTAGAAAGAGTTGCATTGGTTCAGCCAGAGCAGCAGGCGAGGACATTCCTCCAGCACGGC
Organism: Mycena polygramma; assembly: GCA_029449255.1. Lineage (NCBI taxonomy): Eukaryota > Fungi > Basidiomycota > Agaricomycetes > Agaricales > Mycenaceae > Mycena > Mycena polygramma. Next base: position 103,892 of record JARKID010000110.1, read on the forward strand.
CATTACGCGCTCCCCAGGTAATAGGCCGTGCCAAGAGAGGTGCGTGAGCGCAGCCAGTTTCGGCAAATGTCCGAGCAGGGGCGTCCCATCGTCTAGGTTGGATAGGTCCAGATGTGTTACGGATTGGAACAGTCGGTGCTGCAGATCGATATCTGACTCGTCCAGATAGCTTGGTACGACACGCAGGCACTGTACACGGAGGTCATCCAGAATGGACGCAAGCTCTGGACCCGTATGGCTGCCGAAGTCGACAGCAAAGCTTGTAAGTTTGGTGCATAGTTTCACAAGCCGCTCGACATCGTGCAGTGGAAGCCTGCCGTACGCCTCCAACATTATATGGCGGACACCGTGAAAGAACGCAGCCGGCTTGACTGCGATGCAGTTCCGAAGAGCGCGTATCATGCGTAAATCTATATTGTTGACCCGGATAATTCTGTACAGAAAAGGCTCGATCCTGTAAGTGTGGGTTAGTAGACAACCTTAAGCACCATTGAAATGGTAAATTTGACCATAGAAGAACGCGACGCGCAACGCGCAAAAGGATAGTTTCGAATATCTCTCGCTCCAGCTCTGTCGGGAAAACAGGTTCGTGCCTGAGATGGTCGTCCATGAGATGAAGGCGGGAAGCAAGAGACGTATTCTGGGTGTAGCCAAACAGGCACAACCTCGTTCCGGGATGCCGAGCTTTACAGTTGTGTGAGTTATCCCACGCTGCCCTGCACTACGCTCACTCACCACATCGCCCACCTCAATTTTCCGTTGAGTCTACTAGTGCTTCAAGTTGACATGTTTATCGTGTCCATCTTCCTTCGCTGGCTTGCACAGACTCTGGAACTTCCAGAATCTGTGGAAGGACCGGCTCGCAGCTTCTCCGCATCAGTAAAACTACGGGTTCATCTTTGGCATCTTTGGCGTCTTTGCAAAGACGTCAAAGATGCCAAAGACGTAGATTTTTGAAAGATGCGCATCTTTGACAAAGTCCGGTCCAAAGTCTCCCCAAAGACCTTTTTGTCTTTCGGCATCTTTGGGAGTCTTTGGAAAGACGTCAGAGCTTTGGCTAAGATGGTCTTGAAGACGTCGAAAGATGCCCTCAAAAAACTTAGAAGAGAACATAAAGTAGGGGGGAAAGCCATATATTGCCGGGCATGTACAGTATACTGTGACAATGTATATGAAGATATGAATACACTAACTATCCCTTCTACCTTGACGGCAGTCAGGCCGCGGCCGTGACGACGAGCCCCAAATCGCAGCGCAATGCAGCGCGAGGCCAGGAGAGATGGATTGTGTGTAGCGAACCTAGAAGAAAACTAACTGGGAGGTGAGCAACACAGTATGGATGACAGGCACAGTGCACATACATGCGTTCATATCATTTTCCCGAGGGCTCACCAGACACGTCGCAGCGCAGTGTCGACGTGAAATGTGAAGCGAGGAAGAGTGGAAGAGCCTAGCTTCGAGGCAAGGGCTGGGGCTGGGAACCAGAGGGAAGGATTCTTGAGGTCTCGACTGGCACCAAGATTCTTGACAACACAAACAGGAACTCTTGAGGGCTGAGAGCTTGACGGTGCTGACTCTTGGCAGCGGGGAGACCCGGAGAATCTTGATGGCATAGAGTCTTGAGGGAGTTGGAGCTGTTTAGCCAGTGAGAGGTCTTGACAAGGTCGATGGGGCTTGGGGTGGATTTGGGAGAACGGTGGTGGGCAGGCGAAACTGAGAAAGCGAGGGAGAACGTGGTGGGAAGAGGGAAAGAAGAAGAGCGACCAACCAATTGATGGCGTTGCCAAGTGACACACATCTTTCCGATCATGATCGGACTCGGAGTTTGAAAGACTTGATAACTTTTTCCCTTGCTCCTTCCCTCGTCAATCCGAGTTGCCCCGTGTGCGCACAACTTAATCAACGCGTGTGCTGCGTACTTCGTGACTCAACGGCACTACTAGTATATTGGTGGTCTGAACTCTCTAAATTCATACTCATTCTGCATCGATTTTTCGAAGTCCCGAAGCTGACTCTCAAGACGTCAAAACGGTTCATGAACCCAAGGTACGATAATGTGTAACATCCTGGTTTGAACAAGCCACACTTCCAGATTTTTCTGGGACTTGGCGCGATAAAATGTCCGTCAAAACAAGACACCAACCAAAGACCTAAGATGCCCCGTGAAAGCCAAAGATTGCTGCAAAGATTCAAACCAAAGATCAAAGCTGAATTCGAGAGACAAAGATTGTCAAAGATGAGTCTCAAAGATCAAAGCTGCCAAAGACGAATGTGTAGTTTTACTGATGCGGAACGTGACAGGAACGCGATTGATTTCGGTCCTTTGCCTTTTACCATCTTCTGTCCAAGCTCTCTATGCTCCTCACCTGAGGACGAGGTACTTGCTTGCACACGACGACCTGCTACGCCTGGACTGGCCGCTTCAGTAATATCTTGCTCTGCTGTATTCGATTTTGACCGCCAGCGGCCAGGCCTGTTGCCCGATCTACAGCAAGTCTGTGACGGATGTAAACTGCTGACGCGCCGCACTTGAAAACCCTGGAACGTATATATCTCCCCTTCCAAGCAAAAAAAGCCTCCAGTGAACTGTCGGACATACCCGTGGGCTTGTGCACATTTTGAGGGGGTGTTTCTCAGTGACGCATGATGGAACAAGAGGGTCACCAATTCGACGGAAGAAACTCTGTCACCTGTGGTCAACTGCACCATCGGTGATCAACTGCGCCTTAGGTTCGCTCGACAAAACTCGTTGTTTGATACATCTGCTTCCAACCTCTTCATCGAATCGGGTCCAGATTCCTCCAGAATCGTCCTGACGTCTACTATGAATCTGCTCGCGAAGTGCATTCTCGATTGTGTCAACCCCAAACCCAGTTCTCGATCTTCCCACCCCCGTCAGTGTTGATGTTCAGCCTGGAATCCCCAGTCAACCGCTAGGCGTTCGGATATGCGATGCGACGCAACACACCTATCGCTAACCCAGTCGCAAGTCACCGCACCATGGGGATCCACGACCCTAATCTCAAGGTCCGAGGGCAAGTTCGCCGTTGAGACCTGATGGCCCCAGATCTTGCCGCGCGCTTGGAGCCGTTCCAGCTCCTGCTCGATGGACTTTTTCAGTGTGTTCTGCTCGTCGGCTGGCAATCGCGCGAATTCAATCATGGGGGGGAGGAAGTGTGGTAGGACTGTGAAGGGGACAGGTGGCGATTGTTGGATGAGTGTCCTTATAACTTTGAGCGGGAATCAATCATGCTGCGGTTGCCGTGTCGACCACGTAGTAGTACGTGGCAAAATACGTGTTGTTGTTGGAAGCAAGATGGTATATCACTCGAGTCGCGATAATCTAGTCGTGACTGCGCTCCTCTGCAGTGGGGATGATCAGATTTTATTTAAATTGAAAGACCCAAAGACGACGAGATCAAAATAAAAATAAAAACATTCGGGGATCCCGCGGTTTTCGTAGTTGACAACATCCGCGAGGTTCGTCCAATTGCGGTCTGACATGCTGCGCATTCCAGTGTTCTTTTCGACGACGGACCATTTCCCCTGATGCTCGACTGCTGAATGGGCTTAATGAAACCCGCCACACAATATGGGCTGCCCATTCACTCAGCAGGCACCCCCGGTCGGGTCTTGGTTATTACTTCCGGACCCTTTTCTGGTGCGTAGGGTTAGCTGTACGATGTTCATAAGTGGCCTAAATTGCCAACACATATGCAACAGACGCATCCCAACATTTCGGATGTGGTGCACGATGCACTATGCTGCTCTTGCTAGTTAGTTCAACGAGTAATGTGATGGGTTTGACTCCCGGTTTCCGGATGGGCAGGGGCAACTCGGATTTTTCCCCGGGGATATTATGTGGTCAGACAAAACGGCAAGCCTGCGTCGGTTCGCGGGACAACTGCGTGTCGGGAATCGAGAGAAGCCCGGGTCTATGCAGTCAACCTAGTTTGTTCACAAATCCTCGTGCTTTGGTTCAATCCGGTCCGCAAGAGCCCGAGAACCGGTTGGAGGCTGCACCTTCCAGGCCCCGGAGACTCTTGTTGATATTCGATCCATTTTTGTCTGAGACGCAATAATGATGGTGGAACGATCCGACGTCCAGAGCGGACAAGCACACTATGCATTATATTGCCACTGATGTGAAGGCCGACACAGATGAGAGAGCAAGAAGAGAGCTTGACGCACGTAGCGACGCCAGCAGTGAACTTCCTGTGCATCAATTCAGCCAATAACGCGTTGCTAAATTGAACAGATCAGGACGTGGTAATTGTCGGAAAAACGGAATTCGTCTGATGGCCTCTGACCAAGGGTTATTGGTCATTTTTGAACCTGATCACTCGATGGGGTGGTTGACGAGGCCTGACAAGGCCTGATAAGTTCTATCAGGCTGGGTCAGGCTGCCCTGACCAAGGCTGATCAGGCGCCGTCAGGCTGATAAGGTTCAAAAATGCCTTATAACCCTTTACCAGAACCTATCAACGAAATTTGATTTTTCCGACATAATGGTCGCACTTGTTTGGTCCTCACCTGCAATCTCCCCATTGCGTTTGCGGGCAACAAAATCTTCCGTTTGAGACCAAAAGTCTGGAATCCCCTTCGCACCGGCCTCCCAATCCCTCCAATAGTCGTCGTACGTTCTTTTGACGAAGCGATCGTCGTAGATGTGCGGGGACTGGATTTGGTAACGGATTCCCGAGTACCATTGAACGACCAGGATTACCAGGCGGGGGTATGCCTCAAGTACCCGTGCAAGCGCTGGAAGTAAGTCGTAGCAAGGTGATTGATAGTCCAGACACAAATGGGTGAGCACGGGCAGTTTCGGCACCTGAGTGAGCACCGCCTCAAGATCGCGGTTAAAGCCACAAAGGCAGAGGTGCGGATGACTCAGTTGAATGGCTTCTGCGCCAAAGAGTTCATCCAACATGACGGATAGTCTCTGCACGGGAAGCTTCGCAAGAACGGGAAGAAGAGCTGGGCTACTGTGCCAATAGCCAGAACCAAAGCTTTCGAGTCGAGTGCATAGTCCCAGAAGCTGTTGTGCAGTCTCCGGCGGAAACATATTGAGCCTACACTCGGATATGTCCAGTATTATGTGGCGGACAGCGTGAAAGAATGTCGGCGGCCTGGATACCATCGCCTTCCGAAGAGGATGGATCATCGCCCGGATGGCCGCAGTGTCGTCAACACGGATGGAAGTATATAGTAGAGGCTCTATCCTGTGACTGGGTTAGCCTGCTGGGAGGCCTTGTGATCATATATTGCACAAAATTTACCACACAAAAACGCGGCGCGCAACGCGCAGAAGAGTCGGAATTTCGCCGAGGTGCATCAGCGCAGTAGTTTCGAAGATTTCTCTCTCCAAATCAGGGGGAAAGACAGGTTCCCCGTCCACGAGGAAGAATGGGGCAAGGAGATGAGTGGGTAGCGGTGGAAGGGATAGCCAAATATTCACAAAGCTGGTTATTGTTATTTGGTTGTATCCCACGCCTCTCACCTGGAGCCACCACGTCGCCCGATTCTCTTCGAGGGCCCGAGCCTAAGCTGCCAGATTCCGCTTTCAAATTTATAGGTAAGTATTGGACACTCGTCTTCACCTGTCACCCATCTCACGCATTACGTGCGCCAGAATGACCTGCTGGAATTGTGGAGCAGTTTTCATCGGTAGATTCGGTAGCGATGACCTGCCTCCGATTCCTTCGCTTTCCTCTGCCACCCAGCAACTAATGCGAACAAACATCCCTCCAACTGATGCCGAAATCTCTGCTCTTCGAGATTTTACGGCCAGTGGTCGCCGCAGGGTTGTTGCCTTGGATGCCCAGATCGCAATGCTCCGAGCCACGATGGCGCGGCTCACGTCAGAGCGAGACAATTTGGATGAACAGGTCGATCAGTACCTTCATGTGCTGTCGCCCATTCGCCGCGTTCCCCCGGAACTAATCTGCGAAATATTTTCCTGGACATTGCCATGCACCAGAAGTGTCGCTGGACCTATCGTGACTCAGGCGCCATGGTATCTGGGGCATATTTCTAGGCCGTGGAGAGAAATAGCTCTTGGATTTCCCCCTCTTTGGAGTTTCATCCTCATCCATCACTCCCCGGGCTATCCACACGAAAAAGTCTCGCCTCTTGCCATGGTCGAGACTCAACTCATTCGGTCATCTAATGCCCTACTTCGTGTGGAAATGGAGTGGCTGGCAGACACGCCTAGCGATGCAGCTCCTTTTATGGAAGCCCTTCTTCGCCATTCCAACCGCTGGGGCTCTTTCCGTTTTCTTTGTCCGGAACATAGCGACTGCCACGCGTTCCTCGAGCTCCTCCGGCCCGCAAAAGGACAATTGTCTCAATTGAGCGTGCTGGATATAGTTGACCGCGGAGATGATGACCCTGCTGATTCACTCAAAGCATTGGACATATTTTCCATTGCGCCCAGCCTGCGCGAGGTTTTCTTCGCCGATCCTCCCTTCCACTATTATACGCCCCGTATCCTCATTCCCTGGGAACAAATCACTCGCTATCGAGGAATCGGGACTGTTGAACAACTTCTCGACATTTTACGGAGAGCATCGGCACTGGTTGAGGGCGTCGTTGGATTAACAGATCTCCCCGTCGTTGGAGCGCTCAACAATCCGATCATCACCCTCTCTAATCTATGCCGACTCTACCTCGGGCAGAGCAGTTTACTCGCTCATCTGGCCGCCCCGAGATTCGAGTATCTCTCTTGTCATGAAAGGGACTCGGTGGTTCCCTTCCTCCAACGCTCCTGCTGTCATTTGACCACACTGGTCTTGGCAGGGCATTATGAATTATTCACGCAGCCGCCCGTCAATGCCATCGCTCTCCTACAAAACACTCCATCACTCAGAAATCTGGTTCTGCAGACCAGCAGCGGGAGAAAGGAGGACAACAACAATGTGTTGGCAGCCATGACAGTCACAGGTACCGCGGACGATCTCTGCCCCACCCTCGATTTCTTGGCCTATGGATCCACGCACGGGAATGCTTTCTCCAGCGATGTCTTCCTTGCCATGATCCTCTCCCGCCTCCAACCCAATCGAAAATATCGCCTCTCCTCCCTGCGGGTCCTCTCTCGTCCGTCGGAAGACGCAGAAGAGTTTACCGACTGGATGGAAATTTTGCTTGACGAGGGCCTCGATGTCGAGCTTCTTGACGACCCATTCCCATTCGTCGAGCAAGCCCGTCATTCTTTCATCATCGCTCGCTGATTATAGTCCTATGGAAATTAACGATTTAGCCTTGGTTGGTCCAGTATTTTCTTCGTGAATTTTTGCCGTGTTTAGCCAGGACAACAAGCCGAAATCTTGCGCCCGACGGTGCTATATTATTGATTTCGTTTCACCTCCGCAACTTTGTTCCTTCGTTTCTTCCTAAGTATTTGTTTTTCTGCGGTCTCAGTGATCCGGCGACTGCCGTGATCTCCATAATGATGTCTGATCTCCGTTTGTCCTTGTTTTCTCCCCTCTTTTTGTCGGAGCCACTTGCCACTTCGCGCCCCGTCCTGGAAAATCCACCGCATCCAAGCCCGCCCTCAACGCGATCTCACAATGGGTTTCGGCGAGTCCCCAAAGTCCCCCTCATTCAAAAAAGACCGGCGTGGTGCGTTTTTCAGTGGTCCCTTTGTTGTCTTATTCACGGCCATTCACTGGCAGGCTGGAACTCCGCATGGGAGCGCGACTTGGCCACTATCTACGGCTCTGGCATTGAAATCACGTCCGCCAGTCGACGCCCCGTTCCGAGCATCATTGCGGACCTGCCGACGCAGTACTACAACATGATGCTCGCGGACACGAATGTCTTGAGTCTGCAGACGCAGACGAAGCAGGTCTGCGTCCTGCAGCGGGATCTGACGCGCAAATCCGCTCGCAAGTTCGCGGAGGATGACTTTGAGGCGCATTGGACAACGCGGTGCTCGGTCAAAGAGCGCGAGAATTTCATCTTGGAGGGTCTCGTTCGGACGTGCGAGGCTTCGCCCGATTTTGAGGACCATCGCAAGTGGTGTGTCTCAATTTTCATGTCCTCATTTTCTCGGTGGCTCATGATGTTTGATAGGTGTCCAGAGCTGACGCTCAAACGTCTCAATCGCGACTCTGGCAAAGGCTTCATCGATTTGCTGAACAAGTTGACTCTGCAAGATGTGGACAAGGTCCCAGATGATTTTCGCACCGTTCCCAACGCAGTATACGACAAAATCAACAAACTCCCCGCCAACCCCCACCCCGGCCTGACCATCGCCAAGAAATCCTGCGACGCGCAGCGGTTAATGTTCCTCACCATGGCCGTCTGGAACACCCTCCTTGCCTTCGTGCGTATATCTCCACTTACCTGCTGCCGTACCTTGTTCATACTTTCCTCGGCAGTACGGCGAAACCGAGACAATAGGACTGGTGAAGGGACAGCGCGACGATCGCGAGGAGCTGAAGCGCATCCAGAAGACGCTCCCCGACAACATCGATCTCAAGCGCCTCGCGAGCGAAACGGCAGCGAACCGCCGGGACGCAGAGCGCAATTGCACTGCCTGCGGGCTCACGGCGTCGAGGGCAGGTACCGCAACGCTCTCCGCATGCCAGCGCTGCAAGGTGATCGACCGGCTGGTATTCTACTGCTCCAAGTGCGTACTGGTCTTTCAATAACGCGCTCTGTGCTAACGCCGATGGTGCAGAGAATGCCAGACCAAGGACTGGAAGACGGGGCGCCCGCCGCACAAGAGCATCTGCGGGAAGAAGGGCGCCATCACCGACGCGTACCTCACCGACGAGTACCTTGCGTCGAACCCGCCCGCCGTCGACGACGACGACTTCTTTGGCGCTCCTGAACCGGGCTACGTCCGCTCCCCGGCGCTCCTGCACCAGCTCTCGCTCCTGAAGGAGAACCCGCAGGTGGACTACGTGCTCGTGCGGCCCGCGCCACACCCGGACCACGGCGTCGTTCTGCAGGCCTCGGAAGGCAGCTTGTTCTTCAAGATTATGCTGAAGCGCGCGGCGTGTGGGCACGCGCCGAGGGAGGTGTTGAGGATGTTTCAGCAGCTGTCGCCGACGGCGAGGGAAGCGAGGGGCGTTGGAGTGGCGGGGCTTAAGGCGCAGTTGTTGAAGGAGTTTGGGGTGGATGTGGATAAAGCGGCGGCGCAGTTTGATAAAGCATAAGATAGGTTAGTATTGGATCTTGATGTCGTTTCTAAGTCCAAGGTACAATTCGTTCGATAATACAAGTATTGATAGGGCAACGATCCTTTAACGAAGCTCGCCCGTCCCAGGTTTCCTTGAGACCAGACCATGATTCCCATAATCCGTACCTCCACCCGGGAATCGTAACCTACTCGGTCAACAGTCAATGCACCTCGACCAAGTCTCTTTCTTCTGCCAGCCCCTTCAGCAAATCCTCGTAAACCTGGTCACTTACGCGGCCCGCCGCCTTGTCGCCCACAACACGGACCAAACCTTCATACACCGTCGCACTCGTTGAGCGCATCGGTAGGATCCAATACCGTGATTCCCCTGCGCCCAGTGGCAGAACGGCAACATCCAAACTGGTTTTACAGCGGTCTATGATCGACCGCCCCAGCTGGTACGCAGCCTCTACGCGCTGAGTTCCCGCCGGCAGGCGCGCTATAAGAGGCTCGGCGGAGAGTATGCTTATCTGCACGGGACCGGCGGTGTAGTTGAATTCCGTGTAGAATGGCTCCCTGGCAGGATCCGACGTCGCCATGTATTCGGCGCGCAGGGAGAGAATCGTGTGCTTGTGTGCGATGTAGTCCGTATGTAGTAGGAAGCGGAGGAAAGACTTCTCCCGCGTCGACGCGTCGGTACCGCCTAAGAGACATATACGCGTTAAAGTGCTGTACCGATGCGCGACGAGAAGATCTGAGGACGTACCTTTCTTCGCGAGGCCCCAGCATAACTCGCCGTGCCTTCCGGAGAACCAGTCCACCTTTTGACAGGCAGGGGAGCAATAATACATGCTCATGCATTGGGCGCAGCGATGAAAGTCTGTTTTGTTCTGTACCACATTGCACTTCCACAGAAGTCAACATATGGTGAGTGAGCGGGGAGACAGACTAACCTTGATGCTGTCGCACATTCGGACTGACCGCCGAGCGACATCATCATACTGGGTTTTGACTGCGATGCGCTGGTTCGCGAGGTCTCTGAACGTAGACCAAGGACGTCGGAGTGGGGAATTCGCGAGACGAGCGCTGAGGCCAGCCTCGTCCAATCTGACCAATGCATTCTCCAAGCGGCTGAGCACCGAATACGACGTGAGGAATCCAGGTAAGATCGCATCGAGGAGTTGAGTATACGGCTTGATGAGCTCATGATCTTCTCGCATCTCTGCATTCACGCACAGGGCCATGGAAGTGAGTAACCCGGCACGTAGACCATCCATGATACATGTGCGGGGATACGGCTGCTGGAATGCGAGGGTGGTGACGAGGAGTATTGACAGTTGAGACAACACGGTTGCCTCAGACCAAGAGAGTTTGGCCTGCATGGTGTGCAGCGCCATTGAAACCCGCATGATTGATTTTACGAGACCTTCGGTCGCAACACATTCCAGACAATGGCGCTCGTTGTTCACGAAGGTTTCCTGTATGAAAATGACTGAATGAAGGATCCACTCCGGATCGGCGTTGGACTCGATGTCCGCGACAACGACATGCAGGTATTTGATTCCCAGCGTGCAGAGATCGGATACCGTTCCGCCTGCGCCTATCACGAGCTGGTCGAAATTGGGGCCCTCCGCGTTGCGCATGAAATAGGCGAGCAGATACCGCATCCCCGTAGCACACTCCATTCGTAAATCCGCGTCGTGAATCATACGGGCTAATATTTCCGTGAGGTATTCACGGATGTGGGGCGTGTTGGTGACGATTTCCTCCAGCACCGGCGGTGGAAACAATGCCAGATGGAGATCGTCCCAAATAGCAAAACGCACGACCAAAAACACCTGCACCCTCAGCATCCGTTTGGCGGGGGCGCCCCCAAGGGCGGCAAACTCGTCGATGTAGCGGCCTTGAATGAGGATGCAAGTCCAAATACGATCCCAGATATCGACGAGTGCGGGCCGTGGAAAAAGCGAATTGGCACGCAGGATCTCTAGGGACCTCAGGACGGGGATTATTCGGAAGGCAAACCGCCCAAGCTGTTCATCCTCCTCCATGGATAGAGAATCTTTCGGTTTGGATGCAAAAGGGGGCGGAACGAGAATTCTGTAGAATGCTGGGAGGAAGAAAGCCTGGTCCTGCACAGCGAGTTCATGGCTGATTATGAAGAGATTTTCGGTAGATTTGGCGGAGTCGACGAGTATATTTTCCGCAAACTTCTGCGACCCGGAGTCAGAGCACTTATCGAAGGGGGCGGATAAAAGGAGCCCACTTGTAGCCGCAGCGGCAGCCTGCTCAAGGCTTTCATGTCGAAACAAGGGTGAGGCATGATGTGGCAAGATTCAAGAAGCAAGCCACGACCCCGTGCACGGGCCATTGATGGGATTGCCGCATTTGGTTGGGTGTGCACGGACCCGAAGGCCGACTGACGAAAGAGATCGCCCACGAAGGAGCTTCGCAAGTAATAAATTCGGCCCATATAGTGGTATGAATTAGTTCTCGTATATCAATATCAGGGTACAACTCTTGCCAGTGCGGCTACTTGTACTCAATGGATAATTCTATTTGGAAACCCGGTTTCCGCCATCCTTATTTGGAAACCCTGATTCTGAATAAGTGCCGAGAAACACTGCCAATGCCGAAGCGGTTGCCGCACCTGCCGAGGCATCGGCCGGGGCGGTATGGCGAAATCTCTCTGCTTTCTTTGTTTGGGTCACGTAGAAATTCAGTCCGGTGGATCTTGGACATATAGGGCATACCCCATGTCCGCCCCGACATTACCTGATATCTCACGAGCCGCCGTGGGCGCAGATCCCATCAATACCCATCATGTCTAAAGTAACCCAAGATAATTGATTACAGTGCCTAAACTGATAGTATACCCCAGTTACTGAACAGGAGATAGTATATATGAGCTTGTTCAAGCCTTTTGAGCAACAAATATACCACCTCACGCACCGTTGTGGCGGAGACATCACGTATGATGTGATTTCGGCGCGGCTCGGCACTCGGCTTGAAAGGGAAATCATCGGTCAAACTATCCGGGGACCAAAAACTGGCCGGGAAGGGATATAGAAGGTCAGTAGGTATGTGCCGAAGCCTGCTCACCTCAATAGCAGGTCAAATGCAACCCCCCGGCATCATTTGCGGCCTTGAAAGTCCCCTCTGCGCAAAATTTGCCGTAAGTGGGTTTCCAGTTAGCAATTTGCGCGGGTTTCCACGAAATTTCCTTAACGGGAAGGGTTTCCGCCGGAAACCGGGTTTCCAAATAGAATTATCCGTACTCAAAATTGACTCAAAACGTTTCAACTAGAATTCAGCTTCACTGTCAAGTGTATCTCCGATCCAGCAAGCTACATCCCCTAAGTCGAGTCTGCCCTAACCGCGTCACAATTACTCATTATCCGTATGCTTGATACGAGTTACCTGGAGGAAATCAGAACTACATGGCTGAAAATTTCAGAGTACACGCACACACTCCTCGCCCCCCGTCCTAGTGAGGGTAACAATAGTCCCCCCGCTGCCGGTATCCGCGTATTGTGCCCAACGCTCGGCCTTGACATCCCTGATACTTTCGTCGAACGCCGCAAGCTTCAGTGTATCATCCGTCACCGAAATCTGGAGGTTCGTATCAGAAGCCAACCGTGTGTGAGAAGGTTGAAAACATCGACCAGTGTATATTCATTGTGTGTGATGGACGGGACCTTCATTTTCTCCGTGTGTCTCTGAACGCTGTCTTGCCTCAGACAAGTGAAAAACTGGCGAGTAACTCTGAAAACCAAACATCTGTGATATAATATCGAGAGCCTTACATCAACGCCGATGATATGAACCTTCCAGCCTCGACCAGACCTCGACCGACTCATATCGACGATCCGGCAAGGGCGGCCTTTGTCGTATCAATATCCATCCAAAAGATATGCTTGGATGGCGCACCATTCATCACGACGTAGTCTTCCACACGCAAGTCCCAACACACCACCATTTCAATCACCTGCGTTCTCTTTGTTAGCAGTCAAAACGAGCTGGAAACCAGATGTAGACCTCTTGCGGCGGGCAAATAAAGCGCGGCGCAAGTTTGTCATGTGTCTGTCTTCGAGAGCCTGCTGGAAGTGACGAGGAAGGTTGTTGAGCCATTGGGAGGGTCACTGCCACGAATGTGGTGGCGAGTATTCTCAGGCGGCAGTTTTCTAAGTATGTCGTCTGAAGAGAGGAGTTAATCAGGGGGTGGCGGTGTATCCCCGGAACTTTCGACTAGATCGCTGACCTCAAGCCGATGGGGTTCAAATTTGAATCCTGAATTCGTCAACCACACTGAATCAGACATATGTAGCTCAAGCATGTCCCTCAACAAGAGACGGACCGAGCCTCTTCAATGCTGAAGAATCAACCACGAAGCCCAGTGTTGGCCATTAACCCTTAGAGACCCTCCTCCAGGACCGTTAAGGCTTATTAAGCCTTAAGGGTTAACCTTAAGGGCAGGGTTAAGGTCTTACTGTCCATTTTGGGAAATACTTTCCCGCGGTTCATTTGAGGGCCGAATGCATCGTATTGGCGTCGGTGGGTGGGTATAAAGTATCTACTACATACAATCATCCTCAGAATACTTGATTACCTATTGTTCAGTGATTGATGGTGGCTTTTGGGTGCTCCAACGCCCCTGCATGTCACCTTACATGATGTTTTTTTCTGTGTTCACAGATGGAAAGCATCATGGTGTCTTTTGTTACTCCCTTGTGGAAATAGCTATGTGAGGGACATGACTGTCGTCGTCAAGCGCTGCACGCAAAGTAAATTTCCATCGGGCGCATCAATTGATGTGACCGGGTAATTCAGCCCGCCGTCGGTCCGAAACCTTAAGACCTTAACCTCCTTGGAGGCCGCCCGTTAAGCCTTATGATAAGGGGTTATTAACCCTTAATCAGATTAAGGCCTTAAAGGTTAGGCCAACACTGACGAAGCCTCCATAGAAATTGCAACGTAACACATAATCCTACACATAATCCTACAACCATTCGTCGACAGTAAAACCTCATCCATGCGTCTCCTTGATCTCCAGCTCACTCAGCGCCCTCACCTCCTCAAATAAATTCGGCCACAGCTCGCTCAAGTGCTCGGCATCCGCTCCCTCAGGAAGCATCCCCGCAATGCGCACCACCCCATCCATCAACACCGAGCTCTCCGCACGCATATGCAAAATGCGCTCTATCGTGCGATCGTGGGCGCCTGAGACAGGCACACACTGACAGTCGCAGCGCCCGGCGGGCAGACAAGTCTGGTGCACCATCCCCGGCCGGTATTCTCTCTCTGCCAGGCCGCCGCGGGATGCTTCCTCGAGTGGGATGACGCTGATGGCGCAGTTTCCCGCGAGGTAGTTGAATACGGTGGAGAAGTTTGTGGACTTGGTGCGATGGACGAAGGCGAGCTGTTGCAAGAGGATGTCGAGCTTGTTGGTTCGATAGTCGCGGAGTACGATGAAGCGAGTGAAGGCTTCGTCGCGTTTGCGGAAGGGGACAGAGGTGGGAAGTTGTCCTGCCGAAAATTAGTTACTTCGCGGTATGCAAATCGAGAACGGATGACTCACTCCGATGCACACATTGCAAATTCTTACAGAAAGCGCGATGATTGCCGTCGCGCCATGCGGCGGCCTGGCATTGAATCGAGCAGTAGTAATGCGTGAGACAGCCAGAGCAGCGCTTGATCTCGGCGACCGGTTTTATCAACCCACACTGAAAGACGCGAAGATCAGAGCCCAAGACAGCACAGTACGAAGCATGCATACCTTGGGCCCATCACAGCCTTGGGTCGGCATGTATTCTGGAGACTGAAACTCTTCCAACAGACGAACGCGCTCTGTCGCAAGATCGTTGAAAACAGCCCAAACCTCCACATGCTGGGAGGTGCGCAAGACGTCCATACTCGGAGACTTGCCCCTCATCGCGGAAACCACTGGCAGGAAAATCATGGCGCCAGGAAGGATCTCTTGCAGGAATCGATGGAAATGGCGACACGCTGCCACCTTCTCTGACCGACACTGTTCGAGCACCAAGAGTACCCTGAGCAGGCCCGTATCGAGCGCTTCCGGCAGGAAGAAGTACCCGGGGATGCTGATCGCCGTGGCTAAGGACTCGAGACACGCATCGAGCGCGTCCTCGATTCCGTCGCGCTTTGTGCCGGAGGTTATGGTGTCGCAGAGCGGAAATAATGCCTCCACGAGGGCGCGCACGATTCCTGCGGTGCACAGTGGTTGCAGGAGTTGTGAGGTTGCGGCGGCGCGCACAAACGCCATCATACCCGTGAGCCACTGTGCCTCCGATTGACGTAGTGGAGAGGGATGCGAGCTGTAGGGCTCAATCGCGGCTCGGATGTGTCGGACAGTGAGAGTCGCGAGCGCGGCAGTACCACCGCACCCGTCGACGAACTCATCCAGATTCGCTGACGTCCACTGGGAGGTGCGCATGAAAATCAGAAGACTTGACATGCCCACGTTCAGAGCGACTTGGTCACCGGAATCGAGGTCCAGTCCAACCCACATCCGCGCAAAGAAGGCGTGCATGTCAGGCATGTTGTATATCGCTGGTTCGTCATGCTGAAGGAGCGCCAGTACACAGCAACGGAGGGTGCACTCTACGGGGTCCGAAGGGGAGAGGAGGGAGCGATAGGTTTCGATAACCTGCATCCACCTCCACACGCGCGGCCATAGTTCAGCACATACGATTGGCGGGACGGATTGGATCAACGTCAGCGCGTGAATGGAGCGTAGAGCCATTGCTAGGGGCAAGATTGTTTCTGGGATCGAAGCACCCGTGTCCAGAAGAGCTGTGTCGGGGATCCGGGACGGATCGAGAGTGGCATGGATTACTGGCAGGAATCGCGAGGACAGGTCGGGCTGCATAAGAATGCGGTTGGGGACTTTGTCCATGTCCACCAAGCTGCCATGGGTGGCAGCGGTGGCAAATTTCTGGAGGAATTGTGATCAGATGCAGGGTGGCATAATAAATCTACGAATACGCACACGAACGGGAACCGCAAGTGCGGAGAGCTTGTCAAGATGGAGAGCTGGGTGCATGTTGGGCGATTCGATGTGAGCGCGGGGTAATACTGTGTTGGTTAGCAGGGGCGTGTGCGCTTATAACAGTGGTAAATGCTTGGGCCACCAAAGCACGGGACAAAGCGTGATAGAATATCCAGAAAAGGTAGGAGCAAAGGGTGCATTAGCCAGTAACATCGTGGTGAAAACATTTTCCACAGAAACGGGCGCCCCCCGAGAAAGTATCCGGACGAGTGTGAGCCGCGTTCAGTCTAGCGAGCGAAAACTTTATAATTAGCCTTTTGTACAGCGCAGGCAGATCCAGCCGCAATACATGTCTCAAAACCGCTGGAATAACATTTTCGGGCCATCTGAAGAGGGAGATGGGGATTAGACGGGTGAACACCATGCTACCGCGCGTCGAGATGGTGGTTGCGGAAGAGAAGGGTGGTCACGCGTGACGACACGCGTTGCGTGATGGCATAGCCACATCATCGCTTCCTTCTCACCATCATCTGTTGATCATCTCGACTTGTGACTGATCTCGACTTTCTCTGGAGTCTGGGCTCCAACTGGACTCACGGATGGCTTTCAGTGAAGGAGAGTGTCTATTTACAAACCGCTAGGATGTATTCTTCCACTCGAGCGCCTGATGCCTCCCCAAATCCGGCGGGCTCAAGTCTCCAGGATTTATTTCTTTGCTGAGGCTGCTCTAGGAGTCCTCAAAATCGTTTTATGCTTCTTCATAGCAGTCTCTCACCTCCACTTCCACAAGGCTTCCTGGGATCTCACGCTAGATATCTACGCACCGCATCTTTGCAAGCCGCATTCATTTCTTCCGTGCGCCACGGCCCACTGTGAGTACTAGTTCCTTCATAAATCTTCCCCGTACGCGAGCTTCATGAGCAGATCAACCGTCGATGTGCAGCTAGTTCTTCATAGCATTCCCATAAATCGGTGCGCATAATAGTGAATTTCCTCCACCTTTTCCCCGTGCATTCAAGTTAATCGTTTTTTTTTCTAGCAGAAAGAATTCACTCGATGCTCGACCATAGACAAAGGTTGACAAGACTCGTGGCGGCTGGCCGCCTCTGCAGTTTCCAACCTTTATCCTGACCGTAGGGATCTGAGCAGACAATCCCCATTCGATTCGGGCTCTGGTTCCAAAATGGAGCACCGCTGTTTTTGGAACCATGATCTCCGCTTCACAGCGTCACTCCTACCGCCCTCGCAGGCTCGCACCCATGCTCCTCGCTGGTCTCAATATGTCCAATTTTATTTCCCCAATAGGGCAATAAAACGATCCTTCAACACCTCGGATGTGGTGCGGTGCATGTCTGCTACTCGTTCCGACTTCAGTCCCAATGACGGGGTTCGACTCCCGGTGCAAGTTGGTGTTATTCGCTAACCTGCGATGCATTCAACGCTCATCGCTCTCTTCGTAATCTTCCCCATCGCCTCAGCAATCGCCGGCTCCACTGCGTGCATCCCCGCGGCTAACGCCGAGCACGCTTCATTGTGCGTGCTCATCATAGCGTCTTAAACTGTATTCAAGCAAGCTTTTCTGCAGTCATAAAGTAAGCCCACCTCCCCGATTTGTGCCTTTTTAGGGATTTTTTCGCCCTGCTACCCGTCAGATGGACCAGGAAAATTCAGACTGGCTGCCGCCATTTTGGATACCGCATTTTGATTCCAAAATTTGCTCGTGATATATGTTTGCAAAGGCTAATCAACGCCGATCATTGAAGCCACAGGCTTTCTATCATTCAGAACAACCGATGGAGTGAAATCTCGTGCAGGCTGGGCATGGACCGCGGCAAATTATGCTTCAGACTTCTGGCTGAAGGGCACTGCGACGCTGCGCGTCTGGGATCCCATACAACCCAGATAATACAACGCAGGGTGAGGTGAGGATGCACATTTGCGCTTGGAACTTCAAACTGACACATAGGATCCCTGAAAATTGTAAACAGCTGGACGCTATCGACATGAAGTTGACTTTTTCAACCATTCTCACTCTTCTGGGCGCCGCATTCTCCCTCAGCGTCACATGTGGTCTTGGTATGGCGCCAACAGATGAACCGACGCCAAAGATCTTCCAAGATCACCAAACCACGCGCCCGCATGCTATAATTTGCAACCATCACCCCAGTTCACATGATGATCGCGAATGATCGGCTGTCCAACCGTCGACCCCGCATTTAAAGTGCCCTCCAATGAGCGCGATGGTCCAATCCCTCACTGTCCTTCCCCTCCCCTCGTAATGCGGCTCCCTCTTGGTATTATCGGATTCTGCGTCGGCCTTGCGGCGAGCGCGATTAGCGCCACTCGTCTTGCGCCGCGGGCAGCCACAGATTGGACGGGTCCCCTCAGTACGCGCGGCCGGTATGTCGTCGACGCCAACGGGAATAGGTTCAGGCTCCAGGGCGGCAACTGGCACGGCGCGAGTGGGACGTGGACCGGCTCGGGCGATATCAACGACGATGCAAACCACCATGCCGGCGAGAACGCGTACGTTATCTTCTCTATCTCTTCCTCACTTCCAAATGTTGTGAAACTCATGCGCGCCACATGATATAGACACACGATGCCTTTGGGGCTGCAATACGTCCCCATTGACCAGATTATCGACAGCTTCGTCGAGCTGGGCGTCAACACGATCCGTCTGCAGTTCTCGAACCAGATGTTGCACGACACGACACCCGTGCAAGATGCCTGGGTCGCGGCGAATCCACAGTTCAAGGGCATGACACCGCTGCAGGTGTATGACGCCGTGATTAAGGCGCTGACGGACCGCGGCATCGCGGTCATTGTGAATAACCACACGAATACGAGTATCTGGTGCTGTGGGATCGATGGTAACGAGCGCTGGAACGAGTCCCAGGACTTCAATACCTGGGTCAGTGATTGGTTATTGGTGGTTAACCGGTACAAGTCCAACAAGCGAGTCGTCGGCGCTGATCTCTACAACGAGGTGCGTGAACCTAAGCTTTGTTTTCATTTCGCCGCCTTTGACACGACTTTTGTAGGTCCGCCGAGACATCCTCACAGACCCAGATTGGGGCAATGGGGACAATGCGGATTGGCAAAATGCGTCGCAGTTGGTGGCGGACCAGATACAGCAAGCGAATCCCGACATACTCATCATCGTCGAGGGCATCAACTGGATCGGGCTCCCCGTCGATGGCCTCCCTCATAGCCGCCCGACCCTCACCCCGGTGTCGAGCCTTTCGCACACGCTTCTTGTCTCCCACAAGGTATATCTCAAGCTGTCACGGTTTCATCCTTAGTTAATATTCAACCTCAGCTTGTCTACTCCGCCCACTTCTACTCCTACACTGGTCCGAACCACAGCGGCGCGACCGGTATCGGTGAGACCACCGACCCGCGCTACCGCGACCTCAGCCGCGCGGACCTCTTTGCCGTCATGAACAGCTCCGCCTCGTACGTCGCGCTCAACGCGGAGATGCACTACACCGCGCCCGTGTGGATGAGCGAGTTCGGCGTCGCAGGGCGCGGCGATACGCTCGCTGCCGATTTGACGTGGTACCAGAACTACATCGACTGGCTCGTTCAGACCGACGTGGACTTCGCGTTCTGGCCGCTGGTGGGCTACCTGAACAACGGCACGGGCAACGGATGGGCGCTGATGAACTGGGACGTGAACGGCGTGCGCACGGGCCTGTTTGACGGGGACGACTGGCGCGCGCCGGCGTGGAAGGAGCTCATCGCGGATACGGGCGGCGCCGCGGGGCAGATCGCGTCGGTGCCGGAGTGGAAGATGCTCACGCTTGACCACGGCGATTTTGTCAAATCGCTCGCCGTGCTCAAGAACCAAGGCGACTTCGACTCGGGCGCGTCCAAGGCCGTGTGTCCCGACAACTTGCGCCTCATCGGGCTCTCGCACGGTGCGACACGCGGGCTGTGCACAGACGTATCGTTCGGTGCGCTGTGGGCAGCGAACCGCACGGTGGAGGTTGTGTTCGACGAGCGGCACGTCGTCAACGACTGGGCGAGCGGGTACACCAAGTATACGTGTGCCGCGGGGTATTTCGTTACGGGGTGGGCCATCCGCGGGGCGAAGGTGTCTACGGTGATGTGCGCGCAATCATCGCAAACACTCGGCACGACGGGGCGCACGGTGTGGTTCGACCAGGGCGATAATAGGGCGGACACGCTGGGCGGTGATTTCGCGAATGGGCAGTATAAGGGGAGCTGCGCGGCTGATGAGTACATTGGAGGTGTGGCGTTTACGACAAGGATTGGGAGTAATGGGGCGCCGGCGGCGATTCTGTGCGCGAAGTAGTAGTTGTCTGAAATATAGACTTATACCTCTTGCGTTGTCGACCGTATGTTCCGTGAAGAGTGCGGCGTATATATTCCAACAGGCGCACGGAAAGTGGACGATATGCGTAAAGTCAACCTCGGGCAAAGAAATGGGACTCAACAAAAATGGTGGGTTGCGGTAGCGAGCATGTGCGAGGTGTGTGAGGAACATGCAATTAGAAGGACCGAGAGGCTCGGTCACGCATATGTAGTTCTCATGCACTGGCAGTCCGGCAGGCGTGCTCCGTGCACCACATCCGAAGTAGGAGGTATACTCGTCCCTGGCCCTACGCTGTATGAAAAACATTGTCATTGAAAATTGATGCGGCACGTCGTGGTAATAACAATCGACCTTCCCCACATGCTCCTGGTGAAGTCTCGTTTGACCCCAGTAACAGAACTCAGCGAGAAGGAGGTAAACAAAACCCCATGTCCGGCGGGGCCGGGCGAGTCAAACGCCCCACCTGTTCCTGGTCCCAAGACGTAGTTCGAAATAGATTCAACAGAACGGCCCTGAGTCTAACCTGAGTCCCATACAAGTGCGGAGATTCGCTCCTGTTTTCCCACCGATAACAGCGGCTGTTGCGAAAACCGTCGCAGGGAGAATTGTGATACTCTGGACACAAGCGCGGACGCTATAGTGTAGCCTTGCATTCCACGGCGTTGATTCCGGGATTGGCGACGTATCCTTATTCAGTGTTGATTTCGGACCCTATGCATGCATCCAGACAACATTTTGTCAGTCTGAATGCCAGTCTTCCTTCTACATACCCGCTGTCGCCGTGGTCTCCGCCATCTAAGCAGTCAATGTACGCTCGCGTTGCCCCTCTCCCCGCTCCGGAATAGTCGAGGGCGCTGGTATATAAAGGGCCTGCATCTTCACAACTTTCTTCAGACCGCCTTTCTAAGAATTCTCCATTTCCCACATGCAATCGGTAACTTGCTTCTGCCCCCCTTATTCAGCGACGGCATCTGAACACCTCTTATGTAGCTTTTCAACCTTGTTGTCGTCGCCGTCATGACAGCCCCTTCCTTGGGCCAGCAGCTCTCCCTCAGCTGCTTCGCGCCTGACTTCACGTTCGATTGCACCACCTTCATCCCGCAATTTTGCAACATTCTGGCAAATGCTACGGTGAATACCCAGATCCTCACCATCTTTGTACGATCACTAGCTCAATTTGTGTTCTGCGCAGGTTGCACCCAACGACGTCGTTTCGCGATGCTTCAACGTCCCCTCTGCCAGCGGGAGTTGTGAGTATCTCGCTAATCTATCAGGTGTTTTTGCTCACAGAGCATCCATCCTAGGCGACCTCACCACGGGAAACAATTTGGCCAACCCAAGAATCCCGAGCGTGCAGGACTGCGAGTCGGCCCTCGGCACTGTCGGGGAAGTTTGTGTCTCGGTGCGGTCTTTTTGATGCTTGATTTTGAACGCGGGCTGGCTGACACACACGCTTGAATATTCAGGGAGGGAGCGGCCAATTTTCAGGGACGCCCTTCAGGTTTTGGTTGGATCCTAACGCCGGCGCATGCCCCATTCCGCACTTGACCTAGTTGGATCAGAAAGTCGATCGAAAACCTCAACCTGTTTGAGGCTGCAAGGCTTAGTATCAATTCTGCTTCTGCGTATGTACACTCGTTGGTAAATCTGTTTGTGCAGAAAAAAGCCTCCCGCGTGATTGAAGTCTCGAATTCCAATGTAAGTGCTGTGAGTTACACCGGGGGCAAAGGACGACGCACCATGGTAGGTGCTGAGAGGCAAAGCAGACCATACATGCCAAAAAAAAAAAAAAAGACAGGCAACGATATCAGAACACTCGGACGCCGGGAGAGGATTTCCCCGTGTACTCTGATACCATAATTCAGTGAAGGGGATCTCGAAGAGACAGCTACCAACGATAGTAGGACCAGGCATGGTAAGTACCATAATGATCAAGCAGCAGCGTTGCCGAGATATAACCGGGACGAAGGAGCGGGTCTCCGAGTATGTTTGAGTCGCCAAGTTGAGTATTTCAATTCATCCAATAACGCGTAGCTTAAGTGAACACATTAGAACAAATAGCGGACGGCTGACCTGTTTACAATGCTTACCTTCGATCTCCCCTGTACGTTTACGTGCGACGAGATCGTCCGCTTGCGACCAAAAGTCCGAGTCCGCCACTCCCACCAAACCGGCTGTCCATTCTGTCCAGTAGTCCCCGCGAAGTTTCATGACAAAGCGCACATCGTAAATGCGAGGGATATTGTATGCATTGTACTCATCCAAGAAGGCTAGTGACCATTGGATCAACAAGAGCCTCAGGTACGGGCATGTTTCGAGTACCGCCATAACGCGGTCGTGAGGTAACTGGCGGGCCAAAGACAAGTGGGTGAGAGCACCTAGTGTTGGAACGTCTTTGAGCACATCCGCAACACCTTTCACGCCAAATAGGTCGAGATGCGTAACGCAACGGACCAATTGGTGCCGAAGATCGATGGGCTGCGCCAAAGAGCTCCTGTGGCATGATGGACAGTCGCTGTACGCCAAGTTCCGCCAGAATGGGGAGGAAAGACGGGACAGTGAACAGATAGCTCGAACCAAAGCTTCTGAGTCTGGTGCAGAGCCTCAGGCCCTCAGAAGGTCTTTGGAATCCGCCAGCGGCAATATCCTCGATGAATCCAGTATTATGTGACGGACAGCGCGGAAGAACACCGGCGGCTTGGATTTCATCGCCTTCAGATGAGCGCGGGCCATGCCGGGATTCGATTCGGTGATACGGAGAGTTCTGTAGAGTAGAGGCTCGATCCTGTGGCTAAGTTAGACGCAGTGGGAATGCTTGAAGAAAAATGACCAGCAAAGGACACGGCGTGCGACCCGCAGAAGGGTCGGGATTTGACTCGGGTGCAGGAGCGCCATCGTCTCGAATATCTCCCGTTTAAGATCGAGTGGAAAGACAGGTCTATCCATGAGGACTCAAGAAGAGGGATGGT
The DNA here is from genome assembly GCA_029449255.1 of Mycena polygramma. Lineage (NCBI taxonomy): Eukaryota > Fungi > Basidiomycota > Agaricomycetes > Agaricales > Mycenaceae > Mycena > Mycena polygramma. The sequence continues at coordinate 127,339 of JARKID010000110.1, forward strand.
GGCGAGAAGAAAAGGATAGAAGGGGCAGCCAAACAGCTGCAATCCGTATTATTCTCACGCTGTCATGCATGTGGACCGCCCATTGTTTTTATAACGTCCCCGGCCAGCCCCATAAAAGATCCCAGTCGCTTTTTTTCATTGGCTTTCGCTCCTAGGAAACGGGGTTGAAGTTTGCATTGTGCAAGTTGAAATTTGAATTACATACACTGACTCAGTAAAAGTATTGGATCACCTCGTTCACACTATTGGGCCTACGAAATCACTCCAAAAAAAATATGATAATTAACTACACTTAAAATGATTAAGATTCAGCATCAAAACTGATTACCAAAAAAGGAAGTTCCTGGCAGAAGTGCTACGAGAAGAGCACGGGAGCATGGCAACTTTTCAGGATCTCACCCCGTGGGAATTTAAAAAATACCATCGAAAACTAGACATAAAACTGTGTAGAACCATACCTTGGTTTATATGAATCAGGCCATTATTGGAGGAGATATGGCCCCTTCAAGTTGGGCAAAAACGGCAAATTTGTCCAAAAACCAGCAAAAAATGACAAAAATGCCCAACTTGGAGCGTCCATATCTCCTTCAAAAATCAACCGATTTGCACAAACTAAAGTGGTGTTGCAGAGAGTTTTATGTCTACTTTCTCATGGTATTTTTGATATTTCTATGACGTGGGATTGGGCCTCTTCGAGGCGGGTGGCTGAACCTTTAGGGTCTTGTGCAACTACATATATACTTTTTGTCTACAATATTTGAGTGAATATGCCCTAGTAATTGTCGTGCTCTTTTGTTGGGTGATATCAATGTGATATTCCCCGAGTTTCAAGACACCTTTCCTTGCCTGTGTCACTGTGGTGTGTGATGTAGGCAGCGCTAATTCTTTTCTGGCACAGTTGTAACTTGTCAGAGGAAGACGAGACTTGACTCGGACCAGTGACAATCTGAATTAAACTTGGTCTCTTCACTGGAATGCCTGGATGTTCGCAAAAGGCAAAAACCGGGGCGTGCAGCATCAGAGTTTTGTTTGATATTCAACCGATTCAACCGAGAATTCAACAAGGGTTGAACACATCCGGAAATGGTGTCGTCGGGTGCTCGGGACTGGAAAAAGTTGTGCTTGCTAGTGTTCTTAGGGATTAAAAATACACCCCCCATATCTGAACACAAGGGCTTGAGAAATCCCACCGTGGAACTGAATTTCACAAATATGTTCAACTGGAAAGACGAGAATTTCACGGTGGGCCAGTTTAGAGAGAAAATCAGCCTCGGTGCTAGTCAAATACTCAATAGAACTAGTCCCCAGGTTATTAAGTTGCGCGATTGCCACTTTCTTCCAAACAGACCGCGACAACATTGAATCATGAATGGCAGACAATAAGTACTTCTTAAATAGTACAGCGAAGTCGTGACAATGCGGCGCTGGTAGTCCTGGGCGGAATTTGATTTCAGGCTCATAGAGGATCGAGGGCCCGTGGATTGTTGAATTCGAAGTTGCCCTGAAGTGCACCACGAGCCATCAGCAGGTGATAGATCGGGGACGGCATCCGACAAAGTGGAATTGACACATATTCCCAAAAGTTGTAATCAGACTGAAAAGATGGAGTATTGGATATGGATCGTCGCCCAAAACGGATAATCCTGGCAATTTCAGTGGGATATTTGACCGTTATTAGTAATGTTCAGTGACGAATTTCCTGTTTGTACATATTAGGATGATGTACTTAAGACCAAGTTGCCCAGGGTAGCTAAACCTAAAGTTTCAGCCAATAAATAGACACCCTGAAAAATCTTCCTGCGCTCTGTTCACCCTTTAGCAATTTTCGACAGAAATTGCCTTTTTTGGCAATGAGTTCAAATGCTGGATCCACTTCATGGAAGGTCTAGTTAATTGTCATATTTTATTGAAGTGATTCCGTTGGCCCAATAGTGTGAACGAGGTGATCCAATACTTTTACTGAGTCAGTGTATTATAAGGTTGTTCCTTCCGGGTCGATTTTGTGTCGATCGTGACCTTTGGCATTTGGACAAAACTATAGTACACTGGAGCAGGTTTCAGATGTGTTATATGTTCTTATGTTTTCACAGAATCGCCATTGCATTGGGAGGGCTTGCGATACCACCAAGAACGTTGAGGTTCTGCAAGCTGAAGAAGAATGAATATCGGTCGAGTTCGTGGCACGCCGCGGCCAAGTCCTCCAGGTTCATGTACTCCACTGCGTACGATAAAGTAAGAGTCTAGTACAGAAACAGATAATAAAGCTCACCGATGCTCTGCCCCCATCCACCGAGGAAGACCTCGTGCAGTGTGCGCCGGGCCCCCAAGATCGTGGTGTTCAGCGGCGCACGCTCGACCGTGGGGTTGTCGCTCCCAATGAGGGAGATTTTCTTCTCCCACAGCCAGCGAAGCGTGGCGTCCGAGGCTTCGATTCCAGCCCACGTTTGGTCTTCTTCGAACGGTAGCACGGCCTGGGCGTGCGGCGAGAGCGCCTCGTACTGTTTTGTGAAGCCAGTACGCAGGACGAGGAAGTCGCCTGGTTTGACGAAGGTAGCGGGATCAACGCCCTGCCAAGCGGCGACCGCGTCAAGCTGGGTGGCGGTAATGTCAATAGCCTGAAAGTACTGTTCAGCAAACAGTTTGGGAGTAGGGCTACAAGGGGTTGGCGCACCGCGAGGGCGTCAAAGGTTTCGTTCTTGGAGTCCATCCATCCTCCCCAATCGTACAAAACCGCGCGGCCTGCAACGCCTTTTTCGGCTGTAGCTACGGAATACAAATGCCGATGAGGCGGGCGGACTTTAAGATTGAATAATTCCACGCACTTTGGATGCCTAGGGTAGATGAACCGCCTGGAACCGTGATGTCGTCAAAAGTAATCAATTGGTTATAAAATCTGTTCTTTCACTTGATCCCATAGTTCAGCTGAGATCGGAAGAAACGCACTGGTACGAAGATTGATTCATGGTCGCGTCAGAGTACGGGAAGTGCCGCAGCCCGTCGTACTGCGTGGATACTTGTGTGTTGAGCGTGAGGATGTCATCCTGGTAACCCATCTGAGGCTGGATCGAGTGGATGGGCGGCGGCCGCAATGGATTGAGGGGCGGGTCCGGCATGCTAAGCAAGAGATTGAGGTTGAATACGCGTCCGGTCTGGATCTCGCTCTTGGCGGCGAGGATGGTGGCGTTGGTGATATGGTTTAGCGCCCCCAGTTGGTCGGTGCTGCCCTACATCCAGTGACAAGAGAGTTAACATAGCCTTTGTGCGGTGGCAGATATGATATACTCACCCATACACCCCACGCAGCCTTTGTGGGGAATGACGGATCAAGTGGGAGCTGGTCGTAGGTGGGCCAATTAGCATATGGATCGGAGGCATTGAACGCTCGGGAGAGAACGGGCAGATGAGGGACCGGTAAAGCGTTCGTGAGGACGGCGGTGAGCAGTATTGCGAGGGTGGGGAAGGGGGCCATTGGGACGTGCAAAATCCGACAGATTACGGGCCGTTCTTTTGAACTTCCGAGAAGCATACATGAACACCTGGCACGAAATGTAAATTTGGAGGTCGCTTGGTCATCCCATACCCCGTGGTCTCGCCAGCAATTGTAATAGGATATTGGACAGCCGTCCTTGTAATTCGAAGTCTGTTTCTGTACTTCCTGGAGCAGAAGCGTAAGAGTCGTGGCGGGGTTCAGGGCACAATGACGTGCCACGGATAGTAATGATATGGATGTGTTCGATCCCAAATGCAATGAGAGAGGTAGGACCGGGATCTATGAAACGAGGATTAGCAGCTATGAGTGGAGTATTCAAGAGCGGTGGCAATGTACAGGACGTGCCTTTGGACCTTGGAATAAACTGGACCTTCGATGCTGCATGCACTGTGAGAATCAATTTCGAATTTTCTTTTCTCCGTATCCGCAATCGACTCTTCTGGACCGCGGGCAGCGTCGAAGCTCTAGACGGCGCGGAATCTGTCTTCGGTATTTGGATTGTAACCCACACAAAACGGTTCTCGGTGGCGTTCGAACGCAAGAATTGGATGTGGTGTTCAACTGAATTGACCGTCGGGCCGCGTGCGAGCCGCCAACGTTGCTTCTGACCTTCACGAAAGATTCCATTCTTGCTCCCTCCCTATTTAGTATTGCTTCTGACGGCCTCCGTCGGCAGTCCATCCTTCCGTTTGTGCGTTGCTCACCTTGAGGTCCTTCTGCCAGGCCCTGGATCCATCCTCTTTATCTGGGTATCCTTGAGACCAAGTATCAGGTTTCACGGCGCGCTATTGAATAAAAGGTCATCGCCAAGTCGCCGCGTGGAAGCTGGCTCCACGATTCCAGCGGGTCATTCCTGTTGGAATGATGACAAGCCGACACGTTGGAGATACGTGGCGGTTGGCTGCGCAAGGCTGCGCATTGATACGCTGGCATGGAGATGCACAGCGTTTGGCATGGAGACGTGACTCAGCTGGTCTGGTTCATTGTTCTACCTCATCCGTTTGTCTATGTATCGTACATTGTTCTCGAGGTATAAAGGGCCTCCGATTTCTTGAATAAATTATTAGATCGTATCCCCCTTTTCCCTCCCTTGGATGTGACATTCTTACAATTCCGGCGCAAGTGTTATGCATGAGAGGCTGTGGCAGGCAAATATGAGTCCAGCACATGTAGAATTTTCTAAACGGAATCGTGCAGCTGAGCCTCAGGCGGAGACGTGGTGGTTCTGGGTAAGAGGCGTGGGATACAAACAAACAACCGCAACTGACTTTGCGGATGTTTGGCTGTGTCTTTTTCCCTTCCTCTTCCTCCTTCGTCGTTTGTTCTTCCCCATGGATGGACACGCCGTTTTTTCCCGCCGAACTGGAGCGAGAGATATTCGAAACTACGGCGGTGATGCACCCGGGCCAAATCCCGACCCTTCTGCGGGTTGCGCGCCGTGTTCTGCTGTGGTAAATGTCCATTTATATGATGGGAAGGCTTTCCGGTGGGCCTGACTCAGCTGCAGGATAGAGCCTCTAGGGTATACAATCATTCGTGTCACCGCGACAACGTCAGACATGCTTGACACTCTTCGGAGGGCGATGACATCCAAGCCGCCCATATTCTTTCACGCTGTCCGCCACATCATTCTGGAGTGGACCGACATCCTTTCATCCGAGGATATACATCGCCTTCTGAACCTATGCAGCAGAGTTACGAGCCTCGTACTTCAGTATCGCTACTCGGCTCCCGATCTTCTGCCTGTCCTGGCACATCTCCACCTGAAACGACTGGCGGTACATCCACAGCGCGTCTTTGGTGCGGGAACGATTGATTTCGAGCATCCACTATTCCACTCCATCACGCATCTCACCCTTCTTGTCGCCGACGGTGTCCCGGATGCGCTCCAAAATATACCGAAACTGCCCGCACTCACCCACTTGTCGCTGAGCCCCCTTATACCTCGGGAGCTTCTGATGGCAGTCCTTGCAGAATGCCCCCGCCTGATGCTCTTGCTCACTCAATGGCACGCATCTTTCGTGGTGCGCTACAAAGCAGACCAGATTCCTTGCGTTTACGATGTTCGCTTCGTCATAAGAATGTTCGATGACTGCTGGGTAGAGTTGGAGGCCAATGCCAAGGGGCTCCCGGACTTTTGGGACGAAGCGGATGATTTTGTCGCCCGCAAACGCAAAGGGGAGATCGAAGGCAAGTGGTATTGAAGCATAGCTATCCCTCGCAATCTAATAGGTTCAATTCAGCTACGCGTTATTGGATGGATTGAGGCGTATATATGTGGTCGATCTGCCATCATCCAGGCACCGGACGTAGTCACTGGTTACTGACTTGCAACTAAGGGGCGCTATCTCTGGTATCGCGTGCATTAAAGACCTCACAATAACCTCCGGCGGCAGCAATGATGGCGGTAAATCCCAGGCGTTTATGGGTCGATCTATCAATGCCAGTGATGACCCGAACGGGCTCGTTCAAGGTCAGCTAGCGGGTCAACCTAGCTAAACGTCGGACGAATCTGTCACCGTATACGCCCGAAGACAAACTGAAGGCTACCCGTAAGGATGAGTTTTCGGTTGCCACCTTCAAGTATCCGTTTTTTTTCCGGCCGGAAGATCCATCAGATTCAAACATGGCTATCGACTGCCACCAAGCTAAAGGTCATTCTTGGATGTTCTATCTATCAGCTGGGCGAACGCTTTCTCTTCGCCGTTGCGGATCTACGGCTCTTTGGCTTGTTGGGACTCGTTGTTGGTAACCTTCACGGCTCGAGTCCAAGGTAGATCATACAGGATCGCCCGTTAATTGCAACCAAGCGCTGTATAAGGCCGGGCGACCTTCCAAGGATACTCATTGCGCTCCTTTCTTTCTACCACAAACGCACTTGACCCCGGCGGTCCTTCTTACTTCCTGTCGAATTCTCAAGCCGCTTCAACTTCTCCTTCTTGTTCCAGTACCTTCAAACGCCCGCGATGTTGTCCAAATTCGTTCTTCTTCCCCTTTTCATCTCCCTGGCGAGCTCCGCCGTCGGCGCACCGGTGGATACGTTGTTGGTGGTGTGTATCGCCTCCCGAATATACCATTTCGATCCAGCTCATCGTCCCCCCCCCCCCCCCCCCCCCCCCCCCAGGCTCGTAAACAGGTAGGAGAACCAATCGCTATTAATTCGGTGTACTCACCTACGGAAATTCCCTCTCAGCCTGCCGTCGTACACAACTCGCATTCCGTCTGCTTGAACTTAGCGCTAAATATTCCACGCCCAACACGGCTTCCGGTAAAGACAACCTGGGTGCGGTGATGACATCCGCGCTTCAGCAGGCCCTGAAGGGTGCGCAGGTAGCTGCGAGCGAGGCTGCGGCTGCTAAGCAGGCTGCTGCCACAACCACCGCCACCGAGGAGGCAAGTGACGATCGGGCCTCGCCTCTTAGTTTATTGACTGATTTTATACACCAGGGATCAGCGGCGGTGGCTACGGCCTCGAGTGCTGCTGCGACTTCAAGTGCTGTTGCAACTTCGAGTGCTTCTGCGTCTACTGTTAAGACTATTGCAAGTGCTGCTGCTTCTGCTGTCGCGAAGGTGGCGGGCAGTGCCGTGAGTGCAACTGGGAGTGTGAGTCTCGTCCGCTGCCCTCAACAACTCGGCAAAATAACCATTTGACTCCAGGACAGAGACGCAATACTTTTGCGTTCCCGGCTGCAGACGCCGCTGCGACATAGTCTCTCGTAGACAGACGCTCTAACAAGGAAGCTCGTACCTCGCATGTTAGAGCTGCGACAAGCGTGAGTCTAAAATAATTCTGAGAGAGTCCAGAATCCAACCGTCCACAGGCATCAGCTGCCACGACCTCATCCTCTTTTAACGAAGGCGACGAAGAAGGCAGCATCGCCAGCTACGGGAGCTGGCGGTGGCGATATTGTCGCCGCTCTCGCTGGGGCGGTAAAAGCTGTCAATGCTATCAAAGCCACGTACGTCAATTCAATGGCCTCTATGCGATGTAACTCACCTCGCTCTGGTTCAGAAACCGTGACACGGCAGCTGGGGTCGCCGCCGCCCAGGCAAATCTGATCAGCACCGCCGCGGGGACTATGAGCATTTCTCTGTCCATTGTCGCCGGCCAAAAGCCACCTGCGTCTGCTGTCGCGCAGGTCGGGACGAGTCTCGCGGATGCGCAGACGGCTCTAAAGGGAATCACTGAGTGAGTGGAAGAATAACGAGTGGGAGTTTCGCGTTGCTGATCATCTCATAGTCCCACAGTGAAAGCCTCTGTGGCGACTGCACAGAAGAAGCTTGCTGCCGCTTCCGCTGCCCAGGCCGCGAATGCGAAATGCGTGTAAACATTCGTGCCCCACTATACTGTGAATGTAATTCTTTGACGTGGAATGATTACTTGAGGAGCCGAGGGTTGAACTTCAACCTGAATTTCTGAGTATCTACTAGTAGGTGTCACAAACCACCGTCGAGCCTTACCACGCTCTGTGTCAACTCCCCCTCGGGCGAATCTCTGGAGCTGCGAGTCGTGGCCTATTGGAAATAGTGAACAGCCACAAAAATGTACGCAGAGATTCCGGCCGTAAATCAAAGTTCAACGCAATATATGCTACTCAAATTCAGTCGCGGCGTGTAATCTCACCTGCGTACGCTGTATACTACGTTCACACGTCTCGCGTGCTTCCCGAATATAACTGCATCGATCCATATTTGCGCATAGAACATAATCTCATAGAAACGTCAAAGCCTCAATCCGTCCTCATGGAGAATCTGATTCCTCCGACAACAATAGACCTCCCCTTGAATGTTGCCGCAACCGCACGCGCTGCGCGCTGGGCAGCGGTGGGTTTCCACACAACGGTCTTCTGAATCCCAATGGGTATCGGACTGGAAATAAGTATCAGAACGCTTGTCAGGGACCTTGAACGATGGAATACGCACACAGCAGCTCTGGCGCCGGGCGCTGAACAGAACAGGTATACGATCAGCTGAAACCTATGAACATTGGACGCGATGCATACCTGTTGGACGCTCAACGGGCAGGCCGGAAACAATGGCGCGGCCCAGGGTTTCCGCCTGTGGTAGGTCGATCATGGCTGGTTTTACCTGCATTAATGAAATGGGACAATGGTGAGTGCCCGAATTTCACTGGAAACCCTAGCGAGGTACGTACGGTGATACGGTCCTCGGGGAACCCATGGATGCATGTCTTGTTGAGCTGGAGCGCCGCGTAGCTCACTCTCCGTGACCAGAAGCGCACGACGGCGTAGCGGAAGCCCAATTCCGGGTTTCCTGTTGTCCCGCCGCTATAACCGCAACTTGACGTCGCGCACTCGGCCACATACGCGGAAGTGTGCGTAGATTTGGTCCTGATCGATATTGGCGTTCAGCTTCGTGGAAAACATCAGTGAACAGAGCACATGCTTAAACAACGGAACATACGTTTCCGACATATACCCAGGGGCACTTGAGCTTGGTTTGACGTGGGTGAGCTCGCGGCATTGTGGGAGGGGATTGCGTGGGCAGTGAAAGGCAAAGGAGAATGATGGCAAGGAATGCGCACAAACCTCGTTTTTAAACAATATCGCTTTGTTGCGCTTGGAAAGAGTCCCCAAACAAAGCGCAACCCGATCGCTACGTCCCAGCCACAGGTCAAAGCGCAAGACATCAAAGCAAAGGTTTCGCAAAGGTCAAAGGTCAAAGCGTGACGGCAGGTCTGCACTGCCAGTGACACACAATTATTTGTCTGAGGCCGGATCTCTGGCATATTTCTTGTAGCCAATAGGTTCGGGAATGAAGAATAGAGGGAGAACGAAAACTTTTGTAGCAACACGCAGAGAAACACTTGCATCTCCAGCACCCTGCAGCGCGTAATGTGAGTTTATATCCTCAACAGACTCAAAATCTCGTCACTCACGCGAAACGCCATCTAAGTTACACGGGGAATGATTAATATTATAGACTGAGCATCCGTGAGAAACGTACCCGAGACAGGTCCGTGGGCCACCCAGGAAAGTCAAACTGCGAATACATGAGCCGTTTGGACAAGACGGGATCGATTAAATTGACTGACAGATTTGCGTATGGGCCAACAGCCTCCCCCTTTGACGCCGTTCCATCGAGCCAGCGGCCAGGGTTGAACTCCAGTGCATCCTTCCCCCAGCGTGACTCAAGCCTGCGCACCGCACGAAAATGGACTGCATGAGTTTGACGAGAAACTTTAAGAAATGAACCGAACCTGTGGTACGAAACAATTCCAAGCAGTATAAGTTGGCCCTTCGATATAGGGATTTGCGAAATGTGCTCCCCCGTCGAGATGATGATGCTCTCCGACAGCGGAATAATGGTGTCTTGAAGGGCAACACGATCCGTCATGGGCTCGACAGGATACAGTCGGCAGATTTCCTATGAACATATCCATTGATGATTGCAGATGCGGAAGCAGGGCGGCGTACCTTTATAAATGCATTCAATAGTGGCACGCTATCGTATGCCACACCGCCAGCGTGAGGGGCCGCGAGGGCCGCCAGGATTTCCGTTCTAAGTTTTTCTTGATATTGGGGAGCTTTGGCGAGCTCCAATAATCCAAACGATAGGGTTGTCGCCTAAAAGAAGCATGTAGTAGATTCGGATTCGATCACCTTGAAGGTAAACGTCGTACCGTTGTATCCTGTCCTGCAAGCGTGAGGATTGCCGTCTGAGCAATGATCTCGTCTTCTGTGAGTGAGTTCTTGGTCCTGCCCGCGCCGTGTAGCTCCACTGAATTCGCTGTTATGAACAGTTCAATCATGCGAGGACAACATTATCCGCTCACGAAGCTGGCCATACAGATCTGTATCGGTTTCCATCCCTTGCTGTGCAGCATCCTTCTTTTCGCGGATGACCTGACTTCCGACTCGATACGCGAGGTATTTTGCAGTGCGTACGGCCTTGAAGGCTCGCGTAGGAAGGTAGATGGCGGCAGTTAAGACCCATGCGGGTAGACGTGCAGCAATGGCGTCCGCGAGAACTTGGCTCGGAGACTGGCTGGATGCGAGCGCCCTGAAGAAGTCGGACGTGCGATTGTCAATGACATTTTGCACGATTGTCAGCTTACCCACATGATTTGAAATTTGTTCGCCATGTATTCTTGGCCTAAATCCTCGGTCGAATATCCCAATACAACTGAAAGACTTTGCAGCCAAAGGATCGGAGATAAAATCGGTGGATCTACCTTGACTTATCGTACTGATAGTGGCACGGTTGAGGATTGGGCAAATATTGGTGCATGACGTTCCACTCTCTTCCAACTCTTCGGTAAGCTGGGACGAGGGCAATCAGACAAATGCTATTATCTGCTATGGAGGGTCTCACCGACTGTGCCACTTGTTCAAACACCGGTATGTAATCTCTGACTGCAGCCGCGGTGAAGCCAACATTCAACGCAGCACGGAGTCGGCTGTGTGCATGTTCTGGGAAATCCGTCGTTGTCAGCTAATTGTTTGTAAATGTAAAGAAACTCACCGTCGACTCCCATGATACTCTTCTTCCCATACAGCAAATCCACGAGGCTTCTCAGGTTCGGCCGAAACCTGAAATGTGGGCTATTCAAGATATACTGCAACGACGCTGGATCGGAAACCATGAGACGATGTTCCTGGGAAAGGTAAGGCGCGGAGAGTATACCGAGCAATACAACTTACCCCAAAGCACCCAAACAGTTTGTAGACAGGTCCGTACATCTTTAACCACTTGAACTCATAGTCACCGTATGTCGGGCTCAGCAGCAGCTGCTGCATATGTCCTAAGTATCGTGCAGTCACTGGGGAATATAGGCTGGGCAATGAAGTAAAACCTACCGAAGACCCACGAGGGGGAGGCGGGTCCCGAGATGTACCGCATAGTGCTGCCCCTGCCGCGCAGCCAATATACGCCCAGGAGGAAGATGAAGCATAGGACAGCGGGTCCATATTGCAAGGTGTGCTCTTGGCCCACGAAAGTCGACATGAGGGGGGATTGAATGATAAGAAATGCCTGGTGAGAATCGATGGGGCTCTGCTTTATAGCTGAGAGCGTAGTCCCACAGTGTCAACAATCACCCTTCGAGGACGGTATTCTATTTTGAGATGAAGTAGGCGAAGCACCACCTGTACAATTCGACGACATTGAGCTCCTGAGATGCGATGGTCACAGGACAGATAAGGGCGAGCAGCGAGGACAAGCGAATGAGAAACCACGAGCAGAATTCGATGGAATTTCAAGGCAACGGCGACGGCGAAGGCTTGACGTCTATCTCTCGCGCGATGCATGTTGGGTATTCGAAGAGCGAGGGGAGGCTTGAAGTCGAAGGGGTTATGCAGTTCGTTCTTTCTCCGAGTCTACGCAGGGATAGGATTGACTCAGACAGTAGCATCGAAATAGAGTACCAACCAACTTTCAGCAAGATAACGGCCAAAGTCACAGACGACTAGGGTTGCGGAAGAAAGTCCGGAGGGTACCACAAAGTCGGTAATTTACCACCCAAAATTTTCTGTGGGTGCAACATTCGTAATTTACCTTGAAAGTTACCTTTTCTCGGGGTCGTCACGTGCTTTTCTCACGCGCCAATGCACCGAAAATTTCCCCGATTTCTTGCTCGCTGGTTGCCCGGGGACGCTGAGCTCAATCACAACTCTGTGGCCAAGGATGTAAGAATTTTATTGAGCTACTCCATCACAATAGAAGGTCGACGGGAAGACATCGACAATGGTATCCTCGGCAACCACTTCAGATCGCTGAATGTAGTGAAGTGCGCTGAAGTCTTCGTCGACGTCTTCCATCGCCACATGTCCATCGCCCACATGCAAAGTCGACGCGTCGCTCTCAAAAACAGGCTGACCAGCCAGTTGTACCATTAGTTCGTGGCAGCTTCGATGTGGTTCATCCTTTAGATATTTAAATCTCAAAGTTATCTTACCTTGACAGTGGACGTAGCATTGAGTGTCTGAAGTACGAAGCGGACTGGACATGTTAGTTTGTGGAAGTCTCTCTGTGGACGTGGATCTCTGGATGATGTGTTTCCCAATATAGTGGACGATCGCCACCACGTAGCACTGTGCACGCGACGCGCCAATTTTTCTGAAAATTCAGAGTCAGACTGAAGTTTGAACCACTGTTGGGCCCGTCATCTTAACCTAGTCTCGAGCTCCGAAAACAGGCAGCAATAGCCCCAACATGTGACCGTCCGCTGAAAGGGTAATATACAAGGCACTTTGGACCCCCCGACCACAAATAGGTAATTTACCTATCACGTGACCGCGGTAAATTACACTTGTAAGTTACCACCCGGTTTATTCCGCAACCCTACAGACGACCTCATCAGGCACGCCATCTCCGCGGACCACCAACGTCAGAAATTCGACATGAAAACTCCACCAACAAAGACCGCTGTCCGACGTCAGATTCCGTCAGCCTCCCTTCGACTCGGATCGGACAGGAGCATCCACCTGCGACACTGTCACACTCTCGCCCTCAGGCTCCCTTGATTTCCCTAGCCACTTGCGAAACTGCCGGGAATTCCCTCTTCAGTGTGCGGGAATTGGAGGACTTGCGTCTACCGAGTGGGAAGACAGCGTGAAGGGAAGACACATTGCGTTGCAGCGAGAGGGTCGATGCAGTGGTGGTGGAAGATCGAGAAGAAAAAATCGCGACCCATCATTGAGGCATCATGATCTGTTGATGTATCGCACGGTCATGTGCCGTGCACGGACCAGTGTGATTAGAATGTCAGAGAATGTCCGACTCTTGGTTTAATCTGCCACAACTAGTCTGTCGCAAGGATTCAGAAGTTTTAAGACACTCCCGCCATTATATTCACTGAATCTTTGCTCGATAACCTATCATACTCTGCCTTCCAATTTTCAACTTTTATATGACCAACCGAGATTACTCCGGCAAAGCTCTACACCGCACAAATTGTTTCTAGGATTACTCCGTAGGAAGAGAATGCTGTAAGGCACTGCCGCCCCACATCCTTGGATTCCGTGTGGTCAGACGATCGAAAAAGTGTGATCACTCACTGTCTCGAGGTTGAAACAAGAGTAATACTAGTGCAGGAGCTATCAGGTTATGTGCAAGTACTTCAGCAATTTGCAAAGCTCACTTAATCGCTTCTCCAGACGCCCACCTCGAGGCAGAGATTTGAGCTGATATTGACCTTTCGGCAAGCCCCGATGCATCAGTGATCTGATCATATCACGATCAGTGAGATCAACACGAGGCTCGTTCTTTGTTCTTTGTTCTTTCCGTCTTGACTCTTTGACACCCCCCATCGTCTCTGCTCGTTCTGCTGCACTACGGTGTTAGAAATGCATCCTGCTCTTAAGTTCAAGAAGAAGTCCGGTGACCTCCCAGCCGCATTCGAAGTGGTAGCCCTCCTCACGCTGTTGTTGAAACTGCTGATCCTCCGAATGCACAGTTACCCACTCCGCATACTAATGGGTGGAGTCTCCGCTTGACGCGTCCGGTGGCGGAATATACTCCCTTGCTCCCTACCTTCTACCGGAATCTGGACCGCGCTGGCATTCCCACCTCCGAGGCGGTCGACGTTATGTACACCACCGGCAAGGCCATTCCTACCGTCGCCCCCGCTGCATTTGCCTTGTTCGTCATTGGAAAGATGCGCAAACTGCCCCAGGATGTATACCCCGAGCTCTGGGCCCGCGCGTGGCCATGGATCGAATTTCTTCACACATATCACGCGTATCTGGAGACGCGGGGTCTCATCGATAAGATGTCGCTCTACGGCTCTTTTGTGGAGATCTGTGTCGCGCTCCAAGCCAATGGGTTCAAGTCGCTGGTAGCGAGAACCTCCGGCGCGCGTGTTGTTGTCGCGACCGCGTGGGCCATGACTCTCGATGGTTCAATCGAGCGGGACACCGAAGTGCGTTCATTCGAATTGCGCAACATATCGTACTTCCTCAACTGGGATCCGCGGGAGCCCAATTCGCGTTTTACTGTGGAGGAATACATCGAAGGCGTGGGAGGCAGTGTCGACTCTCTTGCATCGATCATCGTCAAGCATTTGGAGTATGCTTCAACCAGCAACCCGATGTCGGAACGGGGCGTTTCGCACTTGACCGCTGCTGTAGCCCTCATGCACAGCGTTGGCGAGGCTCATGCACCTGACATTTCGGACCTCTTTCTCGCTCAACTGCGCCGCCGCGGAATAATTCGTGCTACAATATCCTGCATCTGCTCGATCAACTCGGTCGCCGCGAAGCACTCCAATGGGCTGATTCTACTAACCGCGTGTTTCAACATGTTAAGGTACCAGTTATCGCTATGTCGCGGACGCAGTGGAACTTGCGAGGCGCTACGGGGAGGCCTTCTGCGCGCCCTCATCCTCGTCGCCTCGACGCATACTGGAAATGAAAGTCTCTGCGACCTGGGGATTCAATTTCTGGATATTCTTCCGGGCCACACGGTCTATCGCAGCATCCTGCAGCATATGCCTGCATGCCTCCGCGAAGTGGAGGATCTCGTGGACTCCGACGCATTCGTTCGGTGCGCACTGTTCCCAAGGTGGCAGACGTTCGAGGCGCTCGTCCGGGAGCGTCTTGTGTTCCTCGAGAGCTTTGACAAGACGTTACCGGAGATGTACAAGGCTTGCGATAACATCACAGTTCGTATATCGGGCATTGTACTCATTTCCAACGCTGATCCTGTGTTTAGTGCCACAAGCTTTGCGACAAGTCCGATCTTCGACGCTGTTCAACCTGTCTTGAATTGTATTACTGCTCCTCTCAGTGCCAGGCCACGGACTGGCGAGCAGGCCACCGGGAATATTGCAGACAGATTTCCACTTTGCTCCACGCCCCAGGTACGTAACATTGTCAACTTACTGGACAAACAATTCAATTCAATCGCCGCAGAGGAAAACCGCTGTAGCAAATACGATCGGCATTTCATGCGAGCCTTGATGAGCAAGGACTGGGCGACTTACCAGGGCTCTATAGTTTCACGAGAGGCCTCCGTGCAGGAACAAGATCCCACAGGACTTTCCGTGCTGCACTTCGATTATATCGACGGTCGCGTTTACATCGACATCGTCCCATACGCGAGCTGTCCTCCCCCTCAGGCAACCCTTTCCCCTGCTTGGTTCGCTCGACGCAACGATCATAGGAGACGGGTAACAGCCAGCAAGGGCCTGCTTAGGATGCACATGATGGGTATCCAGACTGGTTTCAGCCAGCATTTGAAGGTTCTTCCGTTTCGCCAGCTCGCGGATATACCGAACACTGACAGGGAATATTAGACGAGTGTCGGTGAGAGCATCAATACGTTAACGGACACGGATGTGAAGTTTATAAACGAATAGCGCAACGCGAGGTAGCGGAGCATAGAAATTGATTAGACCTGATCTCTTGCTCCTGGGCAATACATCTAAGCTAATTTATATCCAGCTACTCTACACCTGTTCGTTCAAGTCGATGGACCAGGATCACTGGTTGTCTAAAGAGCAGTATATCTGGAGCGGAAAGAGAGTAACCTGGGATCCGCCTGAATGGCCAGTCGTACCTGTGGTGCGTGCGCGCTGGTTGATGGCTGCCTTATATGGTCTATTCCCACTGCGAAAAAGGTTTACTTCCAGTTCTTGTTGAGCTCACGCGAACACGAGGAACACCTTGCGTCTAATGGGTTTCTAACCCTCGCCTTGCGTCAGTTTCAACCATGTTGAATCCGGATCTTTTGATGTAGGCGGTGTTGCGTTTGATGGAGATTGAAACCAATAAATTCCAGGCCCTATTTGGGCTCTGTCCGATTTAATTTTGGAGCCGAAGTTTGTATCTCTGGCTTACTGCACTTTCCGATTAACCGCCTCAAAGTGACTCACTTTTCGGCGATTTGGTTTGCCGCCGCTTCAAGTGCGGCTCGGTCTCCGAAATCATGATGCCGACAATACAAACATCGATCTGACATTGTGCCGATCCAACGTGCATCCTTAACGACCAACATCGTGATCAGCCATTGCTGTGTGCACATCGGTGCAGATCTTTTGTACCAAGTCTTAGTCTGCGCATGCGTGTATTGAATCCGCGTGGTGAGCCCCCATCTCGAACGGAATCAGAAAGACCAACTGTTTTACAGGATAGAAAGTTGGGTTAGACTGTGAATCCGCATGAATCTCAACTGAATGGTCCACTGGAATTGATTGATTCTGCCTCGAAATTAACGCAGCACAAGTTGAGCTGAACTGATGATTCACTCGTACGTGTGAGCTGGCTCCAAGCGACACATGAAATGGCTGTTCAATGAAAGACCACGACCCGTCGGCAGCCACCGGCATCTTCCTTCCTTCCTTCCGTCCTTCCGGCATTATGATCGTCTGGTTAGTGATCGCCGCAATCCATTGCACTGTTCAAATGTCGGTTCAAATCTCGCTACGATCGGGTCCAAAACGATCTTCGCAGCTCATGTTAAACGCTTATAAGAACGCTGAGTTTCACATGCACACTCCGCACTTTGACTTCAGGTGCTCACCGAATCCGAATCTCGGCCTCCCTCCATGGCGCATCCGTCCGACCAACCTCCCCCTGCAGGGCCACGAATAATTAAGAAACGCCGCCGAGCCTACGTCGCGTGTCTCGCCTGCAGGAAGCGCAAAGTCAAGGTGAGTTCATCATTAGTTGCGGCAATTCTTGCGCCTCCGACTAAAGAACAATTTTTGGTGCTCGCCAGTGTGTGACGCCGACCGACGACGACGACACGCCGTGCACGCGCTGCGCATCGCGCGGGCAGAAGTGCGAATTTATGGGGGTGCCGGACGGGGATGAAGGGCCCCAGCCTACGGGGAGCACACCGCCGGACACACCGCCCATTTTACTTTATCCAGCGCCCGGCAGCTCGTCGAGGGCGAGTGCGCCTCACGACCCTGGTTCCAGTGGGCCTACCGTCGGGTCGCCTGGCGTCGGCGCTCAGAATTATTTCCGACCAGGGCCGTACAGTGGGCGGCCATCAGCTTCAACGTACTCGAGCCTGGCGGACGCCGTGACTGACCCTCAATCTATCGCTCGTCCACCGCCCTCCACGTCGATGTACCCTCCGGCCCGCGGGCACGCCCCGCCGTCCAATCCTCCTTTCAACCCCTCTCGGTACGCTGGCTCGACCAGCAGTCAACCCTATCAGCCGAACTACGAACACGCGTACCCCAATGCCGGCTATCCTAACGCTGGATTCCCCTACCAGTACGCACAGCAAGCCGTCTCGTATGTCGCTTTCTATCTATCCTCCGGTTCGTGTAACTGACCGTTGTCTGACAGCCCGTGTATGTGTCCCCCAGGGCAATGCGTTTGCGGTGCGAGCTTCCGTCACAACGAGACCGCCGCGTGGAAACGGCAAAATGACCAGGGTCGCGGGCCGTGGTGACTGTCGATCTCAGAGTGAATGTACAAGTACACAGCCCGAGGACCTTATTATTGTCCTATCAGCTCAGATGCCATACTGTATTTTTTCGTTCAATTCGTCAGTCACGCGTCACGGAGGTCCTTGACGGCGCCGAATACTTGACGAATTCAACTTTCGTCACGGCTCGTTCAAAATTTCGTCTGGGGACCCTAAAATCCAAATTTTCTCTGCCACTGGTTCTTTTCTAACAGTTTTCGGTGGTCCAAACACAATGTGGGTTGCAAAATGTCCAATTGCGGCCTCGCAGATGCAAGACAAGAAGGAATTCACAGGTGGCTTGGGCTTTTTCGATCGAATCACCATTGCTCCAACTCGCCCTTTGAATCCATCATACACTGCGTTCCGACCCCAAGTAGACCGACCCCCGACTACCCTCGGACTAGCTTTGTCTACACGGGTCTACACGGGTCTACATGGGTCTACAAGGGGTCGTAGACCGATGCTGAGACGAGCTTCGACTACCTCGGACTAGCTTCGTCTACCCCCGTAGTCGGACCTTTAGCTGCAGTCGGACTACGTGCGACTACCTGTGACTACCTCTGTAGACCAACGTAGACCGACCATAGCATTTTTCAACACAATGATAAAAAATCCTGAAAAAATCATGGTGATACCTCGGACTACCCTGCGTCTACGTCCGTCTACTCAGGTACACCAACGTAGACCGACGTAGACCGACATTGGACTCCGACGTAGTCAGAGGGGTCGGTCTACCCCCCGACTACCTCAGTCTACATGCCTCGGACTACGCTGGGTCTACAAGGGGTCGGAACGCAGTGATACCTGATGCATGCTAGCATATTTCCTTGAACCCGGAGGCAATCCCCAGGCCCGACGAATTTTTTTGCCTTGTCACGGTCGACCTGGGCGACTGACGAAGTGCCGAACTGGTTGAAAATGTCACACGTCACACCCAGCGCCGAATTGAATGAAAAAATACAGTATGTATAATTACTCTGTACAAACAATTGTTTTCATATTGAATGTACATGTTAACTGTGCCATTCGGCCACAATGAATTACACCTTCATGACGGACCATCGCGCAGAACAAGTTCTTTGTTGGATCCTCATGGGCGATGCGTGAACATTGTTTCAACCTAACTATCAGAGTTGATGACTCATTCCCAGAGCCACGGCATTTTCATCCAAGTTCCGGGTTTTCATCCAGGTTCCGGGTCAGCACAAGCAAGAATCGGTACCGTGAGGACGGCGGGTGATCACTCACCGACGCACAGTAGTGGATTAGTCTGAGTTGTGTTCAACTTGTGGCTCGTCTGTAACTTTCGGGACCAGACTCCTCGAAATAACTTTTTCTTCCTATCTTTTTGACCCGTTTTCGATTTAACTTCACCACGACCTTAGGTCCTTAACCGCCCCGCGCCCTCCGGCGCCATCAATTCGGGGTCCGCACGGACCGCCATCACATTTTTACGCTGATCTCCGCTGATCTCCGCCACAAACTTACGGAGGGTCTCTCAGAATCTCCCACCACCACCTCTTCACTGTCCTTCTCAGCTCCCCTGTTCAACTCTCCTCGCTGCCATGGTTAAATTCACCATCTACACTGGGGGATACAGTACGCCTCGCCCAACCCTCCCAACGCCGATTTCCGTAGCTGACGCGTTGCGGTACAGCGTCCTTCATCGTTTCGTACCTCTTCGACACGCAGACGGCCTCGCTCACGTACCTCAAAACCATCGACACATCCGCGAATCCATCTTGGCTCGCGCCACACCCGACGAACCCGAGCATCATCTAGTTCGTACTGTTCCTCCTGCGTACCCATGGAATTGACGTCTCGCTGGCAGCGCGACGAACGAGAACCCCGTCGGCGCCCTGCAGTCCTACGCCACATCCCCAGGCGGCGGACTCGTCCTCCTTGATGAAGTCAGCTCTGGCGGGAATGGACCCGCGTTCTGCTGGCCGCTCTCCACGGGCCAAGTGGCAATCATGAATGTGCGTCTCGCGCGCTTCATCTTTAATCATTATATACTTACCTTGCAATTAATTACTCCCAGTACGGCTCGGGCAACGGCGAGATCATTCCAACCGTCGCCGGCGGCAAGAAATTCGACAACTCCACGTCTGTGTTGCTGACGTTCCCACCACCCCCGGGCGGCGTCTCGAACCCGCACATGGCGTATCAATATGGGAAGGAAGTGTTCGTCCCGGATTTGGTGCGCCGTCCTCAATTTGTACCCGGGCTGTAGTATTTACGGTTAATAGGGCGGAGACAAGCTCTGGCGCATTGGGCAGACGGGCGCGCCCGGATGGGCTCATTCCGCACCCGAAAGGCAGCGGCCCGCGCCACATGGCTGTCCTTGGTTAGTTCGTTCTCTTTCCCCTTTGCTTGCATACATAGTGCTGACGTGAACGCCGTGTACATAGACAACTCCATCTACGTCCTGCACGAAACCGCCAACCTCCTCACAAAACAAGCCGTGCCCTCGTACCCAAACGGCACCGCCCCGTTCCTCGCGAGCGTGAGCACCCTCCCGGACGACCTCCCCACCAACACGACGTACGCCGCCGCCGAGCTCATCATCCCGCCCGTCTCCGCGGCGTACCCGCGCCCGTACCTCTACGCGTCGAACCGCAACATCGGCACGGTGCCCGACCCGCGCGGCGACTCCATCGCGATCTTCGAGCCCGACCGGCTCGCGCTCGTGGCGCAGGTGTTCACGGGCCTGGTGCAGATCCGCGGGATGGCGCTGGGGGTGGGTGGGGTGGGGGGTGTGGGGAATGTGGGGGAGGAGTATGTGGTGGCGATGGGGGCGGTGAGCGGAGGGATGGTGATATATAAGAGGACGGACGGCGGAAGGGCGTTGGAGGAGGTTGCGAGGAATTCAAGCGCGGTGCCGAGAACGTCGGCGGTGATGCGGGTGCTTGGGGGTGGTTATTGAAGTTGAATATGTTTGGATAACATATCCTGGGCGAGGAATAATTGACAATGGACCGACTCAAGTTCAGTTCTAATCCTTCAACATCTTATGTCAGCCGCTGGTTCGAGGTTAAGCGTTGAACATCTCCCTGGCTGGATTTATATGGCACACTTGCACCAAGAAGTATGGTTTATTCGAGATGAGATTCTTCTGACTAATGGGACGCATAGTATGAGTCTTTCCGGGACTCTGATTCAAATTACTCTTGTACACCTCCCGACTCTGGAGCGATTCCTGCTTTACAAACAGAAAGTGATCTGGGAGGCGAGCGTCAGGACCATATGTTATAAGCGAACAAGAAGACACTGACAACGAGATTGGCGTTGTCGAGCTGGCAGGGAACCTGGACCCAGGTATCTCCCGGCTGGTGGAACGCCGTGGGGCAGTTTTGATTGTCGCCTGCGCAGAGAGGTCAAACATCGTTCGATACGCGAAAACAAGTGCACGTACAGTCTGCACCGGCGGGTTGGCACCCGTTTAGATATCTGGGAAACATCGTGAGTGTGATTAGAACGGCACTGCAATAGTAGATCCCTCACCCGAAGCCGGTCGTCACCGAGAATGAGTGGCTGTATAAAAACGTCAATTTTCGCGGGAGTGGTTCACAGGACACAATACTGACGGGGGAATCAAGGAAATGTCGGTGCTGGAGCCCGAGCCGTCGGTGGTCGGGTTAACGAGGGTGGTTTCAACCAGGGTGCAGCCCTGTAAAGGTAGTCAGCTAGACGACATTTGGCAGGCCTCCCTTAAACCTCCCCCTACTTCAGGCTTACCTCGCCGTTGAAACCACAGCCGCCTGTAGGAACGCCGTGAGCCACTAGCATACTTGGCCGACATAATAGACGTTACCAGTCTGAAGATAGGCTATGGCCCCGCGGAGGGGCCCTTGGATCGTGTAGGGACTACCAGTTGAAAGGACATTCGGTCCCTGGATCAACGTGGGCTGTCGTACCCGTTCAGTTAGGTTGCAGTTTCACCCAAGAATTCAAATAACGCACTGTCCCAAATTTACAGCTGAGATACGGGAAGATAAATTAGCTTGGGAGCGCTAAAAGCAATGGCGGTATTACTTGTTGTTGAAGGTAATGGTGTGTGTCTCGGCGAAGACACTCTTCACGGCTATGGCGAGGAAGGCGGCAGTCGCAGCTTTGATGGAGAAGATCATTGTTAGAATCACTTGAGGGAGTAGTGAGTATCCTGAGGGGCTTTGAGCTTTCTGTCGTATTTATACCGGCCGTCAACATTCCAAGTCCATATATCCTCGGAGAAGGGATGGGCAGAAGGAGAAGCCAACTGCTCTAGTCGGATCTTCAAGTCAAGTTCGAAACATCGAAAATAGTTTGGGGTCTGGATCGGACAAACCCCTCCACTCATTCCCCGACATCGGAATTTGTGGAATATAGTTTGTGGTGTTGCCTAGTCCAATCGAAGGAGCTAGAGCATTTTCAGAGTGAGCTGGCGCCTAATGAGTCACTGCGCGCCGTTGTATTGAACCGGCCTCGACTCGCCGATGGGTTTTGAATCTGTTAGGCCGTCAACGGCGTTGAGATGTGTGTCAAGGCCGCGATACTTTGTGATCTGGATTCCGCAATGTTGAGTCTGAGTGAATTTCCTATCATCGGTCATTTCAGTGGATAAATCAACAACGGATCTCGAGCCGCTGTTGTCGGATAACTGAGGGTAAAGGTCATCGGAATGTGCTTTGGCTGAGCGCTCAAGCCGAATTCATTTTCCGTACATCAGCGCAAATCTGTCAACAATAGGTACATAATCTTCGGGCTGAGCCGTGTTCCGCATCCAAGGGGTAAGGATGGCCCAAAGAATGATGACAGTGGGGGTTCAACATGAGGGGCCCATGGCGCTCCATTTCCCATGTTCGAGGGTATACGCGCGCGCTGAGAAGGAGCGTGGGTCTCCCGGAGAAAGAGGGAGATCATGCTTGATTTTGACCCATCATCAAGCCAGCGGTAAAACCCCATCTGCATGGCAAAAATTGTCTGTAGCAAGTTGCAACGGTACTCAGAAATCAGGTACACCCTAGTCTCTCGGTACCTCGCTTGGTAAACAGGACCGGCCGTAGAAGTTGGAACTGAATGTGACTACTACTACTAGCACAAAAAAACTAGGCAAGGCTAGGCAAAGGGGAAGAAGAACTTCATCCCGACGCATCAACCGTACTATTCAATTTCTGTCATTGTGTCCATGCGAATAGGAACAGGATCTCGTACTTCAACCGCGGTAACGTGATCGGCACAACTCGGCAGATCAATGGCGGGAGAAGAAACGGGAATTATAGGCCGCAGATTATTACAACTAGGTTTCAAGATGACTAAAGCAGCCTAGGTGCAATCTGAATCGAACAGATGCGTCAATAACGGCGGTCCGGCGAACCATGCAGCGCATTCTCGATTCCACCAGGCCGTCGCGGGCTCAAAGTACCATTGATTTCGTTCTCCCGCGGTATTACCAGATCCGCAGGTCGCCTTTGGATCCATTATCACTCGGACTTCAGCTTAACGCCGGACTTGGAGATTATAAAAGGCTGGATGAAATGCAGGTAACTTCAAGTTCCAGTCAATCCCACCGGAATTTACACTCATTCTCATGTTTACCTCTTTCATATTCACGATCTTGCTGGCCGCCATCGCCAATGCGGACCATCGTATTACGCTCCGTGTGCGCACCGCTCCCTATCGGGCGCTCCTAACATTTTTTTGTGATTAATATTGTACTTTTGCAGAACAACTGCCCCTTCGGCGTCGGCATGACGCTCAGCAACTACCCGCACCAGGGCGTGGACTATACTGGACCAGCAATTCCTGATATTCCCGCTTTCACGAGCTACGACGTTATTGTCCCCACCAGGTGCATATCCCGTTGTGCCCTCGACTTGTACTTCTGACTCACTTCTGAATAGATGGAATGGTCAGAGTGCTAGCTCTAGATATTGATTCCTAACTCACCGGACTAGGTCGCATCTGTGATCGCCCACCTAACTCCGGTGCGCATGCTTGATTGGACAATCTTGCTTCCATCTTTGACTAATCATTTCTTTTTGGTTGAATTCAGGGTGCCAGAATGATTGTTTCGGCGGGAGTACGTGCCTTCCCCTTGAGACTATCCTTCAAATCCTCATGATATCTTAGTTGCATTCGGGGAAGCGCCGTGCTCGATGACAGAAGTATGGGATTTCAGGTTTTTCCCGTGAATACTGCTGACGAGTCATCTATGTAGTGGACGTTCGATTCGGCCAACATCGGCGGGCAAACGTGAGGCCCTGAACAATGCTTCGATTTTCCTCATCTTCAATGTAATGTCCAGTGACTACGACATCAGCAACATCCAAGGCTACTCTGTCGTACGTCGCATACGTACCTTCCGCTTCGTAATTGCTACTGACTGAGCTTGATCTTTTTTTTTTTTCAAAGGCTCAACAAATCATCCCCGACAGTGGCTGCGACACGCTGACCTGCACCAGTGCGACTTGCCCCTGCAACGAGGTGAGTCACTTTTATACCCACCGTCATCGCCATTCTGCGACTCTGTGATGGCCAATTCTTGGTATGTGTTCATACATTATGCAACAGGCATACCGCCCGGGCGACACTTCTGGCACCTGCGGGGGAACTGGCCCAGTCGACCAGGCGACGCGGGTCTGTGGAAGCTCGGGATACACTGTTGTGTGAGTTTCATTCATATTCGCCTGTGCTACAGCCGAGGATTGATATTCTCACAGGTACTGTCCTTGACTGAGGATGCCGAGAAGCTTCATGCAACGGAGAGAACAGAAGATGTTATGTGCCATTCGGCAGAGCAAAGTAATCGAATACATAGTGTCATCGTTCTTCGAAGCCTCAATCATTATAAGATGAATTTGGTCATAATACCATCCCTGTCGAATGAGGATGTGGTTAAAATATTCAACCTCAAGGCCTCAAGCACAGAAGTTTCTGTTGGAGGTGGACGACTTGAACATGGCATCAAGTTGCAAAAATCAATTCGGGATCTGATCGGAAACTGCCTTTCGTCTGACCACCATGCTCAGAAATTCAGAATCGAGACAACTTGTAGGCTGCTCCTGGAATCTGCGCCACCCAGCCTTCATCCCCATTCCCGGATATCTCATCCTCGTCGGAGTTTCAGGGGTTCAGACTCGGATAGAAATACAACGCTCCAACTAGTGGGTGATTTGACCGCGACTGACTCCTGAGACCACGACAGCAAAGCCAAGTCTACCGTCTACGTGGCGCTCACTCCTCACGTTTTCACACTCGCCAAGGCGTATTTAATGTCACTTAGGGTTCAGCTCCTCAAACGCCAAACGCCGGACACAGGGGTCATTTGGTCAATGATGATCATATTCCCCAGGGCCCCAATACATGTATCGAGTCCTGAGTCCTCAGCATCGTTCATCCCACCACCACCAAGTACACCCAGACACGGAGACAGGACGTTTATACGGACGCACACCCAAATAGTACTGGGCGTATAAGGACGGTCCGCCACTTCACTTTCCCAAACCAAACCCGGAATCGTGAATCCGATGTCCCTGCACCCTCTTCGCGGCCGTCGTCTTCTCTAGCCTCCTTTCTTTCGTCGTGGCCGCGCCGCTCGCTAACCTGGCTGTGGGATCCGAAGCCACAGCGGATGTCCTGGTCCCGGTAGATATCGCGGGGACAATTTTGGCGACGCAGCCACAAGCCGCCGTAACCGTGACGCCGGTTCTCCCGGGCGCGGTGCCAGTGTACGAGTCGGTACTCCACCTCATCGATGAGGATGTAGATTCAGCCTGTGATGGAGTTGTGAGTCCTTTATTCTTTATTCCTGTTCTACATCTACATGATACTAAACGTACCCTTAGGCCGGCTGCGTTGAGGCCAGGTTGAATTTGCGGGCTCAAGTTCAAGGCGCAGCACTGGCAAACATACACAACCAACTGTTTCCACCTGAACCGTTACCGGGCGCCGCGGAATTGTACATGTGCATCCTCATTTGCGCAGGCTCGCTCCTTGCGCTCGGGCCTAAAGCGCCCTGGAAAAAGCTCTCCAGCGCTTGAAGTCCCGTAGTGGGTTCTGTTGGCTAAGAGTCGCTGCGCAAGGTTCATGTTGAGGCTGTTGAGCATGGGCAATTGTTCGGCGAGCGTTTCAATATTGATGTTGAACTTGCTCCTGTTTCCTCCTGTATCGATTACAAATGTATTCTCAGAACTTGCATGGTAGAGAAACTGGGAGACCCCCTCTCATATGGGCTCTTGCTGAAGACCTTCCGGACGCCTGTCCTGAATTTCTCGAACTTCAAACGGCGGGCCTCAGGCCGAACACAGCCTCGCACCAAACACGCCGTAGCCAAACACCCTCCTACTCCGTCCCGTCATCTCGTGAGTCGCCCTTCCTCCCTCTCCACCGAATCCGCCTCATCTCTTGCTCCAGCTCTGTCCTGCTATGTCGCACGACTCCGTGTCGCCCCCACGGCAAAAGGTGCGCGTCGTTTCGTCCGTGGCAATTCTGGCGGTGGTGGCTTCAAGCGCGATTTATGGGCTTGGGCGTGGCTTCCACCTTTTTTCGGCCTGAAAAAGCTGTTCGTGGGGCGGAAAGGGGGTGTCGGGACGTCCTGGAGGCGTGTATTTCATCGCGTGGCTTTGGTGAAGTCCTTATCGGCTTTTTTTTGGATGGGCGGACGCTGCGAGGTTTTTCTGACAGTGGATTCGCTTGGGGGCGGATTTTTGTGTTGGGATGTGCTGGGCACGCTTTCGCCGCGGCTCTCGCTCTTCGAGTCCTCGCCGGCTTTCGTGCGGGTGCACTTAACCGAAAACTCGCGGCGCCGATCTTGTCTTTGGTCTGTCGACGGCTTAGCTGGGGACGAAATGCGCTGCCCAGACACTTGTGCGGTGGTGGCCGGGGCCTCGGGCGTAGCGTGCACCTTTTTTGGGGAAGAATTGCTCCTGGGACGAAAACCGGGTGTCTGGATGCTGGCGCCGTGCTTTTCGTCAGACGGCTTTGGTGAAATGCTTATCGACTTTTCCTAAAATCGTCTCTCCATATGCCGGTGCATTGGGGCTATCTCGGGACAAACTCCCGACCTTTTAAGGGATCACTACGTTTATCCATGGCTTTCTTTTTCCTCCCTCTGTCCTCTGCCGTCGAATCGAGATGCACGGACTAACACTGGCCCTCGTCTAGCTCTCCATCTACGAGCCGCCTCCAAGCGAAATTCTCCTCCTCGACACGCCCTCTGCGCTTGAGGCGCACATAGGCACGGTGCGCCGCACGGCCACGGGGCAATACCGACAGGCGCGCGATCAGGTGCAGGGGCTCGTTTCGAGATGGATTGGGGTTGAGAATAAGGTTGAGCGTGCGTGTCCCGTTCATCGCTCCCATGCCTTTTATTCTTTTCGCCGTCCCAGTCCCAGTCCCAGTCCCATTCCCCCGTCCCTTTTCACATCAACTCTCTCCCCTTTACTATCCCATTCCCTTCCCCTGCTATACTCTATTCTGTCCACTCTGGTAACCACCCACCCACAGACCGCATCAAATCCCTCCTCCCGCCTGACGAGCGGCTCGTCCCGGGCGTCCTCTACGCCGGCATCGCCCTCCTCTCCGGCTCCATCCTCGCCCGGCACCGCGCCCTCCCCATCCGCCTCCTCCTCCCACCCCTCCTCGGCACCGCCGCCTTCGCGCACTTCCTCCCCAAACACTCGCACAACATCCGCTCGTACCTCTCCGAGCTCGAGGACACGCACTTCCCCGCGCTTGCGGAGAAGCACGAGATCGGCAAGGCGCATGCGGGGATGGGCTGGGCGCGGGTAAGGGCGGGGGTGGAGCGCGCGGGGGAGGGCGTGAGGGGCGGTGTGCTGGCGGCGGTGGAGCGGGTGCAGGGGGCGACGGGGTTGAGGTTGAAGGAGGCGCTGGGCGTCGCGCAGGCGATGGAGGCCAAGGCGGAGAAGGCGATTGAGGAGAAGATTGCGGATATGGAGGGCGTGGTGGAGAAGGCGGAGAAAAAGGCGGATGAGCTTGCCAAGGAGCGGGTGGTGTAGGTGCTCGATGTGGACGTGCGATGTATGTGTTTCCGCTTTTCACCGCTTGCTATAGAATCTACATAGACGCTGAACCACGAAAATGCATCTGCTGTTCTCAACTTCTTGTTACGACTCCTTTGAATGGCCCCGCTGGGCGCTTCGCTTCGCGAGCGTGTTTGTGCCATACACTTCTTTTGGACGGTAACTTTTTTTTTCTGAACTTAGGCAGACAGCAGACAGCAACATGCTCAATCCTCGATGGAGGATACAACGTCGGGATCTTCGCTCACGAGTAACAGTTACTGTGCTGGCGGAAGCGTAAACGTATCCTCTGAGATCCTGCTGACTCGTCGGCACACTCGGCGTCTTGAAAAAAAATGAAATGCGCCAAGTTGCATTACTTTTTCTCCGCTACCCGGTCAGATAAAATATATTGGGCGTTGCCGTTCTTCAATCGTGGGGCCGTTGCGGCTTTGCGGCTTCCAGGTTCGTTGAGGGAAGGGGGCGATCAGCGCGCACGCCAGGTAAGCATCTGAATCCGTAGACGTAGAGATGAAGCTTATGAGGAATTCTTTCGACGCGAGTTGCGAGAGATTACCGTGTCGGGAGCATGTTGTATGTTGTGCCTGTCCGTACACCCCAAGAAACGAACCCGAGAGAGGTTGAGCTATCATGCCTGAAATAACTCAGGTTTGTTCACACAGTCCTCGTTCTCGATTCTTCCTCGAGCTGTCCGACTGTCATCTCATGGCCTGGAACGCTGAGGGTACCAGTCGTTCGTCATGAGGTCAAGCGCTGAGGTGTCGAACGTATGCTGAGCCACAGATGTGAGATGTCCGGCGGCGCGATATCTTGAAATGAATGGACTAGGGAGTGTAGGGGGGCGGGTGTTTCGGATCTCGGATTTCGATATCTGTATTCTGTGCGCGATGCAGCATACTCGGTCTTGCTCTCGGTCTTGAGAATTTGAAGAGTTTCAGAGGTGTAGCTCCATCTGCATTGGTTGGTACGTCCTTGCTGCAGCAGATACAACCGAATTTGAGAGGGAGCTGAATCTTTAAATTCGCAAGCCGTGACTGAGGATTGATAGCGTCTCAGAATTCGCGGGTCAAAATTGAGCGTTCTCATCCTTACGCTGCTGGTTTCTCCTTCGTAATGCCTCGAAATTCTCGACACTCGGCGAGGTTGAGTTGAAGTGTTGTAACTTGTTGAAGACTTGAAGTACTCCTTATAAGTTATGTTTCTCCGAGCTGCCACTGCGGGAATTCACCTCGTTCCGAGCCAAAATAGTTTCAGAACTGCTGGTTAGCAGTTTACAATGCTGGATCCGCATAGCATACTGTACCATTTCGACCAATCCTTCAGGTGACGGGTGACAGAGGGTCGTGAAATGAAGGATTTTGGTGTCGGTGACGGTGACGGGCGTGTTTCCTGGCGGAATTGGGCCTAAAAACGCCAAAATTTTCGCTCCGGCATCCGCCGGACTACCATTTATGGTAATGTTGGTGTGATTGCCGAGGAATGAAGACCTTATCCAGTGAACCTTTGCGGTGACAGTGACATGGCGTGAAGGATCGGTCGAAATGCTACAGTATTGTTCAATAAAAAATAGAAACGCAACCAAAACGCAACGCCTCAGGGATCGTGGGACTCCTTATCACGTGGGGTTCCCTGTCACACCGTGACAGCCTTCCTTTTACCTCCACCACGACATGCACCCCGCTCTCCGCTTGGACAACTTGTCCAGTCTTCCGCTGAGCCTTCGGGTAGATATATTCTCCATGTGCTCAAGGTGGCACTGATCCACCTCAGCGCACGGGACACTTTATGCTGACGACCACTGGGGTGGCTGGCCGAAAAGACCAAAAAATCTCACCGTTCATGCCGACACCAGCCTCAGTACTGCAACTCTTACCAGTATGGTATGCGAATCTCGATTGTGGAAGCTTCCCCACCCCGGATGAAATTGCAACGGCACAGGTTTCGGGCGAAAAACTGGATGCCGTCGCCGGCGCTCTGCTGTCTTTTCAAATGATTCCTATGCTACGCAATACACCCCCAGGAATCTATCCCGAACTCTGGGCTCGTGCATGGCCCTGGTTGGACTTCCTCCACATGCACCGCGAGCACCTCGTCGGGCTTCCGACCGAGAAAGTGTTGTATGCGACATTCATGCGGACACTGGTACATTTCCAGACCTCTCACTCTTCGAAGCTTGCTTCCGCTACGCCGGGCGTGCGTACCGTGGTGCGATGTGCCTGGGATATATCCCTCGAGCACGGTGACCTCAGCGCACTCTCCAATCTATCCGCTTTTCTCTACACGGATGTATCACAAGGCGATGATGAAAGTTGTATCGATGAGTATATCGAAGGTCCTGGCGGCGGTGTCGAGCACTTGGCTTCTCTGGTCGCGAGACAGCTAGACCTGGCCATCGTCGACAGCAAGTTGCCCATGGCTCGTCACAACTTCCCTCATTTTTCAGCTGCCCTGGTCATCCTGGCTCGCATCGGATCGTCCAAAAAATTTGCCGCGCCATGCCGCCGCGCAATGATTCGTCGTGGAGCTGTGCCGACTCTGGTTGCAGGACTATGTTCGCGAAGCTTGGCTAGCGCACACAGAGAAGGCTTGGGAATGCTGGCTATCGCTATGAGTCTCGCTGCCAACTACACCACTATGGAGGCTAGTCGCATTCCACTCTCCCAGGCACTTCAGGCTGGCCTCCTCCGTGCACTTGTCCTCGTTGCCGCACTTCCCCTCCGCCAGGACGAACTCACTCATGTGATTTTCTTCCTAAAAGACGTATTGCCCGCCAGCCTGGTGTACCGCAGCGTTCTGCTCCAAATGCCGGGCCTGCTCGTGGAGCTCTACTACCCTATGAAGACCGCAGCCTTCATTGCTTCGTCTGTCTTCCCAGAATGGCAAAGATTTCACGCTCTGCTTCAGGAACGTCTTACCTTCCTCGCCAGCCTCGATGTCACCCCTTATGTCCTTCACAAAGGGTGCGATAATATGGAGGTGCGCTGATTATCATGTTTCCTCGCTTCATCTGCTTGATTCTAGTTTCAGTGTGGCCAAATCCATCCCAAGTCGGAACTTCGACGTTGTTCCACTTGTTTGGAGCTGTATTATTGCTCCGAAACGTGCCAGACTACCGATTGGAGAGCGGGCCATCGAAACGTTTGCCACACTTTCTCTGGGTTCAGGAGACTCGCAGGTGTGTCTGTCACCAACATTTGTCGGGGCTACTGCTGAACACATCCAAATGTGTATAGAGGAGGAGCAGTGCAACGTGAAAGACAGAAATTTCCTGCGCGCGCTGCTGCACCGCGACTATCTTGCTCATCGTCGGAAAATTTACTCCCTGCAGATTGCCCTCTGGGTACAAGATCCCTCCCAGCGCAC
Source organism: Mycena polygramma (assembly GCA_029449255.1). NCBI lineage: Eukaryota > Fungi > Basidiomycota > Agaricomycetes > Agaricales > Mycenaceae > Mycena > Mycena polygramma. The sequence goes on from JARKID010000110.1 coordinate 158,599, forward strand.
CTACGTCTTTTTCGACTACGTGTCGGGACCTGTCTCTGTGGCTGTTCGTCCTTGGCCTACCGAAACCACCGAGGTCATTCATCACCCAGACGACTGGATTGAGCGATTTCTTGACCACGGATGGCGCTCAAGCCAGAGTGACGGGCTGCTCGAGCTGCACGTAATGGCGATACATGACGGATCGAAGCCCTATTGGAAGATCGTCCCGATGCGACATACAAGTCCTGATATTCGCGACAAGTTACGGTCCATCGTGTCCAAAGTTGCCGCCATCCCGGCGACCGACCCGCGCTTTACTGACACGGTCGCGATTGAAATGCCGTCGTTGCTGGAAATGGATCCACAGATTATCCACGAGTAGAAACAACGATCTAGGGGCAATCTTGAATACAATGTGTGGGGATTTTTCCCCGCCACCTTGAATACTGCACCACCCATTTGTTGCCAGGAATCGACGCTCTGAATTCCCGATCATCAATCCCACGCTGTTGGGCTCTCTTGGCGGTAAGCACCGCCCATCGAGCCATTCATGTCAAAACCACGATGAGTCGTCAATGTTCGCAGTCACTGTCGACCCGAGGGGTTGTCCATTGTCAATGTCACCGTCATAATAGATACAACGATCCCATGGTATACATAAGGCAGGTAGGATCGACGCAATGAGTGTTTTCTCGTTTCCACAATTATTCTTGTTCGCTGGCCCGAACCTTTTGTTTGCGATGCTGCTCCTATTTTGCGCGCCGGGGTTGTCATGTTGTGTGCCGTAAACTCAGGTATGTAGTCTCGCAATCCGAACACCGCGACTCTTACCTCGTTTCTACGCAGTTTTAGCCCTTCCGCAGCGCGGAGGACTAACGCGCAGGACTTCAGCTTATGCAACATAATGCCAGCCTATGCAGTCATCGATAGCGGTTCGTTTTCTTTGTTGATAATCTGACCGAATACTCACCCTGGTCTCTAGGCCTCAGCAACCGGTGGAATAGTGGTGCTCTGCACCTCAGACGTCGCAAACCAGTACAAGGCCTGCTTGGGCTGCGAAGTCGCTACCTCTATCATTTCTCAGCTGGCCGCGCAGGCGGTGGCGGACTGTACGCTTTTGGTACGCTTGCCCTCGCAGTCATAAATATTCTACCTCACTGACGCCTCCTTCAGCGCTCGTCACGAGCTGCAAGACAGCTGGACACTCAATTGACAACATTGCGGTGACTTCCATCAATCCAACAGACGCGCCAACAAACGCGCCCGTACCTGCCACCTCGTCGTCAGTGTCCACAGCCCGAGACGATGTCACGTCGAACGTTGCAGCTGCTACACCGACACTGGCACCACCCGGATCCGTATCAGTTCCAGAGCCCTCGGTGTCCCAGCTTCACTCGGCGTCCGTTCCGGCGACCACTGCCGTGCGCATTCCCGTGTCTTCCAGCGTGACGAGCATCCCCGCGTCGCAAGTTGCTCTCACTCTATCAGTAAGTGTCACTTCTCAAATTTCGACAATTTCTACCCCAGCGACGACCAAACCACCGAGCGCGGGAGTACTTACCTTCGATAACGTTAACCGCAGCTGCTCCTCCGGCCGCGTCGACGGTAGTTGGCACTCCGTCAACCAACCGGGCAGCCCACCACGCCGGACGGCTTTCTCTCCTGAATGCAATCGTCGTCTGTATCTTTTCCATGTCTATGTGACATCCTTTGTTGTACACATGGGAGCCCAGCGTATGTACATCGAGGTCTGCAATACAATTTCCTAATGTCACCCTAGTTGGCGACAGCATCGAGGGCTTCCGACCCATCGTCTTTCTCGATCTCATCATCGATTTCGTCTTCGTAGGGCACGAGGTAGAAGGCCGGAAACGTGCGCTTCTCAATTCCATCGAGGGATTCTTCGTCTTTCTCAATTTCGTCGTCGATTTCATCCTCATAGGGCACAAGGTAGAAGCCCGGGAAAGTCCGCTTCTCCATTTCGTTCTCCCTCTCTTGTAAGACATCCGCCCGTTTCTGCATTGGAATGACTGAAAAAACGTCAGCATTACCCGCCCACTTGGAGCTCAAGTGCTTGGCTTACCTATCGATGTGACGAGGGGGACTTGCATCAGACTGAGGACCAGCGCAGTGAGGATGGGAGAAAAGCGCATACTGAATGAAGGAAGCTCTGCAATAATTTCCAGCGGGATGCAAAAGCAGGCCTTCTTATGTACTCCCGGGACGCACTAGCCAATTGGGCCGATTTCCATGAAACGCGGGCCGTTGCAGTTGACTGACGGACGCCGTTGGAAGATATAAACGCCGGTGTTGGTTCATAATGGAACTGAATCCAGGTGATGGGCCACGAGGTGGAGTGACTACGACAATCTGCAGAGAGAAAAGGCTTTCCCAAAGCCTCCAAGTTCCGGAGTTGAAGTATCGCCGTGGTTGGGTTGCTGCAGAGATTGAAAACAACAAGTCGGGAAAGCGCTGGCTAGCACCAACCAATCGCGCCCAACCGATGTGGAATAGCTGACTCTCCGAGCTGCCCAATGTAGTCCCGGAACACCAGGCTAGGAGTCGGACCGTTCCTGGAAGAAACTCAGTTCTCATTCAACTTTCTATTACTGGACAACGGCGATTACAGGCGGCAACCTAACAATGAACCGTTTACCCTGGCTGTCCGGGTCCGGGTCTAGTGTTCCTAGTTCGACAGTGTTAGTTGATTCTCCTACAGGCCCGCCTATAGCTGCTCACACAGAGACAGCTGAAGCTTGAAGACTCAATAAATTAGGCTAAACCAGTAAAAGCCCGTAACTAATAAGTTAGGATATGATAACCTGACACAGGCACCGAAACCATTCGTATAATTTATGAGCGGAGGCCACCAGTGGCCCCACCCGCAATTCAACCATCGATCGAGGCCAGCGACAGAAATTCTCGGAAAAGGTATACCAGTCATCATGTACTATCTCGCCATATTCATTCGGCCGATGCTCGTATACAGGACGCCCTCGTCTGGGCCAGCTACCGGGCGCGAGCTGACGGCGTCGTATGAGGGCGGGGCGTAGGCAACTGGGCGTGGGCCTGAAGCGACGAGTGGGTCCGATTATTCAGTGAAGAATCCAAACTAACCGTGACGTACAGTTGGAAGCATACATTGTCACGATTCCGACTGGGACGCTTATCAGCGCACCGTCGTTTGTCGGCGTGAACCCGATACAGTCCGGCGGTAAGACGTCCACGGTGTACTGCATTTTGATGTTGAACATTCAGATAGTGAAAGTGGAACAAGGGGACGCACGGAAATACTGAACGACCCCACCGCCGCCGACGCCGCCAGGCTCGCAGGAAGCCGGATCTCGCCCTCCAGCGCGCGCGTGTACGCTTCTTCATCCACAGCGTTGTCGTCATCCCGCGGCCACCAAACTGCGCTTGCGACATCCGTGTGCGACTCGCCGCCTTGCACGGTGTGTATACCCGGGCGGTCAGAAGTGTGGTATCGCACGCAGCGCCGCAGGTGGACGCGTGGCGCAGAGGGGGCGGAGAGGAGCGCGAGTGTGTCGGAGTCACCGCTCCGGAGGTTGAGCCAGCAGGGGATGACAGAGGCACGGGTGTAGCTGACCTGTGTTAGTTGTGTCAGTCTAGCTCGGGTGTGAGTTGCAAATTGGACCCACGGGGCGTGCGAGGGAGAGCTGCGTGAAGATAAGCACGTTGGAGGATGTCAGAAAGCGGAAAGGCGAGAGTGGAGAGGGCTTACTGTGCATTGCACACATGTGTGCTGCGTCCTAAAGACGCGCCCGTGAGCCAAAGCAGTGGCGCTCGTCACCCACCCCTCCGGATCCTGCCTCGGTCCGGGTAGCGCATGATGCAGGCCGTACGCGCGTTGGCGCAACCCCGACGGGGGAGGTGGATGCGTGCATGGGATGTATCGGAAGCGCGTTGTGAAACTGTGGGAATCGTGGTTGAGCAGAGAAAGGGTAAAATATCGGAGGTATGTACGAGTTGTTGCCCCGAAACATTCCCCGAGCTACGGTGACGGAGATCTCGTACAGCACGGTGACTCGCGTGTGCCGCTCGAGAAAACTCTCGGGGAGAGGGAACGCCCGTCGCTGCCCGCCCGTTTGAATGTTCGCCTCGCTTGGAAGGGCGATAGAAAACGGCCACCAGGCGCGGCCCAATTCTGGCGAAGAAGCCGTGCGCGTCCATAGAGAGGTGGAGACCTTCAAGAATGTCATCCTGTTCTCCACCATCGGCCCCGTTATGACGGATCCCGATATCTTCGAGAAAAACGATGATGGTCAGTGGACGTGTTGGGAATCAACGCAAAGTCCCAGATATCTTACCTTGATAGTGACTGAGCGCATGGGATCGCCTTTTTCTACCTCGGTAGTGAACAGGCCGTGGATTATGTCACTCTCGTAGAAGAGGGGAGTCGAGGTGGCCGAACGCGCCCCGCTCTCCAGCGCAAGGACTCCCCATTGCTTGCCGCGCGAATCTACAAGCGGGAATCGGTGCCGGACGCCGTGCTCGCTGCTCTGGTACGAAGGCGGGTCCGCCTGAGCCGTGCGGAGGACGTTCATGGGTAGAGAGGCATTTCCGGGTGGAGCTACTTAGGTCGACTGCAGCATCCTCGTGTGTGATGTGATCAGGAAGGCGATTCGCAAGACGGGAAGTCAGACAATTGAGGTTGACATTGCCGAAAATAGAGGGGGCGATTAAAAAAGGTGAGCAAACAATAGCGAGCCTACTGAGAACATATACAGCGCCCACTCCATAGCAGCGTGATCACCGCTCGTTCGCGGGTGTGATCCCCGGCTGTTTGGAGACGCCGTTTCACTGTGGGTCCTGAAAAACAGCTATCAATTGAATGCGCGAGTGCAGCGGAATTAGAAGTTGAACTCGGAGTACTTCGTGCATGGGAGTTCAATTTTGCGGCTTGTAAATACTGGATTGAGATGTTGGCAGGGATAGTAATTCGAGCGAGATACATGCCTACGCCCTCATTGGATCGACCACAACAGCCTGCCAAAGCCGATGGTTGTCAGGAAGAGATAATAATGGTGCCATGGGGACGCGGTGTCTCGTAGGATGCGGAATAGAAATTTGGGCGGCTATCTGTCGCTTGGACTATCCTATTGTGACATCTATGGCCAATGGCTGGGGCAGGAGATCTTGAAAGGTTTCATTATGTGGCAGATGGCCCATTGGTCCTGTTCCGGTCAGACGAGGACAACAAAAGAAGAATTCGACGAACCGTTCACCTTTCTGTGATCCTGCTGTTGCCCAAACTAATACGGGGCACCTTTGCCCAGTAGAGAAGCCCAAGAACACCGAACCCTAGAGAATTTCGATAGCCCGAAGAGCCGACGACCTTGAGTGGAGTGGTTGGCACGGCGTCTAATGTTGCCAACAGAAGACACCGAGACAAAATATCAATGCGCACGCTTTGGTAATGGGTTTCATACCCCGGTTGCTGAGCTCCCGCCAGCAGGCTGTACGCGCGTACGGAATAAGAGAAAACGCCAGAGGGAGTCGGACGGCTGTGATGGGGAGAAGAAAAGACAAAAGGCTGTGCAACCAGTCACGGGACTCAACGCGTGAGTCCCCATCACACAAATAGTCGGCAACTTGATCGATTGGAGCTATGACCTTCCGGCCAGGGTAAATCCAGAACATTACTGTAGATTAAACAAAGCAGGACCCGGAGAGGTATAATAAGCTGAATCTTGGAAAGTGGATGACAATATTGGTCAAGAATGGAGGTGTTTGTCAGCGTCAGCCCTAGGTCGGCTCGGCGAGACGGCGTTCGGCAATTCCCAGCCAGGACTTTGTGTTGGTCGATAACCCGGACGCTCCTGAGATAGCGAAACCGGATGCCCGTGCCTACTCGATGGGCAGGGGAGCCGGGTTATTGGCTATCCGAGGGAGTATTCGGTGGGTTGTATGGAGCGATAGAAACCGCTGCAATACCACACTCAAAGGAGCAGAGGGGAGGAGAGATTTGGGAAAGAAGGTGTGAGAGGGAAAGAGGTTGAGAAGACACTTGGTGTTGCCAAGTCAAGGTAAGACTGGTATTAGACGAGGTAGAATCTACCGTACATGTAGATTCTACTGAGTATTTATACGTTCTGCTGTCCTCGATCAGGTCCAGAGGTCTCCCTATCTCGCACATATAGGGTGAGCATTGAATATCGTTTTGAGGGGTTAGGGATCTCCAGGGGCGATCGGGGGAGTTGGAAGTGAATTCCTGTCCCCCTGTATGCCGTGCGAGATCCGAGCGTCGGGGTGTTGCTTCGGGGAGAGAGATATTGTCTGGGGTTTGGTGTTTGGTGAATGACCCGGTTCTGGAAATGGAGTTTGACGGGACCCGGAGGGATGATGAAAAGAGGACGAAAAGATAGGCGAAAAGGTGAATCATGACAGCGTTGCACACTAGTGCAGCTCTTTTGAATTCAATGAATTGAATATGACGCCACTTGAGATGCTCCTTCCCGGTCCTGTACATACGAGTCTGATGGCCCGGCGCGGTAGCAGCGATCCTAGGCGCATACACCGCATGAAAGATCGCAGTGAAGATGGGAATTTGAGGCAAGTCGATGTGATGCAGCTGGTTCGGTGGTGTCAAAGGGTAAGTAAGCTCCAAGCAAGCAAGGACCATGTCGGAGGAGCCGGACACGCAGGCCCAGCAATCCGCCGGCTACTCGTAGATAAACTCTATATCCATGTCCATCAGCGTCTTGACACCGGCAGCCACAGTCGCCTCGTATTCCGGGTCCGTGCTCGGTATATCCGCCACAGTCTGGACGATCCCCCACAATAATTCCCGAATAGTCTTTTTCCCGCTCAGTTGCCGCTGAGGGAAAATCTTCCAATGGTGCTTGAATCCACCAAAAGCTGACATCATATGCATCGTGACCCAGCATCCGCCACGGGCGACCCGAATGGCATGATCATGATGTCGCGCGAGCCAGTCGGACGAGAACTGTTGGATCTCAGGCAGGACTGGCAAGGAGGTGGGGTATGGAACGACCTCGATCATAGCGTGTCCGTCGGTGTGATAGTCAAAGTGCACAACCCAGAGTGCCTCCGGATCCTGTTTCAGAAGTGCGACTTCTTGTGCAAGAATCTTTGAGCACTGGGCAAGATAATCTTTGTGCATCAAGGCGCGCATAAATGACCGATCGGATTTGCTGCACTGGTTTTCTTCTACACCGAATTCAGCTTTGATATCTTGTCTCTCAGTCTGATGAACCACGTACCCGGAAGCCGCCTCAGAGCAGAAAAGCTTCGGCATCTTTGTCGATGGCCGGCTCGCCAGTCGGTAGTCTGGCAGGAACGAGAGCAGTAATACAACTCTAGGCACGTTGAACAGCGTCGCAGTTCGGACTTCTCGAAAACCTTGCTACACTGAAGAGGAGATCAGTGGCGGCCAGCGGATGGAGCGACAAAGAAACGCACCGTCGTATTGTCGCAGGCCTTGTACATCGGTGACGTCGCGTCAAAGGTATCCAGGAATTCGAGGCGCTCGCGGACGAGTGCGTCAAAGAACGGCCAGACTGGGAACAATGTGGAAGCTGCAAATGCTTCGGAATTGACGATGTGCTCCACCTCGCTGAGGCATCTCCGCATATGCTGAAGAATACTGCGATAGACCATGTGTCCCGGAAGGATCCCCAAGAGCGATCGGACTTGGTCTTCCAAAATCTCGTTCCCAGCATGCGTTGACGCGACGAGGACAAGGGCGCGGAGGAGCCCGCTCTGCAGCGCCTCCCCAGTCGATGTGCGTCCATGGGTCAGCAGCGACAAGTGCTGCCCAAGAAGATTGAAAGACGCCGTCATTAAATCCAGCCCCGTGGAGTGGATAGTCGATTGAGCAAATGCAGCGTGTAAGTACGCGGAGTAGTCCATGTCGGCGCAGTTCTGTGTGGAAAATGTCGGATAAGTCGGAGTCTTCTGCTTCGTTGACGGTCAGCATAAGCCCGACTGCGGCTGTGAAATGGCTGACGCCGTCACCCGACATCGGGTGGCTGGCCGATGCATGATCCAGATGCTTGACGACCATCGATGCAAGAGAGTCCATACTCCCTCCGGCCCCTTCTACGTACTCCTCAATCGCGAGGCGCAGGTTTGGTTTCCGACGTCGCTCCAGGCGGAGAAAAAGAGTGACGCTCCTCAACTCCGATTCGCGCACCTCGGAGTCACGTCCAAGTCCAACATCGGGAATCATCTTCCACGCTGCTGCGACAACCACACGCACACCGGGGGTTTCCGTTACAAGCGAAGTAAGGTCATTGATCTGAAGCGTGACACAGATCGCGACAAACGAAGCATAGAGAGCGTGCTTGTCGGGGAGCCGAACCGCCACCAGATATGGGTAGTATGTGTGAAAAAATTGAATCCAAGGCCATGCGCGGCTCCAGATGTCGGGGTACACGTCCTTCGGTAATTTCCGCATCATTCCTATCATGACCAAGGCAAATGCGCCGGAAGCGGCTGTTTCGATGCCTTCGCCCGCGGCGTACATGGCGTCAACGGTGGTGGGACTGGGAATATTCGCAAGGTCGAGCTGCTCGTAGTAGAACGAGAGCAAGGGAGCATATTCCAAGCTGTCGTGAGGGAGGTTGATAAGCCATGGCTCATTAGGCTTGCGTTCATCTTGTACCTGTGAGATGTCGAATGTCAGCTTTTCCGTGAAGAGAGCCAGTGTTGTTTTACTAGGACTTCAAATGCACGCGGAATCCCCGGAGCGTCTACATCCAGGAGGACGGGCGGCATTGGTACAGAGGAGATCCAGAATGGACTAGTTTGTCGGTGGTCGTGGTCACTGGTAAAGATGAGAAAAAACACCAAACACAGACAACCTCCATCGTGATGGTATCATATCATCAATAATGTGAAACGTTTCATCCAACACGCTTAAGACCGCCTGAAGTAGCCTGAAGCCAGCCTGAAGCTCTGAGTATATCATTCCAATCCCACTCCCAACGTGGATTTATTGCGAAATTTTTGCGAAACGAACTCGACACTTTGCGCGCTCCTCGAGTAAATTTCGAGTCCCTTTGGTGCTTGGTTGATTATCCGCCGGTATATATAGTATACTAATACACGCTCTCATTGATCCGATTCGCAATATCCAAATAATCCCCAGCCCAAGTCCTTTCTCGAAGTCGTTCGAGGCAACTGAGTACTGGTACTACCATGTTCAATTATTCGTCTGATCGCACGAGATTATTGACTCGCCGGGCTGATTCCACCCTTCCATAACTGCCCTGCGTCAAAGACTAGAATTGCTCAGGATAAGCATGTAAGTGCCCTTGCCAGACCTCAGTCCTCTCAAAGCTTCGGTCTTCTCATTGTGCATATTTGTACCTTGTGATTGATCACGTCAGTAACACGTGATCGTATCCCTCTTGTCCCGAACCATCAACACGTTTCTCTGAACAAGACCTGCCTCCGCTTCGCTCCGGCAGGTTCGAACCTCGTGGTGTCAGGTGTTTCCCAAGAGTCAGTTACGAAGCACGGAGAAAAGACACAGATTGTTCAGCACAAAGCAAAACAGTTATAAGCATATCGATGCACTACGTGGTACATCGGGATTCGTACGCAGCTAAGGAAATAGACTTTGAGAAGTCGTAAGCTGTGTGTTCCGCTAAAACTCGTGAGAACCATCCAAAGATGAACCGGGTACTACGTGCCATGTAGATCAATTGCGCGTGTGGCAAGCCACCGGATTATTGAGCGCGTTCTTTACTATTGAGAGCTCGAACATGAGCATCGGACTCGTTGATCCATCCTCTTGAGCCGACGGATTTTGGCGGTACAGCCTGCTTGGTCCCAGAGTCATACGGCGAAAGTTGCAGTCTGCAGATCTCAGACGATGCAGATGCATTTAGGGCTACCCAGGAGCTAGTACGCCAGATATGACGCTGTGGAACGCTTGAAGCAAGCTTGACTGCGAGCAGCGTTGAGGTGCATAGCAATGGGTTGAGATATTCGATGAATGTGGGAGGGCAAATTGATGGGTAGCCACAAAGAGTGGCGACAGAGTTGAGATTCCTTTCGAATCCAGGAGCACGAGCGAGAAGGTGTTGAGTTGCGGGATCAGTGCCAGGGGAAATGGGGGGGGAAAAGGGCGGGGAGCCGGTAAGGCAGGCGCGATCCCCTTTTATGGTGGGGTATCTTCGGAGAAATTGCGATGTCTGTGCTGCGTTCGACTGCGAACATGTCGCGTGTGCAGCAAACCCTTTAGGACCACCAGGCTGATTGTCTGTGGAAGGGCTGTGTCTGCTGCGTTGCATTGAGCTCCAATGCTGCGCAAGGTCAGCTGTTTACCCGGAACGAGGGAAGCGTGGACTGCTGCTGTGGTTGAAAAAAATGCCGCATTGCGTGGCCATTCGGCGACACTTGCGCAGGCCACAGTGGAAGTACAGGGACCCCATCAAGACCCTATGCACCACTTCCGATGGAGTAAAAGAGCCTGCTGTTCAAGACCGAGAGGAGAGAGCGTGAAATGGAGATAGACCTACATGGGGTAAATGCACAGCTTACGCACCATCTCGTTAAAGAACGGTTAATTCATCCGAGACCAAGGTACGTCGCCGGATAAACCACACAAAATATCTTATTGACCTCCCTAGGAATGCCGCTTTCATGCTGGAAGTGCGGAGCGCCGTCTTTCGTTCCTCACGCTGACGCCCAGCCTACGGCCCTTGACTCGACACAAGGATCGGGGGGTCGATTTGAGACGCCTCTTAACAACCAACGAGCCTCCCATTGATTCAGAGGTCTTCTCCATCCAGGCTATCCTCTCCCCGTTGCAGGACGAAGCGGATGAATTAGATACCCAAATCGCTGAATTACACGCCGTACTTCACCGTCTGGCTGATCGACGCACACAGCTGGTGCGAAGCATTCGACAGCACCGCGCTACACTGTCTGCCGTGCGTCGTGTGCCTCCGGAGCTGCTTTGCGAAGTATTCGCCTTGACGGTGTCGGGCAATGAAGCGCTACCCAAGCCCCCTTGGTATCTTGGCCATGTATGCCAATCTTGGCGGCGCACGGCGCTGGCATATCCACCCATCTGGAGCTCTATCACTATTCCAAATTCGTCCACAGCTGTGTCCCGCAAACCCGCTCTACGTGTCGAAACTCTACTTCACCGGTCGGCCGGCGCGCCGCTGAAGATTTATTGGACAGCCATAACCGGTACAAGTGTCGAAGATCACAGCGCGGCTGCCGTTGTTTCCCACTGCCATCGCTGGAGCGCATTTGCAGATTCCCTGCCCATATGCGAAATTCGCGTGGCTAAAACTCGCTTCAGGGTGCCTCGCGTCATTGCGCACGTTACAGATCGTCCACGACTATCCCATCGAATTCCCCGAGCAGTTTTCCTTCCATGGTTCAGCACTACGCGAGGTGGTGCTGTCTGGGTTTTTGCCCATTACTATGACCATGATACCGTGGGAGCAAATCACCCATTATCGAGGCGCGTACCCCTCCAATATGCACCTCCAAATCCTTCTCGCGACGGCGCCTAACCTCCGACAATGCGCACTCCGCTTTGCCAGCCACCCAATACAGAAAGCTACGCCCATCACTTTCCCTCGTCTGCGCCGCCTCGAAATAGACAACTCAGCAGCCCTTGTTGCTTTCACGGCGCCAGTAATCGAGGAACTTCTGTCCCAGTCAAGCTCGGGGCATAACATGCTCAAGCTCTGCCGCTTCATTCAGCGTTCCTCGTGCTTATTGAAAAAGCTGATCATGAGAGATTGCGGTCTCTCCCCCGACTTGATTGCAGTCCTCCGCGACCTTCCACTCCTCACATACCTGCTCATTGACTTCGACGAGCACGACGAGGTGCGGGGACAAAATGCGGACGAGAACGACTACACGCTTGGGCAAACTGCCCTCTTCACTGCCATGAGCGCGTCGGGTAGCCCTCGCCTATGCCCCAGGCTTGTCACCCTAGTCTATGGGGTGAACCTTGATTTATTCCCTGAAGATCTCTTCTTCGCGATGGCACGCTCGCGGTTCCACACTTCCTGTCTCACACATCTTCGACTCTACAGCGCAAGGTTCTTTGACATTCCTTTGTTGCGGGAACTACGCCATGACGGGTTTGACGCTGCGGTTATCCCTCGAGCTCATACGACCCAGGTGTACGAGCAGCTATTCACCTTTGACGGTAATGTAAACTGTCCGTACGAATCGTAACCACTACATACTCACGCTGCACCGCACCATCTCAAATGTGTGGAAGTCTCACTCAACTATATATATTTTTTGCGGCTGCACTACTTCATCCTCTGTTCCTTACAATGCGTGGATGCCTATTCGCGAATGAATGGTGTGTGTGGTGCATGTTTGCGCATGCTTGTGCATGTCACTCGACGCGTCAGCGACACGTGATCCTTGCCCCTTGTCCAGAACCATCACCACTGTCAGAGCTATTCTCTACCAACCGCTCCCAACCACGAGGTACGTCGCTGCGGAAGGGATGTATAGTCGCCTGATCCTTGGCTTAGAAATGTCACCTTCCTGCTGGAAATGCGGAGCTGCGCCAGCTACGACGCCTACCGACGTCTTTGATTTGCCACCACTGGCGGGATCCGACACTGCGTTGAGGCTCATGAGTTTGGATCACCTATTGGAAAGCAACGACGTTCCTTCCGACTCTGACGCGACACACGTCACCGCTAGGATCTCCACTGAACAGGAACAGGTCGATACCTTAGATCCCCAGATCGCTGAATTGGAAGTCACACTTGACCACCTCGTTCGACGACGTCAGAAGCTTGTAGAAAGCATTCGGAAACACCGCGCTGTGCTTTCCTCTGTTCGTCGTGTCCCGCCGGAGCTGCTTTGTGAAATATTCGCTTTGAAACGACTGGGTGAAGAACCGGTCAAAGCCCCTTGGCGTCTCGGACACATATGCCAATCGTGGCGGCGCGCAGTTCTGGGAAATCCGTTCTTCTGGAACTCTGTCACCATCCCCAATCTTTGGGGCTCTCCGAACCAAAACCTCGCACCCTCTCGCATGGATCTCCAGCTGCTACGGACGGCCAGCGCACCACTGACTGTGTATTGGTGCGCCGAAAAGCACAAGAAAATCGATCTCCGCTCTGCGGATCCGGTGCTTTCCCACTGTGGGCGCTGGAACGGCCTGCACTTGGATGTTCCATGCGATGGCGCTGACCTCACATGGTTAATACCCGCGAGCGGCCGCCTCACTGCATTGCGCACATTCAAGGCGGATTTTGGCTCTCCCACCCAATTCCCCGATATACTTTCCGTTGCCGAAAGCCTACGCGAAGTCATCCTAGCCGATTGGTAGGTAGGTAGGTAGGTAGGTAAGTTTCTATACTATCCTTCGCCATCCATCTTAGTTCCGTGGGAGCAAATCACTCATTATCGAGGCGCATACGTGACCACCACCCAGCGTCACGTTCTTGCGGCTGCCCACAACCTTCTGCAATGTGCCGTCAACTTCGAGCCGCCCCTCGTGCTCGGGCCGCCCATTACTCTCCCGCAACTTCGAGGTCTCCGCGTAGAACGCCCCAAAGACCTCCTTCATCTCACGACCCCATCATTAGAGAACCTCTTCTCTGTATGCCATTCCCGGCTTGACCTCCCGGAATTTGCTCGTTTCCTTCGCCGTTCTTCTTGTTCCCTCCAACGGCTAGTTTTGAGGGACTGCACAATCTGCTCCGGATTAATTGAAATCCTTCGAGAACTTCCACTCCTCACATATCTACTCGTCGACTTCGACGGCGCCGACTCGCCGGACCAGCAAGAGCACGGTGCTCTGTTCACTGCAATGACAGTATCGGGTATCTCTAGCGAGCTCTGCCCCGAACTTGATACTCTAGTGTATGGGGCGAGTGGGGCATTCCCCCATAATCTTTTCCTCGCCATAGCCCGATCGCGGTTCCACTCCACCCGTGCCGGTTCTCATCCACTGGCATGCCTCCGCCTGTATGACATGGACTCGGCCTCGAAAATCGATGCCCCGATAAAGGCACTGCGCGATGAAGGTTTCAATGCTGAGGCCATTCCCAGCCGGGAAGCTGCCCTATTGAAAGCACGCGAATTTTTCCTTTGACGGCTGCGTACAGGTTGTATTTGTCCGCCGTACCAACCGTACACCACAGTGAGATCCGAACACCCCAGAGATTGAGTTCGTCGGCTCCAGACCAATAGAGCAACTGCGCAGAGACGACTTGGGGAGGTTTCAAATTCTCCCAATCATCCAATCGTTTTTTTCTGTGTGGGCGTATTCCTCATAAACGAACCGATCATCGTCTTTTACTCGATGTCAACCCTTTGATTGAATTTCGTTCCCTACCCTTGCAAAAATCCATGTTGAGCAACAAGATCTAATACTTACGGTTGACTTGTGGGCATTCATTAGGCGTTCAAATTTTCTCCATCGAATCCCATGAGTCTGCAGCTGGCTTGAGAGTGGATGGACAATCAAGTATGGATGTCACTCGCAAATCCAGTGGGGACACGAAGGACTCGAAGGAAGCCAAACCTGTTGAACGGACGATGCCGCTGATTTTGTAAGCTCGGCACAAACTCGGCATATACTTATCACTGCGCCGGGCCGGGAGGTGTAATCGCTTCTTCTTTCCACGTCCACGACCTGTTGTCCATGCTCGAGATCCCTGGGGAACTGGTGGACTCCATTATCGACCATTTGAAACTGGATACCTATGCACTGGCCACTTGCAGTCTTCTGTCCCGACAGTGGCTGCCCCGAAGCCGCTACATTCTCTTTGTATCGGTCTCCTTCTCCATCGGCCGGGGAAACTCGAAGGGACCCGACAGACTTGACGAGTTCCTTGACTTACTGGACTCACCTCTGGCGACTTTCATCCCGTATGTTGAGGAAGTGAGGTTGAGCTATCACATGGATGGGCTTGCCGGATCGTCCAGCCAAATCCTCGCCAGCCTGCACGACCGTGGAGTCCGGCCAGCACGACTGTATCTCGACTGTGAACGGCATTTCTATACACTGCCACCACAGGGACCCCCGGCCTTTGCAGCATCGCTCGTACACCTGGACTTGGAGGTGACAGAAAATCACGTCGCTCTGGACATCATCGTGGACTATATCTGTGCCTTTCCTCGTCTCGAATCCTTGAGGCTTACGGGCCCGCCAAAGTCGATGGACCACACGCCACCGGGGTCTATGGTCTTGCCGCCGAGACTGCACACGCTGTATACCGACCATCCCTTGATCGTGGATTGGATCCTGTCGCTCCACCCCATACCGAAGCAGATCACGACCATACGCTTTGACGAGTTTAGACACTCTGCTGGGCATTGGCTCGAGGTCAACAAGTACTTGCGCAACCCTGCTGCAGAAAATATCCAGTCTCTGACCCTCGATTTTCCATGTATGTAGCGCGTTCTTTCGTTTACCCTACCGAAAGTTGCTGAATGAGGTTTATGGAATAGCCATCAAATCCGGAGACCCAGACTTTCGCAACCTTCAGTGTTTGCAGCACCTAACGCTCCATATCTCTTCCCAGTCCAGCCTGGCACATCTCGTTGTTGTTCTCCCTCGGCTGAGAGCCTCGCCCGCCTCCCGCACCCTGCAGACGATCGAAATCGTCCTCACAAGTGTGCCGTACGCGTCCCAGCATTGGACCACGGTAGACGCCGAATTGGCGGAATCTGCACATTATCCACGTCTGCGCTGCATAACACTTGCCGCAGTCGACACGACTCAGGATTTCTTTTTGGGGCCAATTGCAGACCTTTTGCAAAGACAATTTCAGCACTGCGCACGCCGTGGAATACTGCGAATCAGTACGGTTGCTTCAGGCTCGTTTGCGGTAACAAGGCCATTATTCTCGGTCAATGCACCGTGAGTTCGAGTCTGCTTTCAAAACACGTGGCATGTATTGATTGATTTCCCGCAGAATAGCCCTTCAACGCAGGTTTCTGTTGGACAGTACAGCTTAAGGGTTTCTCTCCGAATATCTGTCGGCATTTGCTGTGTACTTCTACAGGATTAAGATTGATTTAAGACACGATGGGTTTCCATCGACCCGAGTTCCGTTTGGCCGTTTAGCTATGGCCATGACCTTGTTTATTTTTCATTCTTCGAATTGTTTCCAACAAACTTATGGCGATTTCGCAACGATGGTCGAAGGAAGCAGGTATGCGAAGCTTGACAATTTACTTGTGTTAATACACCTACGAAGAGGCAGTCGGCGACGAGACTGTAGCTGCTGGGCATTTTCCAGGGCCGGGGGTAAGTCGGTAGATCCCGGCCTCGGCCAGTCGGTCCTCTACCCAGCCCGGAGGTACACGCCCCTCTTTTGTGCCCACGAAACTCAAAAGGGCGCCGAATCACATTGTCCGTGCCCCCGTTGGAGAAGGCAGCACTGGAGACCACCCTACTTCTTCATATAGAGTTCTATCTGTGCAGCACACAGATATGGTGCATTTCTAATCTAAGGTGATTGATTGTACTATTCGTCGACGATTTATTGTCGATGATAATAGAACCCTTCTGATCGTTGTGCAGGAGGCTCGTCAGACTTTGGTCTTGATCCCCTGATTCAATTGCTGCAGGTAAGACAGGAAGCATGAATCAGTCAACCGCCGTACACTGAAACTTGAGAGAAAGTTTGAAGCGATTCTGATCAGCTTCCAAGTTCCCGAACGGCCATGAGGATATTAATATTTGCGTATGGGCATAGATCCTCATCTCCAATCAGGCAAACGAAGCCGCAGCGTCGGGTGTATCGCACCATCGGATTCTTACAGCCTCGCAACTTGAAGTGACAACATACAACGGTGAATGTTAAGCACGGGCCAGCTTAGTAGACGACCTCAGAGGTATGCGGCCCTTACACCTCAGTGACTTTGACCTGAATCCCTTTCTTCCGGTCCTGTTGAAGCAAACCGAAAATACCTTGATTTCCTGACATGATGTAGCCACGTTATTGCCGGTTCGGGCGTGCGGGTATCTATCTGTCTCTCTATCAAACAAACGATTGAATGTCAAAGAGGCCATAGCCGCACATTCATAAAGGACACTTCCTAGGTTGATACTGGAGCACCTCTTCCTTATGAACCACAGCATCGACCCCACTACCTTCGAAAAGGGCTGGGACCATGCGACTTCTGAGACCATCGGTTTATGCGTACGTTCTGTGGCCGAAGTAGCCAAAGGATTGACCACGGCCTTTGTACAGGTTGGAACTTTGTGTTACGGTCAGCACATACTTGCAGAAACGATAGCCCTCGCCGTACTCACTCTCG
Organism: Mycena polygramma; assembly: GCA_029449255.1. Classification (NCBI taxonomy): domain Eukaryota; kingdom Fungi; phylum Basidiomycota; class Agaricomycetes; order Agaricales; family Mycenaceae; genus Mycena; species Mycena polygramma. Next base: position 175,843 of record JARKID010000110.1, read on the forward strand.
ACATTTGACAGGCATTCTACTCGTTTTGCTGGGCATGGCGGCTTACCTGCTGTATCACTGAACTGGATCGGGACCTAAAATCCTTGCGGCGGCGACAGTGGCGATGGGTGCCCTCGCAACGGCTCAGATGGCGCTTCAACTCCGCGCCACCTTTCTTCGACTTCATCTTGTCAGACTTGGAATCGAAGGAGCTGCATTGCCGCTCACTGAGTCGCATGGCGCAGCTGTGTACACATATACCCAGATGTATTTCGCCGCGGACGTTCTTCTGGTTACGAACAAGTGAGAACCCTTTGCCTTTCGTACTTCAAGAACGCTGACCTAGTCATAGTCTCGTCGCCGACAGCCTCTTTGTCAATTTTCTTTTTTTCAACCAATCATCACAGACTTACTTCTCTTGTCCTAGATATATCGATGTTTCGTCATCTGGGGACACAGCGTGGGCGCCGTCGCTGTACCGACTCTCATGCTGTTCACGACTGCAGGTATTAGTAACCTCAGCAGTTTCCATAACCAGTCTCCCCAGTCTAATATTCGGTTGCCAGCTCTAGGTTATTCAGCCGACTACGGAGATATCGTCAGTTCTGCGTTCTACATCGACGTCCGAGTCCCCCTCGCAGCAGGACTTGCAACGAATGTCGTGCTCTTGGGCTTGACAGGTTATTTTCCTTCTCTCCACAATCAGCCTAATATCCACTTACACCGTTGTAGCGGGTAGAATATGGTGGATCCGTCGCGATGCCTGTGTTCTCGAGTCAGCGTTCTTGAAGAGATACAATACTGCCATCGCAATTGTGTGCGTCGCTCTGTCTTCCTGTGCTCAACACTCACCAATTTCCGCACAATTGCTGCATATCCAGATTGGAATCCGGCGCAATATACTGCATCGGCACTGTCCTCTTTATCGTTGCCGGTCCAACGGTGACTCAAGCTACCCTTTCTCCCCATCATCTGGTGTCCGGCAGCACCTCACCAATTGCCGCCATTTTTGAAGCGTCGCTGCCACAGATATTGGTGCGTGAAGGGCTCAACCCCTTAAATTGAACATAAAACTTGAAGATTGAACCTCGAAACAGAATATCGTGCCGATGCTTACCATCGTGCGGGTTGGTCTAGGACGCAGTATCGGCGATTCAGCTCCACAACATGGGCGACAAGGGGTCCCTCGTGCAAGGGTTGCCCGCTGTCCTGAGCGAGGCTTGGGCGGCGTCGCTGCTTCCTCTGTCGTAATCGATATCGGAACCGTTCGTGACTGCGAGGAGAGCACGACGGGCCATTTGGGGAAGGAGTTGTTGAACCAACAACCGGACTTTGCGTCTCCTTAGATTTTTACAACTCAGGTTGCGCAGAGCGCCCCGAAAAGCTACAATCCGACCGTCGAGGCGCTTCCCTGCGTATGAAAGAGCGCCAACAGGTTGCGCAGACCACATTTCGTTTCGCATGTAATGGACGCCGCCAAGTTGAATTCAAAAATTATTCCATTGCCCAAACAAAAAAACGGTTCAAGTACACATAATATCTCTAGTACTTGATCGTAATTTGCGCATTCGTCGCCCCGTTGGTGTTGACCGTGGTCGACAACCCATCCGCGGCGTCGTTAGAGGTCGCCCAGCTCACGCTCGGGACGGCGCCGCTAGCAAGCTTGAGGTTGATGTTGCTGAACACGGTGCTGCCGGCGGGGTAGTCGCTGATGGCGGTGACGGCGTATGCCTCGAGGGTCTCGGTCGCCCATGTGAGCTGCGCCGCGCCGCTGATGCTCAGGCTGGTGCCGCCGACGTTGGTGAACGCCGAGTTGTAGTTGAACGACGAGCCGGAGGAGGAGGTGAGGGTGATTATGCCGTCGAGGGTGGAGCCGGCGGCGACCTGGACGGGCTTCGTGAAGAAGGTGTTGGAGGGGTCAAGGTACTGCATGCGCGTCAGTACGTGCACGGTGTGATGAAGCCGGGCGGGCCGAGGTGTGAACGCGAAGAAATAAAGACTCACCCAGGTCGCAACAGCCCAGAATGAACCTCCACCCGCAGCCGAGGGACCGTACTAGTGGAAACGAAACACGGTGAGACAGGATCGCAAGAGGATATGTGAAGAAAACGCACCTGAAGCACGGGCTGCAGGATCGCGTTCCCAGAGCTGGGCTCGATGGAGTTGAACAGGAAGACGGTCTGCCCGTGGTTGGTGGCGGGGACCGGGGGCACCTGCCAGTTGGTGGTGAACGACGCGATGGGCGAGGAGCCCTGGTTGAGCCACGACGCGTAGGTGACCCAGCCGGTCTGGAGGGGCGAGACGGCGGCCTTCACGGGTGTGGGTCCACCGGCGGTGACCTTCTTCAGGACGGTGCCGTTGGAGGCGACGACATGGATCTCAGTGCCGACGTGAGCGAGCGAGGCGCCGGCGGGGATCTCGTGGACGTTGGTGGTGCGGTATCCACCGGGGGTGAGGGCCTTCTCGGCGGTAGGGGCCGCGAGAGTGAACGGCGCGATGAGGCCGGCAAGGAAGACGACAGCGGTGGAGGCGCGCATCGTGGGTAAATCCAAGCTAGAGTCGGCGATTAGGGCTCGTAACTACACAAGAGGAGCGATGGCGACGTACCAGAAGACTTTAGGAGTGAGGTACCGTCGAAGGAACCGTACGGTCCCGTCTCGAGCGCGCAGCCTTATATATGCCAGAAACGGTGGGCTTGCATCATCGGACTTTGCCATGTGTTGGCGCGCGGCATTCACATGGAGGTTCGCAGATATCGGGGGTGGAGACTGTGCGCCGCATGTCGCACTTACGAACTTCTTCTTGATCAGTGGTAACCAATCATTCAGATGCTGGAAGCCCATCCACGGCCGTCCGACCGTTCATATCAGTCTATGGCCACCATTTGCCCCCAGCGACGCCCATGAAATGCAGCGGGTCCAAAATTCCGTTCATCCCAAGCACTGAAAACGACCTCTGTCGAACGAAATCGCCTTGGTGATAAGCTGTGAGTCTCCAGTAAACGCCAGATGACGAGATGAAGCTGTATTTTTGCTTCATACACACACGCGCGGTCCGTCGACGACCGGGAACAACCCGCCGCGGCCTAGGCCCCATGGTCAATAGAGATGGCGACGCGTTATCGCGTGGAAGAGAGTCACGCTGTTGTTCTTCATTCGGGGCGAAAGACGGTTATCGTTGGTCGAGAACAAACGAAGGCGATGTGTCGGAACCGGAAAGGGTCGCCAGTTGGTCGCCAAACTACTGCAGACCAATGATCCGAACATGTTCATCTGATGTTGGGAAGCCTAAAATAAATGGGGAAAAATTCAAACGGTTCAGGCGCACTTGCTGGCAGCCAGACTTTGAGCTTATCGAACTTGGCTTCAAGGAGGAAGGAGAGTCGTGTCCATAGTCTTGAGGAATATATGATTAGCTATGAGTATTATTGTTATCAGAAGCATTGCTCACCAGCTTCGAGTCGTCTGATTGACGGGATACTCGGAGGGTTGAATATATTTTTTTTACAAGCCTCGCCACAACTTCGTCGTCGCAGGAGGGCAATGTCTGTGCTCTCTTATTTCATGTCCAGACCTGTTCCAAATTCTTTTGTTACCTTGTTATATTTCATACCCTCGGATCCGTACTTGTGCGAGTCAAGCCTCCACCGCGTTGTTCCGTGTTCCCAACAACTAACGGACAACGAGGCACACGTACAAACCTCGTGGACTTGCAGTGCACAATAAACCGAGCCCTCCGATTGTTGATCCGCGAAGCCCGATCGCGAAGTTGCTCGCCGAAATGTCTTCTTTTCTCGCCGGAACCGAGCTCCTCCTGGCTAAGGCACAAAATGATGCGATACTGACGACATATCTAGGCAAAGAAGTTTCAGTGAGACCTGGACCAATCAGCTTTGCGCAGAGTTTCATTTCAGGGAGCTGTGGATGGTGAAGGCGGAGACAAACCAGTGCTGACGTTGATACTCCAGAGTCGCCCAGATTCCTCGTTCGGTTCGAACACAGAGCCGCCCACGCCGACGCCGAGTACTGCCCGCGCTAATCCCTTATTCACATTCTTTACCCACGCAGGCAGGCACTAGGCAGTGTGTTGGCTTCCCGCCGACTCGGAACCGAACCAATGCTGTCCTCATCTGATGCCATACTGGGGATATAACGCCCACGCGGCACGCATACATACTCGGTTCGCATTAGGGTATCTATCCCACAGACCCACACTCGTAATCTAACGTGCGCACGGCGAATGTTGCCATGATCGTCCCGTGTGAGCAACTCGGGCCGGTATCGTATGGTAGGGGAAGATAAGTGAGTATTGCCCCAGAAGGCAAGCGGAAAGTCGAGTCGGAGCTTCTTGTTGCACAGCGAGGAGCTTGGGTAATAGGTCTGATTCTGAGTTTCGCCATAGACTTTGAACCTCGCCCTGTTCTAGTATTTCAGGCGCTGAAGCACTCCGGCAACCTCAGGCCGAGCAAGTAGATGAGACTGACATACGCAGACGCAGCGATGGACGTCTACGGTTTAAGGATTCGGAGGGGCGGCCTCACAAACATGAAATCTAAAACCTCATGGTTATCATTTTTTTTTCTCCCTCCAATTCAGCTGGTTCAACTTCCTTGGACCTTCGCTCCCTCCACCCGTGGAGACAGAGACTCATTTAGCATTGGAGGTTGAACAACCTTTATTTGGTACTGTTTCAGTCACTTTCTTTCCTTCCAATGCTTTCCAAGTCGGTCAAATAGTATGATTCAACTTCATGGTTGACAACCTTCTCGAAGCCATTCTGCTCCCTCTCGCGCTCTCCCTTGCCCCCACCATCCTCTGATACCCCCGTAAGGCAAAATGACGCAGATCGGAGCACGCGGGGCCTGGACTCTCATCCTCGTTGGCAGTTTATTGCATCGATGTATGTTGTTGTTTGTTTGTCTGCACTGATCCGCTGGTTCAACTTCAACAGACCTCGGCTCTCGGGCTCCCTTGACCCCCGTGAATTGGGTGGACACATGGACTTGTCTGGCATTGCACAAGGTTTGTTTGGCATTGTTTCTTTTCTTGTGATTCTTACCGCAATCGGTCAAATGTGGTTCAACTTCGCATTTTCAACATGTTCGACTTTCCCCCGTCTCCCCGATCTCCCCCTCCACTTCCGCTCTCTTCCCACAGCAGCATGGCGCAGATGGAAGCGCGCGGGGCCCATACGTTACGTAAACAACCCCGAGGTCACTCACACCGCAGGAGCGCGAATAAAAGGCGGCCTGAAGTTTCATTTTTATTTGACAAAAATCAGACCGGATTTGGGAACTTTTTTATCAAGACTAAAAGGCCGTCCAAAAGCGGACTAGTTATGTGACTAAAGTAGGAAGCCCGTTTTGTAGCATGATATCTTGGATAAAAATGAAACTTCAGGGAGCCTTTTAGCTGCGGTCCAGCGCTGGGGGGTACCAGTTGCCTGCTTATTTTGCACCAGAGATGACACTACCACGGGGAACCGCAGCTAAAAGGCTCCCTGAAGTTTCATTTTTATCCAAGATATCCTGGTACAAAACAGGCTTCCTACTTTAGTCAGATAATTAGTCCGCTTTTGGACGGCCTTTTAGTCTTGATAAAAAGTTCCCAAATCTGGTATGATTTTTGTCAAATAAAAATGAAACTTCAGGCCGCCTTTTATTCGCGCTCCTGCGGTGTGACTCGATCGAAACGAGTTGCTGCTATAGACTTGCTGGAAAAACTTTTTTGCAAGGCAAACAATTATTCCTCTTTCGGCCCATTGTCCCATGCGTGATTCGACCTTCCTGAAGTACTGGTCAACTCCTGTGTTTAGGCGCAGAGAACAGAAGCCCCTCCCTGCTACCCTCCCAACTGTGCCATCGGTTTACCTCAATTCGACCACCGCATTTCACCCAGCGACTTCGCTGCTGCTGATCAGAGATCTTCGAGCGTATCTGAGGACGATTTCAAGACATATCAGGACGAAACAGTAATTTAAAGTTCATTCAGCGAGTTCAAAATCTCAAATCCAACACACCCTCACTTCCCTGCATTTCTGGTTTTCCACTCACATTCGGCATGGATCGGAAGAGCATTTTGAACATCGTACTAAGGGATACATGCCATCAACTCGGACGGTCTCTCCGGTCAACTCTGGTGTACAGATGCGGTCAATCCAGACGAAAGCTTGTACGGAAAGAACCGGCAACTCACCCAGCCTTTACAGAAGAATACATCTGCCTCCAACAGCGCAGCATTACGCCCAGGAAGAATCGCAGCATCCCACCCTTCATCTCGCAACCGCCGATCCGAGGCAGCCAGGGCGGGCCGACCGTAATCCGGGCCAAATAAACGAACCGATGCCAGACGCGGCCTAGGAGAGGCCACTTGGAATCGCGAGAGTGCCATGGATGTGAAGGGACTCTCAGGGAATTCGTCCGTGAATCCATAGACCAGAGTGGTGAGTTGTGGGCAGAGGTCGTAAGGTGTACCCAATGCTGTCATAGCACTGAATAGCGCTATCTGCTCCGTCTTGTCAGAGGCTGCGTCACCAGCACCACCGGCTTCAATTAGGAGGAAGGTCAGTCGAGGAAGATCTTCCAGGACATCGACCAATTCGGGCGAGATTTCGCAGTCCATCAAGACCAATTTTGTTAGCAAACAGCCGGAACGTTCAATGAGAGGGGGGTATTTCGAGGATGTTGTGCCGCGTGCTGCAGACGGTGAATAATTCCTCTAGTGAGGGGGTTGTAAAATGAGTAAGCTCTGACAAACCATCTACGCAGAGGCAACGCAAACGGGATAGCGTAATAGGGATCCCGTTATGCATTGGGGGACCCCAGAAGCTGACGGCGCATTGCAATAGTCCGGAAGCAGCCGCCAGAACTTCGCGCTGCGCCGCTTCGAGGTATACGCCTCGGTAGTGAGTGATTTGCCCCCACGGAATGATGACATCTGGGGAACATTCTGTGAAATACCGATTGGATAGGGTAACTTCGCGTAGACTGGGAACAACAGAAAGAATATCGGGGAATGAGGGGCGAGGATCGCCAGGCTCCAGGCTTAATGTGCGCAATGCAGTGAGGCGGCCGCTGGCAGGTGTTAACCATGAAAGGTCAGCGTCACCGCAGGTAATATCCAAGTGCAGGCCACTCCAGCGACCGCAGTGGGAAAGCACTGCATCGGACGAGCGGAGATCGATTCCGTTGTCCATTTCGGCGCACCAATACACCGTCAGCGGTGTGTTGGCCGACCGCAGAAGCTGGATATCGATGCGAGAGGGTGCGGGGTCATACGTCGGAGCGCCTAGAAGATTGGGGATGGTGATGGAATTCCAAAATAATGGATTCCACAGAACTGCACGCCGCCAGGATTGGCATATGTGACCGAGGCGCCAAGGGGGTTCGGCCGCCGCTTCAGCTCCTGGTCTCGTCAAAGTGAATATTTCACAGAGTAGCTCGGGCGGCACACGGCGGACTGGGGAAAGCACAGCACGGTGCTGTCGGATTACTTCCAAGTGCTTCTGGCGTCGTCGGACCAGGTGGTCAAGTGTGACCTCCAATTCAGCGATCTGGGGATCTAATGCGTCGGCCTCTTCCTGTTCAGCGGCAAGGATCGCGGTGATGGATAGCATGTCTGCCGCGGAAGGTACGTCGTTGCTTGTCAGCAGCTGGTTCAAATTCATGGCCCTCGACGGCGTGCCCGATGCTGGGGCCAACTTGAAGTCAAAGACGTCGGGCCTGCAGCTGGGAGCGGCGGCTGGAGCAGCTCCGCACTTCCAGCAATCAAGTGTCATTTCTGTAGCAAATATAAGGCTGCTATATTTCTTTCAGGTTCGCAGCGACATACCTTGTGGTCGGTGGAAAATGCTTCTCGGTGATGGTTCTGGACAAGAGCGAAGGATCACGTGCTGTCGACGCGTCCAATGACAGGCACAAGCATGCGCACACACGACCCCGAAACACGAGTAAATTACGAATAATTTCTCAGTAATCTCACGTACCCTGAAGATTCCCGCTCGCAGGGACGTCTATGGTGTATTGTCAGGAGCTATCCAAGAAGCCGCCTAAATAATGTGCGGTGAATCTGAGGTTGGTGTAAGTACCCCAAGGGGACCGGGGTTCGGATGGATCCTCACGGCCCGCTGGGCCGAGGGAGGCGCCGTGCGCCCGTCTGCGAGCATGCATTTGCGAAGGACATCCAATAGCGGTTAAGTGTGGCAGGCGAGGCTTGGGCGAGGCGATGCATCCATTTTTTGGTAAATCTTTACAGTATCCAGGGAACTGTTTGCTGTTCAACGACATTCACCTGTCGTGTCTGACTTCTTAGACTCGATGAGAGATCAACCGACTCAGGATTCTTTAACAGCTTCTTCGACCCAAAAAGAAATAATCTGGGTTACACCATTGCATGGAAGGGGCGTGAGGCTAAAATAATCCATCGCTACCGTCACTTAGTTATTAGGAACAACTTCCAAGGACGGAGGGCGGGACTCTTAATTCTCATGCAAAAGTGCATCCATGGAGCTAAACCTTTGCGCTCTTTCGCCACAACTTCGGAGATTTAGTTTCCCGCTCACCCACTGGCAACGCGTCGGTGCAGCTCCTCTCGCAAACTGATCCAAAAGCCGTCATCGCCGATGTTCTTGATGCGCGGATGGCGCTGATTTCTGGACAATCGTCCCCTGTTGCCGGTGCACCCAAGCCGCCGGGGGGTACAGACTCATCCGACACCCACTCGCAAGGCCACAAACACACACTCATCGTTATCGGACTCCTTGGCGCGAACTTGTTGCATAGTGGCTGTGATCGTGGCCATAATTGGGGTGGGTGGTGTATTCCATGAAGAGGCGGGGTGGTTTCACGGTCGACAGAGTACGCGCCACTGCAACTCGAGAGGTATGAACGAAAGCTATCAGATTCGGTGTATGGCAAATAAGTGGTATTCGGACTAGACGGGCTCTGTTTAGCGGATGGCATTGTCATTAAGCCCAGTTCACGTTCTTCCTGTGTGAACTCGCCATTTGGACACTGAAATTAAATATTTCGCGGTCGGTTTGTGCGGTATAGTGTAAGTACTCGTGGTTTACGGTTCGTACGGACAGTGTACATTACCGTCAAATGTAAACAGCTGTTCATACACCGGGGCTGTATGAGCTCCAGGTATGACCGCGGCATCGAACCCTTCATCGCGCAGTTCCTGTAACAAAGGAAGGTCCGATAATCCCGCGCTATAGAGTCGAAGATAGGTGAGACAGCCACTATGGAACCGCGAGCGTGCCATCGCGAGGAAGAGATCGCGGGAGAATCCACCGTTCAACCCGTACACCAGCGTGACGAGGCTCGGACATACATCACGAGAACCGCCCTCTGCAGTCATCGCAGTGAACAGAGCAGTTTGCCCCGTCGTGGGGTCATTCCCAATCGTATATTGCCCAGTATAGTCGTGCCCATCGAAGTCGATGAGCAGGTACGTCAGGTGTGGGAGATCGCCAAGGGCGGCAATCATATCGGGGGAGAGAGCGCAATCCCGCAGAATAAGCTTTTTCAACGAGCACGAGGAACGGTGGACGAAACTGCCCAGCGCAGGTACGCTATGCCACGAACTCGATAAGATGAGCAGTTCCTTGAGTGCTGGCGCCGTGAAAGAGACAAGGGCTGTCGGGTCGTCTATTTCGAGCCTGCGCAAACGGGGGAGAGTGATGGGCGCAGCGTTCTGCGGTGGGTCAGTCGTGAAGCTGATAGCACATTGTTGAAGTTTCGGCGCCATCGCCAAAAGGACTTGGCGCTGCATATCGAAGGTGTACGCGCCTCGATAGTGGGTGATTTGCTGCCACGGTATCGTGGGAGCTGTCAGGTTAACGGGCGACTGCCCGTAGTGAGAGAGGAGGACTTCGCGTAGTCTTCGACCATCGAAGGAAAAATCTTCGGGGAATTCGATGGGATAGTCGTGGGCCACTTGCAACGTGCGCAATGCCGCGAGGCAGCCGGAAGCAGGTTGCAGCCATCCAAGTTTCGCAGATGGGCAGGGAATACGCAGATGCAACGCGTTCCAGCGATGGCAGTGGGAAACGACCGCAGCCGCGCAGCGATCTTCGATGTTTGTTCCTTTTTTCGCGGTCCAATAAATTTTTAGCGGCGCCCCAGCCGACCGGAGAAGCAGAGTTTCGACGCTCAGCGCGGCTGCGTAGTTGTGGAACACAACTGTGGACGAGTTCGGAATGTTAATGGAGGCCCAAATGGGCGGGAATGCCAGCGCCGTGCACCGCCAGGATTGGCACACATGGCCAAGATACCAGGGCGGTTTGGGTAGTGCTTCATTGCCCGAGACCGTCAATGCGAATACTTCGCAAAGCAACTCTGTCGGCACGCGACGCACGGCGGACAGCATAGCGCGGTGCTGTCGAATGCTTTGGGTCAGCTGTGTGCGTGGACCAACCAGACGGTGAGGTTCGGCTTGTGATTCAGCACTCTGGTTAGTTAATCGATCCACTTCTTCCTGTAATCGAGAGACGACAGCCTGGATGAAGGGAATCTCAAAGTCAAGAGGGACTTCATTGGTTCCCAACTGGCGTGTAAAGTCGGTCCCCGGCCCCGGTATTGAGTCTAGAGCCGGAGGCTGGACATTAGCTTGAGGAACTAACGACGGCGCTCCGGAAAGTGGCATTTCTAGGACTCGATTGAGGTGACTATAGACGTGAGATTGAAAAACGTACCCAGGACTGAACGGCAACGATGAATGGAGGGGATCCCGGAAGTCGATGGTGGTGGTTTGGGACAGTTTGGGACAAGGACCAACTGTCACGTGGTGTTGACGCGGTCATTCACGTGCAAGCATGTGCAAAGAACCACGTAATACCAATGCCACTTGGATTCGTGCAATCCTCGGATACAAGCATGGCGCACAGCAAGATCTCAAAGCAAAAAAAGGGGCAATTTGACCATTGAATAATTGTACTTATTTTGTCAACTTCAGCCAAAGTCACAAAGCGCTCCAGACTCGATCTGGAGTGAAGCTTACAAGTCGGGAAGCAGAAGCAGAACCATCTCTCGGATTTGGGGAAAGACTGTGATTCATGTAAAGGTATATATGGCGTGCGACGCCAATGTGAACAATGAGTGTGAGTTACAGAGGTGTATTCAATTCAAATTTCTTTCTTCGTCCTCGACAATCTAGCACGCCCCTTGGTCAACCCAAACACCCGCTAGCAAGAGATTGGCGTCAGTGATGAATGAATACGGCGGCAGGATAGAAACTCACCTGATCCACCGGGGGTATCGCCCTGAGTCCACCTGCGGTCCGTATCAGCAAGAGTTCCAAAACACCACTGGCGGACAAATGGCGGAAAAAAAATGACGCACCAGGAGGCAGTCCACAGATCGCCATTGTATGTGGCTTGCATACTACTTGTGTATATGGACTACGAGAATATCAGCGATGGTCAAATGGTGAGGGGGAAGAAAAGGACGCACTGCTGCAGCCCAGGCGGCCACTCCGGCGCAAATTCCCGAGCCCGAGCCCGAGGTCGAAGTCGATGTTGCGGACGTAGTCGTAGTGGCTGCGGTGGTGGTCGCGGCAGTGGTAGTCGTCCCACCGCTGCTCCCGGCGCCCATGTTATTTTTAATATTATCCCACTCGCTGTTCGGGAAGCTATAATGCGCGGATGTGGTGAGCCGCAAAATCAGTCGGCACGAGACATAGAGTACTTGATGTGATTCTCAGTCTGGTCAAGCGAGCCCAGGACACCCGCGCTAACGCCCACCAGGGATTCCGCGCCGACCTTGTCCTGCGAGAGCTCCCAGAACATCGAGCCCGCCAACCCGTTCGTGTTGATATACTCGGCTTTCAGCTTGACGATGTTGGGGGTGTCGTACGAGACGAGTTCCTTCGACGCAGAGTCGTACGAGTAGCTAGAGACGTCGGTGGTGTTCTCAAAGACTTGGGCACCCGCGACTATGAACAAGACGGTCAATAGGCATTCAGAGACCTGTGAACATACGCACGCGGCAGAACGGAGTAGCTGTATATTCCGGCCTGGATCGTTCCGGGACCGATCTGTCGATACATAAGTTAGAAGTTGAAGAACGAGAGCAAGAGGTTATACCCCAGTGTACGATGCGCCGAGCCCCGTGGTCTCCTCGAATGCGTGGCCGTACAGGGGAATACCTAGTCGGTGAACACAGCTGTCAAATAATACAAGTTCGACAACTCACCCATGGAGATCTTGCTCGGTGTGGCGCCGCTGCTCAAGAAGTATTTCACGGCCGCGTCCGTGCTCACTCCTGTCCGCGCGCCGCCGTACAGATTGGCCTGGTTGTCTGTGTAATTGAGCCAGGAACCTGCATAGTCGTACGCCTAATCCACCGGTAAGCTGGGGCTTAATTATGAAGGAAATGTAGGATTCAACGCACCATCAAATTCCAAAACGTGAGCGCCTTGTCCATCTGGGGAACAACCAGATTGGCGTAATTGGCGGCGCCGGCGGAGACGGCAGCGGTAAGCTGGTATGTCTCTGCATCGCCCTTTGACGCCGCCAAAGCGTCGAATGCGGTCCTCAGCTCCGTAAAAAGATCCGCAAAGCCTTGACCTTGCGCGGCAGTGGCGGGGTATTCAAAGTCCAAATCGCTGATCCAGGAGTAAGCGAAAAGAACTTGGAAAAGATTTGTGAGGTGGGAACGACGCACACGCCATCGAGGCCAAGATTTTCGATCATGGCAACTGCATCGGTGACGAAAGTCGCGCGCGCCGTAGCATCTGTGACGAAGGCGAAATGGCCTGCCACAATGTTTGAGACCGATACTCGCGAAGGGGAGAAAATGTACGCACCTTCCTGGGAGTATGTATATCCGCCGATAGAGAGCAGGACCTTGAGTTGACGGTTCGCCAGTTTGAGCAGATATAACTGCTTAAGGCACCCGTAGAGGTTGTTCCCAGTTTCAGACCACGAGTCGGTAGGAAAGTGTTTCTGAAAGACAATGAGTCAACGAGCGGCACTGTGGATAGGATCATTGGAGCGCACCTGCTCATCAGCATATAAATCCGTCAGCGAGATGGTCCCAGTAGTGGAATCGACATCCGCAAAAGAGTAGAGAATATCTGACGAAAATGTGAGTAGGTCTGAATGGGGAGAGAGCAGATCTAGATAACACGCACGACTGAGATCAGAGTCGACGATATCGGTGGGTTCTGCGTTGATCCGTTAGCCGAAGCATCACCGAAAGAAGCAAGAAAGAAGGCGCACGGAAGTTGGCGCCGTAGATACCCCAGTTAGTGAAGTATCCTGGGGATAAGGTTAATATCCTTTCGAGCAAAACACAATATGCAGCACAACGTACCGATGGACACCTTGCCCGCTGCGCGTCGATGAATTTGATGCACGGTGGGATCCGAATTCGTTTTCGCAGCGTGAGGTCGGATAGAGACGTTGGCAGGCCGTGCCATAGTTGGGGTGGCTTGGACGACATTCGCGATTGTGAGCGCCGATAGGAAAATGAGCATGCGCTTCAGCGAGGAAGAGGCTGCCATTGTAGGGGAGAAAGACGCAAGTGCGGTGAAGAACTCGTGGTTCGCCGGCTCCTTTTAAACCAGCTGGTCTACCCGCCAACATGTCCGATAAGAAGGAGAGTGATCTCAACCATATGGCGGCGATTTCACGAGAGATCGAATGTTAGAGCGACCCTCAGGTCAAGAGGTGGATGGCTCCGATGGAGCGGGCAAACTCCCGACAAATTCTCGGCGTTGTGAACAGAAAACAGAAAAACCAAGTGGGTATGATGCTCGAGACTCCGAGCAAGCCTGACTTGGATGAAGACGTACAGGCCTGGTCCGCGCCGAGTCAGAAGGCCGCAATAGTCGAGACTCGCGCTGGTAGTGAGGATGGCGCAGGGAGGCGCTGGACCTGGAGACCGCAGTAGGACCCACAAGGTAGTTGCAAGTTGCATGTGATCTGAGCAGCTGATGGATAACGACTAGTCTCGCTCGCATGCTCGGGAAACCGCGAGGGCGATTTCGCCTCAGGTGATGGTTCTAGACAAGCGCGGACACGTGGCCTGGTGACATGCACAAATATTGGCAGACAACCGCAAAGTTTTAGAAGGGAGAAGGAAACAAAGAAAGCCTGCCACTGAACCGTTCCTGAGCATTTTAGCGAGGCTCGGGTACTATCGCCCGAAGTCGCGCAGCGGAGCACGAGAATATGGGTGATATATCCCTGGTAAACGGTATTCTAACGTCCAGATCCAGCAGATCTGCCGACCCGCGAGGAGTGGAGATCCTGAAGCGGATGCAGGAAGAATGTTCATAAACGGCGAATGGGAAGAACGAGAACAAAGCGAGACTTCCAAGAAGGCATGAAGGAAATAAATCGTATTTGAAGGGACACAACGCCGACTGAGAGACGTGGTGACTCGGCGACAAAAACTATGTACAACGTTCAAGTTGTGTGAGGGAAGTATTGGCAAGGAAGGAGTCAAATACACTTACGCGCAATGACGTTATTCAAGAGCTTCCGCTTTCAACTTTTCCAGCTCGCTCCACGGAGGAAGGCTAAAGATGGAAGGAAGTTCGTCCCAAAAAGACTGCAATGCCCGCTGATGCATGCCTTTCATGCTGGACAAACACACATCACAGACTTTCAGGCGACTCCAGTCGCTGGGCTCCCATATTTCGACCGGCAGTGTAATGGGCGCATCGGGGTCTCGGTGTCGCCAGTCTTCGGCGTCACGGCGGCAAAAGACCTTGGATGTAGCGCAATCATCACAAGTGTTGCATCCTAGCACATTGCGCGGCCACAGAAAGTCGAGCATTTTCCCCACATGGGTGCCCTCCAACATCCGACACCCAACGATAAAGCGGACCTGATCCTGCGTGTTAATGTCCGAATCAAAGATACCCTCTTCCTCTGCCAATTCGCAAACACGGTAGAACGTAATTGGAAGAATCCAATCCAGCGATAGGTCCCGCGCAAGAGCAAGCATCGACATAAAGCCGGAGCTAGCAAGCTCCTCAAACCAAGGGGTGGATTTGCCACTCAAAGCCTGATAGTCGTCGAGGGTGGTTGGGTGAAAGGCAGAGATGTGAACGAGAGCGCGCTTCCGCAACGCATCCACTTTGTATTTGTGGCTCATTCGAAGGACCCCGGTCAAAATGGCAAGCGTGGTCGGAGCAGGCGAAGGTTCGAAGAAACTGCCGGGAGATGTCAGCGCTACGATGTGACGGTCATAAATCACTCACTCGTAGTACAGCAAGGCTCTGAGGAATACAGTTACAGTGGCGGCAAAAAGAAATGGGTCGTGCCGTTTGAGCTCATTTCTGGGCCGAATCACTCCAAATAAAATGCTGCCACACACTGCTCTTGATTTCATGATGATTGATGCAGTTTGAACCATACGATGGCTGTGACGGTCCGCCAAAATAAAATAAATGGGTTTTTTCAAGAAAATTAAGATCCGCCAATCCAATTGCATAGAAAAATGGTGAGCACAGCATGGAAGTACTCGTAAAGGAGACCTCAGTACCATGTTATTTGACCTAAGTTGCTAAGGATTTGAGCTCGCAACATGGCCCGCAAGTTGGTAATTTTTCGGGTTTTAGGGCCATTTCAGGCCATTTACACCAAAAATGCCGGGATTGCAGCAGGCATTGCGAGCTCAAATCGCCAGCAACTTGGGTGAAATAAAATAGTACTGAGGTCTCCTTTACAAGCACTTTCATGCTGTATTCACCATTTTTCCATGCAGTATGATTTGCAAATCTTGATTTCCTTGGAAAAACTCATTTATTTTATTTAGGCGGAATGGCACAGGCATCATATGGTTCAAACTGCACCAATCGTCATGAAATCGAGAGTAGTGTGTGGCAGCATTTTATTTGGAGTCATTCGGCCCAGAAATGAGCCCAAACGGCAAGACCCATTTCTTTTTGCCACCACTGTAAACCTTCCGCGCGGGTCAATTCTGGCTGCTGGTGGGCAGCTGAGGTGGAGGGTACGTCCGAATCGAGATCCATGGCGACCTAGTTTACCAGTGGCACTGTCAAAAACGGTGGTGGTGGGAGAAGGAAAAGAGGCCGGTGGCGGTGTTGATGTTTATCGGTGCGTTTGATGCTGCGTCCGGCATTGGCCGGCGTCAGCAGGCTGCATAGAGCTCTCAAGGTAGTGACTGCAGCAGAGAAAATCGTTGCAGCTCATATATGGGAACTTCGAAGTCTAGAACCCACCGGCCTAGCAATTTATGGATGCACATCTCGACTTTGAGGGCGGAACTGGATACGTATGGATTCAAATCTCGCCCCTGTCACGCAGTCTTGTCTCATAAACAAACAGGCGCGAGGATTACTGGTTCCTGGAAGCCGCCTTGTCGGGTTCAATCCAAGTTCAATTGCCAATCAATTGCATTAATATTCGGATTCTGAGGTTTCGGATTCTGAGGTTTATCCCGAGGGACAATTCACATTAATCACTGAATTCGGAACCTTGGCTAGGTTTTCTTCAATTTGCAGCATCGCTCATGCCGCGGTAAGCCGAACCCTAACACGGCCAAGCAACAACACAGCCACCTCGCCTCTTGCTCTTAACTACTACATCGTTTTACGACGCCTCCGTTTAAATTCTTGGATTCCGCTCTCAAATATGCAGCATAGGAATGATATCTCACATCTGTCATTCGTCACCTTTCGGTGCCTTCCACCTTCAAACGCAGGCAAGTCCGCAGTGCTTTTTCTATGTCTAATTTACATCGACGATTTTTCCTGGTATTTCGCAGCTTCACTGAGCCAAAAGAAAACGCTGGAGACCCGAGAGAAACGCCGCGTGAGCCTGCATTCCCTCCTGGCTGTTCCAAAGCACCCCAAACCAGAACTCCGTTGATGCGCATACAGCCACGGATTTGCCACAACTCAAAAATGAGATAAAGACAAACGGGGTATTCACTCACTCTCATCTCTCCCCTCCCACTCTAGCTATTCATATACTTAGATGCGACGCAATCGCTCACTTCACGTCCTTTTCGCATCCTTGTCGCTCATTCCCTCGACCACGGCGCATGGCTGGATTCCCCGCGTCACCGTCAATGGCAAAGTCTACCCCGGCAACGGGGTGGCCCAGAATGTCAAGAAACCGTTCCAAAGCGTTATACGGCAGAAATACACCGACAGCCCTGTTGTCTCAACCAGCGCCGACGCTAAGGTTGAAGGGCTCACCGACCTCACGTCCTCCGACCTCGTATGTGGCCCGCGTGCTAAACCCGCACCCATCTCCGCCAACGTGGCGGCGGGCGACACAATCACCATCGCCTATGAATCTGACTATAACGAGGGTTCCACCCACTGGCCTCACTCTGTGGGTCCAATCATGACCTATCTCGCGGACTGTGGGGACGTCACATGCGACAAGTTCGATGTCGCGACGGCCGAATGGTTCAAGATCGACCAGCAGGGCAAGAACAAGACCGGCGATTGGCCTGCTCAAGCAGCAATAGGTGCGTCTCAATACTCTGCCTGCTGAGTATAATTTTATTGTCTGCATAGCCCCTGGATTGCCCGTACAGGTTACCATCCCAGCCAACTTGAAGAAAGGGAACTATATTCTGCGCCACGAGGTTGTAAATCTGGAGCGGTCAAGCGTCCGCGTAACGGAGTTCTACCCCAATTGCGTGCAGACAATGGTCTCTGGCAGCGGCACCGGGGGCCCAACGACCGGAGAAACTGTCAAGTTTCCTGGCGCATACCGCGCTACGGATAAGGATATTGCCTACTACGATGTGCGTGCTTGTTCTCTGCGCTATTGTACATGTATTTACCCTACTCATCTGAGTTCTTCATTTAACCCCATTCTCGCAGCCTTACACGGATAAGACGGCGCCGTACAGGTTTCCTGGACCACCGGTCGCTGCATTCGTTCATGGTGGGGGAACATCGGCGGGGAGCACCAACTCTGGGTCAAGTTCGACTTCTACATCCCAGATCAAGTCTGTACTATCGAAGTCTTCTCCAGGGGCGGAGAAAAACACACAGCCATCGACCTCCACCCCAGCAAAAATCAGTTCCACATCGACGGCGACCCGCACGACGTCGGCGGCCGCAAAGCCCAAGGTCGGAGCTATGGACGACAGGGGCGACGATTTTTTCCTCACCCTGATCTTTACCTCCACTGAGCGTACCACTTCCACCCCGCTGAACATAAACACAGCGTCGCCGGCCTCCACGCCCAAGATCCAATCCAAGGATAACGGCGACGATAATGTCTCTGTTACCCTGAAGGAGACCATTTCTACCCCGGCGACTACCAGCACTGACGCGGCGAATGATTTCACAGACGATACCTCTGCCACTCCCTCCGAATCGCCTGCGGCCGGCATCGAAGGTGCCATTGGCAGCGCCGCACAAGAATCCAGCGCCGCCCAGTCCCGCGACCGTGGACTCACCGCGATCTCAATGGTTATGGCATTCTGGACGTTCTGCCCAATTTTTGCATCAGGGTGGAGTGTCTCTACCTGATCTGATTATTGTACTGGATATAACGCTTACCGTGACGAATTCAGCCACTGAATTCAACGTTCCATTTTGACCAACGGCTGCTGGGTGGACATGGGAGGAGTTATGTATGGCATGGCATGTTCAATTGATCTTGCGTATTCACGGCATAATAAATCCAGCGCTCAACATAGATCGCAACTGGTTAGATACACTTCGAAGGATTAAGAGGATAAACAATCGACGCTTTCCAAAACAACATCTACAATTCAGCAACTCTGGAGGCACGTATTGAGTCCACCCGTTCAATTCGGCTCTTCGTCCACAATCCATGAGGGCTGGACCTGCCATCTATCCCCTACCCATAGCTCGACCTCGAGCTTCAGCCCGTGCGTCACCAAATCCCGCAATTGAGCAACATCCGGAACCTGCAAGCGCTGCAGGGTACGTAAAGTGAATCTGCGGAAATGGGCATGAAAGGTCCGTCGACGGCATAACGTGTCCAGTAGGAGTCTTTCGTAGTGTTGCGACGGTGGTAGACCCCCGGATGGCTCTGAGATGAAAAGTCTCTGCAGAGTGGGAAGGAAGGCGGGATTGTGAAGCAAGTGTAGGATGAACGGTGTGGGGAACACGGTGTCGTCCACGAAAATCAAATACAGAATTTGTATTGATTGAAGAGCCGGATGGTTTAGGCATTTCAGCAAGAGGGTTTCGCTGAGGCTGGCATGGATGCACAGGAAGTGTAGCCTTGGGGCACTGCGATCCAGGAACGAAAGGAAGTCGTCGACATTGGGTGCGCGGATGAACACAGCCAAGTGTGTCAGGGCGGGTAAAGTAAGGGCGACCAACATCGGGCCGCTTCTAGCTTCGTCGGGAAGCCTGAGGTCCAAGAAAGTCAGGGATATCATCGGCGGCACGATCGGGAGGGGCCCTGTACTGGGCAGCGCATAGAGAATGGAACAATCAGTTAGATTAGAAGCACGCTTGAGGAGTATGAGGCATTCGTCCGTGGCGCAGAAGTTCAATCGTAGGTGCTTCAATTGTGACCAAGGGAGGGGAAATATGGATGCATTGGTCAGGGGAATAGTTGGCAGCGACGGAGAGCTCCGGAACAAGCTGAGATTTCTCAGCGCCGGAAGTCGATTGTGGAGGAATGACATTCGAAGGAGGTTCTCGTCGGGGACGGACAGGAGAAGGCGTTCCACCCGATGAGCGAACGGTTCGATGGCGTCGCAGATAGCGATAGAGCTGGCATCCCATGTGCTATAATCCTGCCAGTGGATGTTGATAGACAGAGTACAGTCACGAGCGCGTGAAAGCCACAGAGGAAGGAGGGAGTGAAGCCCACGGGAGGGCTCTCCGCTCAAGGTTATTTCTCTCCACAATATCGGAGTAGAGAGCGCTATTTCGCGCCACCTGCTACAGATCTGCGCAAGAAGCAGCGGTGCTTCGGCTGGGAGTGGTTGTCGCCCATATTGGACGCAACATGAGAATATCTCTCGGAGGATTTCGGGAGGGGTGGTAGAGATAGGCTGACTGCGATCGACCTGTTCAATCACTGGTGCGTTGCCCATGCCTGGAGGGGTGGGTGCTTGGCAAGGTGTGCGTCTCCTATGTGGGTCCAGTGGACACGTGTGCTGTACACACAGCGCGACAGAGTCCGATGATTTCCCGGCTTACATGATAATAAGACAAAAGACGCCCTGCTTGCAATCCCAGACTTTCCAGTATTATGTAAACAGACATCTTGCATAGTATGCAATCGATCCATGGTGCTCTCAGAAACTCGTCGTATAATTTGCATTTTCGAGTTGGACCATCCATTCAAATATTTGCAATCCGGTTTTTGCTATCATTCATTCAAATTCAGACTTCTGTCTTATTATCTGACTGCAGATTGAACGATCAACATGAGGGAAATTTGGATTCTACCACTCTTTTATTCCGAATTCGATTCGAACGGCGCTTACGAATCCGGTTCGCACGGTTCAGCCATTTGCCAACCTACTCATTATAAGTACCGACATCGTTTCAGGTTCTGCATTAGCAAGACCGGTCCGTATTTCTCAGCAATTGCTCAGCAGCCTCCGCAATTTCTCAGCAACCCGATCGCTTCGGTCCCCTTCCGACATTACCCGAGCCGACCAACGCGTACACGGCATGACCCAACCACCTCGACCCTTAAAGCATCCTTCATTCTGAGCCAAACCAATTCATCCTCCAAATGTCCCACGTATTCGCATCCTCCCAGATTATCGGCCTCAGCGCTGCCGGGTTCTTCCTAGCCAGCACCATGAACTCCAGCCCCTTCAACCTGATTCCAATCGTGGAACGCAGTAATGTACTTACGCTTTCCCGTCTAAAGCATTGGATCTGAACACACTCTTTTGTAGTTGCCTCTCGTCTCGCGTGCCCCTCTATACGCGCATATGTTCTCTGGTCGCGGCCGTCCAGCGTTCATCACAACAGCCGTGGGCGGGGCAGCCGCGTTCCTCACGGCCTATTTCACCCGACCCTCCGATACGTCTTTGATACAGAGCCGCGCGCTTCTTGGCGCTGCGGGGGCACTCCTCATTGCTGTGCCGCACACCATCATTTGGATGCTGCCGGTATACAAAGCGTTGGGTGACGAGAAATACGCTGGAACTGAAGTGCAAGCCAAAGGTCCGTCAAATCACTTCCCCGCCAGTGTAGATTTTGTCTGACGGGGCACTTCAAGAACGCTGGGACGGTCTGATGAAGCGGTTCTACGCTGGAAATCGAATTAGACTGCTGCTTTATGGGACGGCATATGCATTGGGCATATGTGGATTGACTGCTTCGAAAGTTACTTCTGTCCTGTAACATAATTTAATGCGTAATAAACACCGCTCCTCACTTTACAGATAATTTATTAGGTTATCTTAAGTTCTCGGATGATATGCTCAATTACTATGGATAGATCATGGAATCCAAATTGAAGGCATGTTGAAGCTATAGGTGCTGTCCAAGTCAGATACGTGTCGGGGTAGTTCATGGCAGTAGCAATTAGCAGGTGTAACTTATGCTCAACTTGTCGCCACTGTACTTACACACTCAGCCCAGTAGTAGTATCATCACGTCCCGGCGCTTCAATGACTTTACCACGGCATGAAACTGCCTAATCCCCGTCCTCTCAGGGATTGTTACCTCAAGAACTTTCGTCGAATAAAGCTTATTCCGCCACCACGCGCGCTGCACGTATCCATAATCGTAGAATGTCATCGTAATAAAAATACAGTTGGAGTTCCTGCGCCAGCGCCCCGTCCTTCGCAGGTTGAGCATATATACGAATTATGCATATGATTTCGTGGTGGCTATCACGGCCGCCGCGCCGCAAGAATCAGGTTAGTCTCAGACGCGTGCGAAGAGGCGCGAATCGATCTTGAGCTTCGCGGCAAGGATGAGGAAGGAGCCCGCGATGACCGTCAGGCCCGCGAATAGGATCATACCCGTGTACTCGCCCCTTCCCGCCTCCAGAAGCGCGCCGGCCACGGGGCCCCCAACAAGGGACCTGTGTGCGGGTAAACGCATGTACTTTGTACGGTGGAAAGAGCACTCACGGGAACGAGATAACACTATACAGAATCCCGATCCGGCTCCCTATTTGGCGTATATCCGAGATCTGAGCGACGCACGGCGTGATCACCGAGATGAACGCGCCAGAGGTGAAGCCGTACGCGGCGGCGAAGAGCATGAGCGGCACCAGCGCGCGCGCGAAGAGCCAGAAGAGTACACAGAGGAGCCCAGAGAGGAGTGCGGCGGGGGCGAGGAGGTTGAAGCGGCCGATTTTGTCGGAGAGGTACGCTGGGGCGATACGCCCCAGGACGCCGCCTGCGTTCATCACGGCGAGAACGATGAAGGTCATGCGCGAAGGAATCGCGAGGTCGTGTGCGTAGTCGACGATAAAGAAGAATGGGATGAAAAGTCCTGTCATGGGTTTGGCGTAAGTAGTTATGTTCGTGAAATGATGGATGAGAAGTAACGCACCAAGGGCAACAAAGCAACTACCAGCAGCCAACAGGACGAATCGCGAATCCGTGAATGTTTCCGAGAGCCTGCAAGTGGCGCCGCGTTGCTTGGGTGGGGCGTATCTGGTCACTGTCGCGATCGCAATACAGCAGACGAGGCCACTGATCAGGCCCGAGATGCGGACCCCCCATCCAAACCCAACGAGCGCGAAAAGTCGCTGCAGCATTATGGGATACATGACACCCCCTGCTTGAGTTTTCTGACTCGATCCTATTGCACGACAAGCAAAATTGCTTACCGAAACTAGACCCCGATGCAACAACGCCCAGAGCCGTGGCCCGATATTTGCAGAAATAAGTCGAGACACTGGAGAGGGACGGATAGAATCTAGTGAAACATCAGGCAACAGGATGGAAGAGACTAGATGACCACGCACAACATGCCGACTCCCAGACCGAACAAAACGCCGTGCGCGAGCAGATATTGGTAGTATTCCGTTGAGATGCTCGTCATCATGATACTAAAAACATAGAGGACCGAGCCGATAATCATGATCCACCGCGGACCATATGCATCGAAGAGCCGTCCAATGGGCCCACCCTGCAAATATTTAGTTGAGACCTCGGAAATGGTCGTGCACTCGCGACGCACCGAGAAGAAGAAGACCCAGAGCTGCAGGGAACCAATCCACGCAATCGTCGACGGCTCCAAGTGGCTCAGCTGGTGCTCTGCGTACCACGCCTGGAACGTGCCGAACGCGTTCATCTGCCCAAACGTGCAGAATAGCGCCATGAAGGCACCGAACACGGCAAGGTACCCCTTCCTGCCGCCCTCCGGGAATTGGGATGTGCGGTTAAGGTGGTACGACGAGCTCGCGAGGTGGCTCTGCGTCGTCGTGGCCTTGCCCTCGAGCGAGTGGCGAAAGTCCTCCGTCCCGCAGTGCTGCCACGACGTCTCATCATCCGCCTTTTCGAAGTCGGCCATCGGGATGATCTGTGGGGGCGACAGGCTGTCTGTCAGCAATGGTGCGTCGATGCGAAATAGGAATGGGAGAAGGCGAGCGAGAGACACCCTGACGACGGGCGGGAGAATATCTCTTTATATCGTGAAGACTGCGAAGGATACGCAGGGAAGAGCGCTCCGGCGGCGAATGAAAGCCAAAGCAGCTGACTTTTGGCTCGACATCGTGCGTCCAACGCGAAACGTCATGCTTTCAAGAACCCACTGCTGCGCCCACGCCCCGCAACAGCGCGGAGCCCCGCCAAGGGCGGATATTCAAACAGATAATCATAATCCGCCTCGCGAAGACGGGGCGGCAACTCGCCAAATACGCGGTCTTCGGGCCAGATATCTTGTGTCAAGGTTGGGGAATCAACGTACATTTCGTTCCAGAATCGTTTCCTAAAGTTGAGGAAGTGCTATCCAGCCGAGGGAAACACTGTTTTCAAGGTAAAGAGGCGCATGAGGAACGAGTGCGCTGATAATTGATAAGTAACCTCGCCGCAGAGAACGGAATTTTGCTCATACCTTGTCAGACGGAGGCGGTACAATGGACCCACTCAGTCCTTTTTTTGGGCAAGGAATGGAAGCACGACTGTTCAATTTTGGGTCGGAATCAAATGTGACCCTGGATTTGCAGCCGTGCGTGCGCCACTGAGATGCTGCCAGCAAGATACGATCCTGCAGGCTGTTTGTTGACGGAGATCATTAACCATGGTAATTATCTGCAAGATGAACTGGCCAAAGCTCGAGTCTGTGGCAAGTTCTGGATGATAAGTTTGAGCTTCTTGAAGTTCTAGGGGGGATGCTATCTGAAGGCGAGTTGATTACCTCATGTCGCTGCGCCGTGCTGTGGCGGCCTCTGCGGAAGTCTAACGCTGATTTGCCAGTGTGGGGCTCAGATAAACCTAATTGCCGATGTTGGATCGCTGATGAGTGGGAAAGAGAGGCGATCAGATTAAAAACACAGTCAAAACTTCCGAAAAGCAAGGAAAATTTAAAACAACTCCTACCTTCCTGTTCCGTAAGTTCGGCTACCGTGCTATAAGTGGGGAGAACTTCAGATATCAAGCGCATGTGCGACGGGGATATCGCGACGGAGCGTCGCTTCAGGCACTCCGCGTGACGGAGCCTGCATTATGCGTCCCTTCTCGAAAGAGTCAAGGAACGGGCGTACCTATGATAAATACGCCGTGGAAGACACCGCACTGGAAACTGCAAATCAGACAAAAATACAAGCGCGCCAGAAGCACAGAAGACTGACCGGCAGAGATTCTGGTGACTTCTGCTTTACTGGTGACTTCTGCTTTACTTCACACCGTCATGGATGGGTTCAGAATAAACCGATGCGCAGTATCCAGATCAAGCAGGCCGGGGCGACGAAATCGCACGAAACCAACACGCCTTCCAAGACGCTGATCGCATACAACTAAAACATGGACGGAGCGCCTCGCGAAGGTAGCGGCGATCAGGAACTGAATCAAGCTCGGACTGCCGCGGCAGGCGCGACCTGGCGCTCTTGCTTGCAGCTTAATCGCACGCCCGCAGGAGTTTGCTCCGGGAGCCTTGACCGAGCGTCAGTCGGAGCACGTCGCCAGTGCGAGATTAATGGGACATCGTCGACGGGGACCCAGATGCCGGGCAACAGTGCTGTCGGCGGAAGGCAGCCCTGTGCTCGATGCTACACGAAGATTGGGGCATCGCGTTTGAGTTTCCTGCTTCATCGCGGAGCAATGGTCGCTGACCCGGCAAAGGCGAAAGACGTTCTGCGTTGCTAAGGACGAGCCTGAAAATGAACCGCGGTGCTCGGGCACAGGCAGGCAGATGCGTGTCTTCCGAAGGAGGTAGAATGAACTCTCGTTAATGTGAATGGAACGCCGAGATATACGAGTCCGTGGTCATCCGAGGACTCTCTTGAACAGCTGGCGCGGGGAAGTTATCTTGTGTGCAAGTGAGCTTGAGTCGCAGAATGCAGAATGAAGTCCGTTGCCTAGAGAAGTATGTGATCGACGCAGGTGCAGCGTACGACGAGGATTATGCGTGATCCATGCTGAGCAAGATAAGTGATCCGTCAACGGCGATGAAGGAGAGCGAGATAGGCCCTGTGCGGAGACGAGCAGGTCAGTTAATGCCGCCGTGTTGGCAGATCATGAGCCATCCAAGGTTAACAGCGTAGTGGGGCTGTCGGATAATCCTTAGCTGTCAAGATATTAATGAGGCGTCTTGCAGCAATTGGATTGAGAAAGAAAAGCAACGCCTTGCGGGTGCCCAGACTAGTTCAAAGCCACTTTGAATCAAATACCGCCGAGAGATTGTTGTTCGTGAGGAGATCCAGACGTTCTGAAGACATCTCGGTGACCATCCAGATAATCGTGCCAGTCACCGTTGGAAGACTCTGTAGCCGTTGGAAGACAGGCTCCAAACGGCCTGGGATTCGAGTGCAACCGTGTATTGTGGAGTAAATCGTCGAGGGAATCCCAGCGGCGAAGATGAAGGTCAAGGGCAGGAAGATCGATTGGAGATTCGGCGATCGCCGAATCAGTCACGTGTGCGTCACGTCTCTCCTGTACGAGCCACGCATGAGCAAGCAGATGTCGACGCGTAAGCAGTTGGTTGGTTGGCCCACTTTTTGGCGAAAAGAGCAAAGGGAATTTTTGCGATCATTTGATATTCCATCTTCCGGCTTGAAATTGTTCGAGGGATTAGAGCAAATTCGGTGGTCAACTCAGAAGTCCTGGGACTGCGGCATCGCATCAGGAGAAGTCTCTAACGCGGCGTACTGCACCTTTTCCATATGCAACGGTTGTTTTTCCTATTACGAAACCAAGGCCTCATCGCGAAGAATCACAAATGAAATTGGTAATAGGAGGACGACAGAGCATGGCGGTACGTAGATAGCCTCTCCAGACAGAAACAACGCTGAGTATGCATCCGGAGAAAGGGGACTCTGTGTATGATTAGTTCAGAGTGGATGGTTCGGGATGATTGCATACGTATGAATCACTTGAAAGCCTCTGTCTTCATAGTCTCGAGCTCACTCCACTTGGGGAGACCAAAGAGCGCGGGAAGCTCATCCCAGAAGGAGTGTTTCGCGTCTTCGTGCATGAATGTCATGCTGCGCAGACAAACCTCGCAAACAGGCAGCATCCGGCTCCAGTCTGTGCAGTCCCAGGCATCCAGCACATTTTGTTCCTCCCGCCACTCATCTGCCAGGCGGCGAGATAACAACCTGGACCTGGTGCATCTGTCAGGGGTTTCACAACTGTCGATATTGATGGGCATCCATCCAATAAAGCGGGCACACATTGCTTTTCAAGGACGAGTGCTGCATTGATGCAGCGAATTTTATCGCACAGCTCCATGGAACTGCTCAATATTGTGTCGGTTTGTGCAAACATGCTGACACGGAAGAAGGCCATGGGAAGGATCCAATCGATGTGGAGCTGACGAGCAAGATGGCATATGGCTGGCCAGCTGTCGCTGAGTGAGCAGAGAAACCACCAGGGTGTTTTCAAGGTCTCATATCCGCGTAGAGTCGTGGGGTGAAGGGAGGATATGTGAGTGAGGGCGCGCTTTTTTAGAGGATCAACCTCATATTTGTAACTCATTCGAAGGGTCCCGAAGAGGATCGGGAGTGTGGTCGGCGCGGGGTAAGGTTCAAAGAAACTAAATTATCACGAGCAGTAAGAATCGTCAGACCGATCTAAGATCAATACTTGGTACTCACTCGTAAAACATCAACGCCTTCAAAAAGACGGTCACATCCTCTGCATTGTCCGGGAGAAAGACAAACGGACACCCGTCCATCCTGTCGGCCTCTTTGGGTGAGGGTAGTGCTAGCATATCCTTGAAAACAGGCGACTGGGAGGCCAGGTAATCGCGAGAGATCCGACAGAGCGTTTTCTCGGCCTGTATGATCAATCCACAATCCTCAAACCACAAGCCCTCGGCACGCGTCAGCGCTGCGTTAGACCCATCATCTGGATTGGAGTTGGTCCTGGTTTCCGGGTATCGACCTCCATGGCGTGGCAAGTCTGAGGTCAATACGACGAGATGAGAGTCGTAAGCGAAGACCGCTGGTGGCTGTGGTGATGCTTGGCTCTATTGGTGCGGCATTGCTCGGCATTGCCGCCAATCTGGATTTCGGCGTGGTGGTCTCATTTCCCGACTGTCACGACATCCCAATCCGGGAGCCCTGTCGTGGCAGTCTGGGACCTAACCGGTCAAAAAAAAAAATCAATATCTCATCCACTCCTTATTTCTTACGGCACACTCTGTGAGCTTTACTGTCAAATATTCTCACTGTTTTCGCGACATTTCTCCGCGACTTACCATGTTTTTCAGCACTCATAAAACTTATGCATTGCTTCCTGTGGAACAATATCCAGGCACATAATCCCATAATTCAATGTGTAGGTTTGGCTGTACGTCTGAGTCGCTAACGTTTGAATCCATCTAGGATTCGTTTCTACATGGCAAGGAATAAATTACGGCGAGTATGCAATGCGTGACTGTCCAATGCAAGGCAGTCCAAAAAATCGTCCAAGCATAGCTTGTAGTCGATCCCAGGGAATGGAGCATAACACCATTTATGTTGCAGCATAGACCGGGTAGAACGCCCAGAGACCGAATACCACAACGACCGCCGTGAGCGCGCGGTCGCGGGACTGGGCAGCGCCGGAGTCCTGTGCGCCAGGACTGGGCGCAGCATTGAGGATGGGGTCCTCTGGCGTGTCGGAGGGAACGGCAGAGTCGGCATCGGCACGGTCATCCACGGATTCGACCCTGGGCTTGGGAACCGGCGACGCCGTGTGGGATGTCGGCGGGGTGGAAATATGAGTGGAGGTCGAAGTTTGCGTGATTTTCTCCACCGCCGGAGTGGATGTCGACAAGGCAGACTTGATCGTGGAGGCAGAGGTGGAATCAGATTCAGATTCAGGATCCGTACTCCCCTGCGATTTTCCGCCACCAGAAACCAATGTAGCGACTGCTGGCCCGGGGAATTTATAATCAGTTGACTCGCTGTATGCCTACCATGACCAGAAAAAGGAAGATAACGAAGACAAATCAGACGTGTGCAGACCAGCAGTCGAGAGCAACGCACAAAGAAGGTGAAACCAGGATTCTTCTCTCCATATGCACCAGGAAACACGACGAGGTCGCTCGGGTTGGGGCGGCCGGTACCGGGACCGCTGACCTTCATCTGCACACAATTAGGAAACAACTCCGCGTCGCCCGTGCCGTCAGGTAGTACGTTTTGCAGTGAGATGATCTCGTGCCGCAGGATATAGTTCCCCGGATTCAGGTTCGCTGGAATGGTAACGTTGGCGGGGTGGCCTTGCGCTGGAGGATCATGTCAGCGCGATATCAAAGACAACTGCAATGCCATAGACGTACTTAGTTCCCCTTGAACCCACACACGTGGTGCGGTCATGCCCTCCTGCGTGATCTTGAACCACTTAGCTCCTGCGACATCGAACTTGTCGCATGTGACGGACCCGCAGTTCGCGAGGTAGGCCATCATTGGGCCGACGAGGTGAAACCAATTCCCCTGCGCTGTGTAGTAGAAGAGGGCGACGGTGTCGCCCGCCTTGACATCGACGTCAAGGGCTGCCTGCTTAGCGCCCGGCCCACATTGGAGGGCCACGGACGTGAGGTCGCTGTTGTTCGACGTCTTGGCCTGTGCGCTATTTGACATTACCGGCTGGGCGGAGTACTTCTGTCTGATGACGCTGTCGAATGGTGGCTTGCCACTCTCGGAGGGGCGATTCCCTGGGTAAACATGACCACCAACGGTAATGTTCTGAACCCAACCATGCGCCGCGGCGGAGGTAATGAGAGACAAGGAGGTGAGGAGAACGTGCATAGAAGGAGGGTGTCGCATCTGAATATGGGGACAATGGCAGTGAATTGGAGGGGAGATGAAGAGAGCAGTGCTTAGGCGCGCTTGGTTTATATGGTATTTCTGGACCTGTGGCAAACCCGTGTGGCTGTATGCGCATCAACGGCGTTCATAGGTTTGTTTTTGTTTGGGACATTCCCGAAGCGGTGTAGACTTACAGGAAATTTTTCCTTGATTTCAGCTTCCTCCCTACGAGGTGGCACTAGACCCCCGTTACAGATAAGCGCTCGCCAGCGGCCAAGAACCCATGATTTTTGAGAGTTGCGGCGGTCCACCTGAGTGTGAACCATTGTGGAGCCCCTTTCATACTGGACAGAACTCATATCGTCTCAAGCCCAAAGAAAGCGCCGTGGACTGGAAGATACTGGTGAGCACTGAGAGCGTTAAGAGCAAGAGAAGCGGTGGCTATGCCATATTTGGCCATGTCAGTACCCGGCAGATCGGCATCGGGTTGATAACACCGCCAGTTGAAATTCCATTGGATCATGGACCTGGATGCACGATCCTTTAGAGTTCCAAACGCCAATCCGACTGGACGAGTGATCCCCAGAAAATCGGATGTGGTACGTCAAGTCCACAAACGTCCAACAAACATCCAAGAAGAGTGTGTGTCGATGACTCGTCTCACTCTGTCATTGTTTCTTGGGTCTATGCAAATTGTGTACGCAGTACTGTATGTTTTACAAAGGAAGTACTACTTAAGCAAGCGTCGAATCCGTCTAGAATCCGAAAGTAAGCATCAGTGCATCTAAGTGCGGCGAAATTCGTCGAGAATGCCGCCCTGGAGCTGGAATTTTCATGTTTCCTGTAGGACTGACTCCAACAAGATCTCCGTTAGCATGTATCTGTTCAAGGTTGGAGAAGTCTTAGAATGCCTTCAGTGCAATTGCGATAGCGAGGGCAACGGCGAGCGTGCGGTGGAAAGACTGCGCGGCACTGAAGTTGGGCGTGCCCTGGCCAAGGGAATCAATGGCCGTGGCAGAGGGGAAGTCGCTGTCGAAAGATATAGTGGAGCCATTGGGGTTGAGGGCGGCGGACGTCAGCGTGGGGACATCGGATATCGATGCGCCGGGCACCGCAGAGCCATCGGCGTCACCCGTGCAGCCGTCGTCAGGGGCAGTGGTTAACGTCGTGTCGGGGCTCGGGGTCGAAGAGGTAGAGTCACCACCACCTTCACCATCGCCTTCGCCATCATCGTCGACTGAACATGTGCATGTGCATGTGCCCGCGGGCGCGGGGGTGGACGATGTCGTGTCAGTGGTGGGCGGGGTGAAAGTAGGATCGTCTGTGGCAGACGTGTCCCCATCCCCGTCGTCCGTGCATTCGCCATCTCCATCACCATCGTCCGTAGACGTCGGGCCCGGGGTGACACTGGGAAGCTCCGGTGTGGAGGTCAAAGTGGCAGAGTTGTCGCCATCGCCGTCTCCGTCGTCCGTAGACGTCGGGTCCAGCGTCGCACTGGGCAGCTCCGGTGTTGAGATCGAAGTGGTAGAGTTGTCACCATCTCCATCCCCATCCCCGTCGTCCGTGGACGTGGTGCCACTGGTTGGCAGGGTCGGACTAGGCACCTCGGGTGTGGAGGTCAGAGTAGAAGATTCGCCGCCATTACCATCCCCATCGTCCGTAGACGTGGGATTGCTAGCTGGCGGAGTCGGACCGGGCACCTCCGGCGTGGATATCTGAGTGGTAGAGTCGCCGCCATCGCCACCGCCATCCCCATTATCTGTAGACGTCGGGTCGGGAGTCTGCGAGGAGGTGGGTATATCCTGCGTGGTGGATTCGCCGCCATCGCCATCCTCCGTGCAATCGTCGCCACCGCCATCCCCGTCATCCGTAGACGTCGGGGCTGGAGCCTGCGTGGAGGTGGGCATCTCCTGCGTGGTAGATTCGCCGCCGTCGCCGTCCTCGGTGCAATCATCGTCTCCGGGATCGGCTGTCGATGTGGTGTCGGTAGCCGGTGGGGTGGAGGTCAGGGAAGGATCGTCGGTTGTAACAGAAGAGTCGTCAGTGCTGGTCGCAATGAGGGTGGACATATCTTGCGGAGAGCTCGTGGTAGAGTCGTCCTCGTCATTTGGACATTCGTCGTCGGCAGATTCGTCATCGGGTGAGGGGGAAGACGAGGTAGCGGACATGAGCTCCTGGGTCGAGGGGGAGGCGTTCGTGTTTTCTTCATCTCTTGGGGCGAAGGTAGACGGTGCAAAGTCAGTTATGGAGGTGGAGGTAAAATCTGAACGAGGATCAGTGCTTCGGGTCGAGTTCGTCCCGCCAGAAACGAACTCGGACAAGCCATCCCCGGGGTAGTCTTGCCCATCAACGGCGAGGTCGCGAATCCGGTCATGCGCAGCGGCCGAAACAATGAACGTCAGAGAAGTGAGGAGGAGGTGGAAATAATGAGTGTGTCGCATCGAGAATAAAGGGAGTTGATAGTGGGGGGGATGAGAAGAGAGTGAGCAGTGCGCACCGCTTCCCTTATATCCCATTTCTGGAGGTGTGGCAAACGGGGCTGTATGCGCATCAACGGCGTTCTGGATTTGTTTTTGTTTGCGACGTTCCCGCGGGGATGGAGCCATTCATAAGCGGTCCGGGGAAGCATTGCTTGAGAAGGCGATTCAGAGACCTTTGGACTGAGTAGGAGAAAACCCACGCAAGTGCGTTGTGCGTTAATTCATTGATATAAAAAGTAATGAATGCATATTCGAGACTTGCCTCAGGTTGCTGTCCTCCCTTTAAGCAGATGGGATGGCTGAACTGCGCGGGGTGATGTCTAGATAGCAGCAAAACTCTCAAATCAGCGAGACGAGAATTTTGGAAACCAAAAGAAAGGTAGTAAAATACCCGTTGTTAGACGCCCGTTAGGCGCCCGACATTGAACAACCAAAAAACATGGGAGAGAGCGTGATTAAGACAGTGCAAATTGGAAAGAGTTTGATAAGCACAGAAAAGAACAAAAAAGAGGAACGATGCCATAACGACGCACGAAAGAAAGAACCCCAGACCCTACGCCAGCGCCGCATCCTTCATCTGCTCCAAATCCGCCCAACAAGGAAGATGATACTTCGCCGGGAGATCGTCCCAAAAGCTCTGCATTGCCTGCCGATGCATGCTGCGCATGCGCTCGACACAGACTAGACAAATAGCGGGGGGCAGCTGGCGCCATTCTGCGTCGCCCCAGAGCTCGAGCGGGCGGTAGCCGAGCTGGTACTGCAGCCCCTCGCGGTACTTGCGCTCCGCACAGCGCGCATTGTAGCACCGCGTGTACGAGGTGCAGCCTTGCAGGTGTTCGGGGTACCATAAGAATTGGAGCATCCCCGACGCGCACTCGCGCTGTGCGTGTGATCCCTCAAGGAAGATCTCGAGATCGGCGGCTGTGAGGCGCGCGGTGCGCCCTCTAAAGGGCACACCGCGTGCGAGAGAGCGGAAGTGGTGCGGAGTGGAGATACAGAGGGAGTAAAAGACTGCGGGGAGGATCCAGAGGGCGGAGACCTCCCGGGCGAGATTTATTACGGGGATGATTAGATCGGGCTCAATTCGCCAGGACGTGGGGGATATAGTCATCCAGCCATCGAGAGTCGTTGGATAGCGGGAGGAGAGGTGAAGCAACGCTCGTCGGCGGAGGTAATCGACGAGATATTTGTTGCTGAGCTTTAATACGCCGTGTATTGTCCCAAAATCCGTCTCAGCAGGATATGGCTCAAAGAATCTATCATTTCGTGAACAAAAAGTCAACCTGAGGATGGATTTCGAATAAATTTTGGACACATACTCCGAATCAAAGATCGCTCTCAGAAAGGCGGTGGTTTCCATTGGATCGTCGGGAAGACATACAACTGGACAACCGTCAACAGTTTCCCCATCTACTGGCTGTGGCATCTGCAGCATGTCACGCCATACGGGAGATTTTGAGGCCAAAATCTCGCCCGACACGCGAAAGACGACATTGCCAGTGCGGATAACCAGCCCGCAGTCCTTGAACCAGAGATTTTCTGCCCTCTGGATGGGGGGTTCCCCTGCGCGTGAAATGCGTGCTCGATTGGTCTCCATGACTGTAGGTGGCAAACGACGGGTGGCACGGCGTGGTGGTTGGGGACAGGGCGCGAAACATCAGAAACATCACGTGCGATGTGACTTGTGATGTACTGCCACTGTGACTCTCTCTCTCTTCCTGCCACCACGATGCACCCAGCCCTGCGACCTGAGAACTTGGCCGATCTTCCTGAAAATTTCAAGGTAGCACCAGAATCTCACTAATATTTGACAACTCACGAGAGCATCTCAGCACGCGGCGTACTGGAACCTGCTGGACAATTTCCCCAGTCTTAATAACAACCTCGCTGAGTCTCAGTCTGTGACATTCGAGGCCTCAACGAAAACAGTTCTACCGCTTCTGCCCGTGTGGTACAGGAATCTTGATCCTGCTGGCCTCCCGAGTCCCGACCACATTAGCGCTGCGCAAACACTGGACCGGATAATCAGTAGCGTGGCCGTGGCATTCAATGCACTCCAGGTAATTCCCCTGCTGCGCGATACCCCACCTGGTGTATATCCTGAACTCTGGCCTCGCGCCTGGGCATGGATGGAATTCCTGCATATCCATCACGATTATCTGGTAGCGCTTCCAACCAAAGAAGATCTTTACAAGATCTTCATGAAGGTTATCATCCACTTTCAAGTTTTTGACCACCGCAAACTCGTGGCGGATACCCCAGGTGTTTGTGCCGTCGTTGGAAGGGCTTGGGAATTATCGCTCGAAAGCGGCGATAATGATGCGATAAGCGACGTGTCGCTTTTTGTCAACTGGGAAGTGGGGGATCACGCCTTCGGCCCCATCGACGAATATCTCGAAGGAATTGGCGGCGGTATCGAACACTTGGCAGCGATGCTTATGAGATATCTATCGTATGCTGTCGGTGATGGCGTGACACCCATGTCCGACCTTGCTTGGTCGCATTTCACAGCAACCATGTGCTTCATCCTACGAATCTCCAAGTCGGAGGAACTCGCGGCACGCCTATCCAACGCTCTGAATCCCCGTGGGATTGTTCCAGCTCTTTCAACCGCCATATTTTGTGGATTGCCTGTCGTCGACGAGCAGGCGAACGGGCGGGAGTTGATCACCCTCACTCTCAATTTCTTGGGCCAATACTCCACCGCGCCTCCTGGGCGTCGCAGGATCTCCGAGGCACTCCATGCTGGCATTCTTCATGTCCTGGTTATGGTCGCCTCCGTCGTCCCTCTTAGGGAGGAACGAGATGTGGACTTCTTCCTCACAACTGTCTTGCCGCCTTACATGGTGTACCACAGCATCCTAGTCCAGATGCCCTCCTTCCTCGCAGATGTTGAGACACTCGTCGAGTCGGAGATCTTCATGGCCTCACCCCACTTTCCGGCTTGGCAAGCATTTCGCGCTCTCGTCGACGAACGACTGGCTTTGGTCCAAGCTTTCGAATCCGATCCTCCTACGCGTTTCAAAGCTTGTGATAATCTGGAGGTCAATTAACATCTGTTACCTCGCGCACCTTCATGATCCTGATTGACTTTTCAGTGCCAGCGCATCCTCGTCAAGTCCGATCTTCGGCGGTGTTCCACCTGTCTTGACCTATATTATTGCTCGAAGGAGTGCCAGGCGGTCGATTGGCGCGCTGGGCATCGAGACGTCTGCCAGACTTTTTCTGGGTTTCGGAGACTTCCCGGTGCGTTTCACGATACGATATCCGGCGCGATGATGTTTGTAACCCTCCAATACGTAGAAGAGGAGCAGTGCAGCTTGAAAGACAGGGACTTCCTGCGCGCCCTCATTCGCCAAGACTATTTCCTCCATCGCCGCGAGATATACACGCAGCAGATTTCACAAACCGCTCGAAATCCCACGCAACTGTGTTATGTGCTCTTCGACTATATGCACGGTCCTGTCTTGGTGTCCGTTCGTCCCTGGCCGCGCGATCGAAGCGAAATGCTCGAGCATCCGCGCGCCTGGGAAACCCGCCATCATAACTACGGGTACCGGGCAGCCAAGAGCCAGTATCTCGAGGTGCATCTGATGGCGATACCCAACGGATTGAAGACGCACTGGAAATTTATGCCGATGCGGTATATCGGTTCAGCAATGATCGACCGATTATGGTCGGTTGTGGACAAACTTATCGAGGTACCTGGGACGACGGATCCCAACTTCGAGGCGGCTGTGGCGGCTGAAGTTGAGCCGTTGCTGGTCGTGGATCCAGAGATTATACACGAATAACCTGACGTGCAGCGCAAAGATGGAATTCATTACGCTTGGTTCTCTACCTTATTATCGAGGTGAAGTCTGCGTGCTGTGTCGGCAGGAATAGCCATTCTTTGGTGCGTAAAATCCAGACCTTTTCACTGTCGTCCTGCGGTCTAAATTAAGGTGCGAATCAGATTGGCGAGCAGAGCTTTCCATGTAACCCACTTCGTCGCTGACCAGGCCCCATAAATTCGTACAGTTGGCAACACCGATCTTCATGTGGCACGGAGACGTGTCACCTGTACCTGTGCTGTACTCTTCCACCAGTGGGCTGCATATCTTCGGCCGGGTTTTCCGTTCCCGCGGAACTCGACTAAAGAGGAAAAAACCCTTACAAGAACACACAGCATATGCGTTGCAAGCCAAATGCCTGAGCTATCTATTCCTACGACAAAAGCTAGCAATTACCAGGGACCTATCCACCTGTGTGGCTAAATGCGAATCTTACAGCTCGAGCTTGGCTCGAGCCTCGCCTGCAACTCTGAGCTTCGAGATTGCTTCAAGACTCTTCAACCAAGATGAAACCGGAAATTATCTACTCGGTTCTTTGGCATCTGTGATACCGGTACGATTATCACACACCCCAACTAAATTATGAGCATTCAAGAAACGTCTTTATTTCTCTTCCAGAGTGACCGAATCCTCGCCCTGCCGTATTATTGTCACAGATCGTGACTCACGCATCACATCTTTTCTTTCCTCACACCACCACCACCCACAATGCATCCAGCGCTCCGGCCGGAAAATTTATCCAGTCTTTCTCCAAATCTTCAGGTAAAGTACCCTTCCCAATCACGTCTTGGTGACTGACACAAGTCTTCCAGCGGGTGGCGTCATCCACCGCAATTGACAATTTTATCGGTCTGAGTAACAGCCTCGGGAATTCCCGGTACCAAGCGCTGTCATTTCTGGCTTCCCCTGCCACAGTTCTTCCGCTTCTTCCAGTGTGGTACAAAAATCTCGATCCTCTTGGTCTCCCCAATCCCGATGACATCAGCACTGCGCAAGCACTGGGCCGGACGATTGATACCGTTGTCGTCGCGCTACTGTCACTCCAGGTCATTCCGGCGTTGCGCAAAGCACCCCCAGGTGTCTACCCCGAACTCTGGGCTCGCGTGTGGCCATGGATTGAGTTTCTGCACATCCACCGCGAGCATCTGCTGGCGCTCCCAACCAAGAGCAAACTGAACCAGATCTTCATGAAGATTTTCGTCCACTTTCAGGGTTTTGGCTGCCGCGAACTTGTGGCAGCTACCGCTGGCGTTTGTGCCGTCGTCGGAAGCACGTGGGATTCATCGCTCGATAGTGGCGATGAGGATGCGCTAAGCAACGTATCGGTTTTCGTCCATTGGGAAGCGAATGACTCCGACTTCGGCCCTATCGACGGATATCTCGAAGGAGTCGGCGGCGGTATCGAACATCTTGCAGCGATGCTCATAAAGCACCTCTCCCATGCCATCGCCGACGGTGTGACACCCATGTTGGAACTCCGTCGTTCGCATTTCGGAGCTGTCATCTACTTCATTGCCAGGGTCACCAAATCGAACGACGATCTCGTGCAGCGCTTTTCAGACGCAGTGATTCACCGAGGAATTATTTCCGCCTTGATCACCGGCATACTTTGCTTAACCCCTGTTGTTGGGGACCAGCCGAGTCAGCGAGAATTACTCAGGATCGCTCTCAATCATCTCGGACGATATTCCACTGCGAGTCCAGGGCTTAGCAACATGTGCAAGGCGCTCCAGGCTGGACTTCTCCACGCACTCGTTCTGGTCGCCTCCCTCGAACCTCATACAGAACAGCTCCATGGCCAGCTGAATTTCTTTTTCAACAAGGGGTTGCCGTCTTACATGGTATACATAGCATCCTGGTCCAGATGTCCTCTTTCCTAGCCGAGGTAGAGGCACTGGTCGATGCCGATGCCTTCAAAAATTCGCCCCAGTGGACGGCATGGCAAGCATTGCGCACCGTCGTTCAGGACCGCCTCGACTTCGTCCAAGAGTTCGACTCTAGGACCAATGTCCGTTATAAGGCCTGCGATAATATGGAGGTACCTTGGTCACTTTTTGCGCACCTCCAGGTCTCTGATTGGTTTTCAGTGCCAGCACATCCGTGTCAAGTCCGATCTTCGCAGATGTTCCACCTGTCTCGATCTATTACTGTTCGAAGGAGTGCCAGACAGCCGACTGGCGCGCCGGACATCGCGACGATTGCCAGACTTTCTCTGGCCTTCGGAGACTTCCCGGTACGTTTTCCCCGTGATCATCAGCGATGTCGTATGTAACACTGCGCGCAGAGGAGGAGCAGTGCAACATGAAAGACAGGGTGTTCCTGCGCGCCCTCATTCGGCGCGACTATGTCCTTCATCGTCGCCAGATATACACCCAGCAAATTTTAACATGGGCGCGAAATCCCACGCAACTGAGCTATGTGCTCTTCGACTATATGCATGGCGCCCCTTCGGTGGCCGTTCGTCCTTGGCCCCGCGATCACAGCGAGATGCTCGAACATCCACTTGACTGGGAACGCCGCCATTATAACTACGGATGCCGGGCAGCCAAGAGCCAGCTTCTCGAGGTGCACCTGATGGCAATTCCCAACGGATCGAAGACCCACTGGAAGTTCATGCCGATGCGGTATACTGGGACGGAGATACTCGACGGATTATGGGCGATTGTGGACAAAGTTACCGAGGTACCCGGCACGGCGGACCCGAACTTAGAGGCGGCTATTGTTGCTGAAGTTGAGCCGCTGCTGGCCATGAATCCACAGATTATTCACGAGTAAACTAATATGTATTGCAATGAGCTTGTTTTTGAACTTGAAGCTCAAAACCGGAATTTATCATGATCATGCTGGTTCATGCTAATTTAATCACCTGGGCCAAACACTGAGAAGACTATTGTCTATAGCACCGAGCAATGGAAATCGGAATGGTGGTGGGAAGCAAGTTTGTACATGTTAACGAAGAGCTTCCGTCGGGCCAGATTAGTAACCGGACCCACGTTTGCAGTGTTCCTCCATGTCGCCCGCTCCGTTCGTCGTCTTTGGGTACGGGTCTCTCATATTCAAGGTGAAACGAATCCTGCTCCCTTGTCGCTCGCCATTGGGCTTATTGCACTCCCCGCAGCCCCCGCCAAACGTTGTAGCGCAAGGTTCCGTCTTCATCACGTCATCTGGCATATGTTCCTACTCATACGAGCCCTAAAGTCCCTGGCTTCCTCAAGGGATATGTGCGGCGCTTCGCACAGAAATCGCATGACCATCGAGGGACACCCGAGGTTCGTAATATTGTGGCATCACGCTGAAGACTATTTCCAGCCGCCGCGGAAAACTTGAATCTGATATCGCATCTTCTTCCCAAGGATCCTGGACGAGTCGTTACCCTGGTCCACAAAGAGGACTGGGATCTCTTCTCCGGCTCTGTTCGTTTATCGTCCATTGAATTCCTGGCTCTGGGTGTAGACGGATGCATTATCGATCTAGGACGCGTTCCCGGACGAAGACATTGTGTGGGGTATGTATCCTCGATTTCGCATCGGCGCCCGACTAGATTTTCTACAGGTGTAGCATACACCATCGACCCTGAATATGAAGCGGATGTACGCGCATATCTGGGTAATTCTTGGTTGAAGTCCGATCTCTATGGCACGTAAACTCATTCGTTATTTTCCAGACCATCGGGAAAAAGTGCGTAATTCATCCTCGTCCTTGTTGATGCCTGATTACCGCGATCGATCCTCAGGATGGCTACACGATGGAGACGATGCCCATCTACGGCGTAGTTGACGGCATAGAGACAGTGATCATTCCCAACGTTCGTCCCTACCAATTGATTATCCATCCCGCTCATTTTGGGACTCTCCAGGCATATGTTTGTGTTTTATCTTCCAGATCTGCAGCTTAATTACTCGGCGCAGTGCTACGTCGGGCGCAAAGACAACCCGTCTTTTAGTGCGTACTTATTCAACGAAGAAACTGAATTTCTGATCGCCTATCGCAGTCGGGTCTGAACCCCTTCCCGCTCTGGCCCACCGGATATGGATATCTGTAGGGCCGTCAGGACCTAACAAGGTGACCCATTCAATGCGACACATAATTGCGCATTGCACTCCGAGTGACTGGTAACTGACACAACGAATGGCAGGAATACTTATACAACCTCGCCGACGCGGTGCGCGAGCTATCTCCAGAATCTTACGACAAGCATCTGTTTGCCCTCGAGGTGCGCATGTATCTACTAGTAAAATCCACCTTGATGCTGATGGTAATTTATCGCGCGGTAGGGGATAGTCAAGGCGCTAGACGCTGAGTCCTGAAACATAGAACCAGCTTTACACCAAGGGATCGCACATGAATCATTTCCAACCATGCAGATTGTCAAACCGTGACATCTAAGCCACTTTACAGTGTACATTGGTTGAGTGCCTCGACCGTGCTACGTGTTTTAGCGTCGACCCCCTCATTTGGGAATAACCTCGGAGCAATCCGTCAGAGCGCGGGCATTCTGCCCAAGCAGCGCCATCTTCGCCATCGCAGCCGCAAAGCGGGATGCCATCAGCTGTTGGTTGACTTTAGATCATCAGTATGGGCCAAGAAGACATTCACATCGAAACTCACCAGACAAAGCCACCCAGGTGACGACTGTGCGGGGATCGCTAATGCCGACCGATAAGTGAAGTAGAAAGGTGACGGGATGAGAACATACTGGGCGAGAGCAACGTCGGATTGAAGACGGAACTGGTCCTTGGTTGGGGACAACACTTCGCCCTTGTGTAAGCCGTCTCCAGGGATTACGGTTCCTTTCTTTGAGAAGGTCTAAATGTGAGGCTTCAGTTATGCACCTGGGACACTATAGCGAATGAACGGACGTCGGCGTAGAATTTAGTGTCAAACACGTTTGGGGTGGTGTCAAAGCCCATGCCAGAAATGCTCTAAGCCATATTGAATAAATCCTTCAACGCGGACGAATTATTTCCTCACCGGGTCAACGTCTTCTTGGACGCCCATGCTGTGCGACGCGAGGAGCGCAATCAAGTCCGGCGCTGTCAGTCCCGCGTCATTGACCCGCGCAAGGATCGTTGTTACGTTGTCGGCAGCGTCCGGGACTAAGAACTCGGGCGCTTCCTTCGTTGCGGCCGGGCGGCCGGCCATGAACGGAATGCGAGGGCCGTTCTGGCAGTTGCGCACGCCAACCGCTGCTGCGAATTGAACAATGTCGCCGTATGAAACGTTGTGGGCGTCCGCGACTGTCCGCTCGGCGGCCACGATGGTGGCCAAGCCCACCTGCGACTTGGTGAGAGTTGAAAAGAAGGAAGGATAAATACCACATACGTTAGAACCATAGGCTAGCTCAATGCCCGAGAATGCGATGATGGAACCATCTGGCAAACGAGGGTCAGCTTAGGCTTCAGTGGAGGACGCAGAGCGCGGACCAGCACCACCGCCACTAAGGAAAGCAGTCAGCACCCGGAGACTGGGATTCAATGGTCAGGACGTACCCAAACTTGTTCTGTTTTTTGAGCAGGGCGGAGATGCCGACGGCGTCGTGAAAGGAGAGCTTCGAGCAACGGCCTCAGTGTGAGCAATGCAGAGGGTGAGCTTCACCTACCCGGAGCGCATCGGGAGCTTCGTCGTCTGGTTCCAACAGCTAAGCAAGAAGACTTGGGCTCCGAGTTTTGATCTTACCGCAGGATCCGCCGTTGAATCTGATATAAGGGGGCATCAATAAGCGACAGGTAAATGCAGGAAACGAGGACGAACACGTTTGCTTGAAGGTCGTCTAGAACATCGTACCAGACACAACACTGGCCAGGGACTTAAGAGGGGCCAGCAACATGAGAAGAGTGACATACCTGGGCGCTAGCCGCCGTACGACCTTGGCTGCAGCTTGCCCGGGTGGGCGGCGCAGCGCGAACCATCATGATGAAGAAGAGAGAAAAAGTGGTCGTAAGAATAGAGAAGTTCATGATGGAGGAGAGAGATTGAAAGTGGAACAGCGGCGCACCGAGCATCCCGCGGGTCTTTATATGAGGTGCGGAAAGGAGAGTCTCAGAAAATCTCGATCGATCGGCCGTGAAACCCGCATGGAGTGCGGAATTTGGCGGAAGAGGAATGTGAGACATTGGAGTGGAGGGCTTGCTGAAACTCCAGCGTTGGGTCAAGAGGATGTGGTGCACGTCTCATGAGGGTTTCGAAAGACCCAACTTGCAACTGGATTGTTTCGAACGAGAACCTTCGGGTTGAGGTTGAAACAACTTGAAGTCTGCCGGTCCGAGCGAATAAACCGAGAGTCTATAAGTGGAATCGCTGGGGTGGAAGCGGCGATGCGAAGGGAACAAAAGAGATGGTTCTCCGAACGCCACGACGGAGGAGGACATAACCCTCGTCGAAGATTCGTCTGGTCATGACTGTAGAGCAAAATCGTTGCCGCGGCTACGACACAGCGGCGATGTTGCTCAGGTGCATGTGCTCTTGCCGGTCTGTAACTTGAAAGAGATTAATGCAACCAACGGCATCTGGGGGCTGTCAATGCGGAATATAAATGCCTGCATATGCCACGTCGAGAACAGGTATCTGTGATAGATAAGCAAGCATAAAATTAAAGCCCAACCCAAATACAAGAAGCCCAGATACACGTTGGCCGCAGGCGCCGATAGATATGGTTAAGCATGTGTGAGTGCGTCATCCCGAGTCATCTGCGGTCAGTCAACCCGCGGCTCAATATGTTGTTCGGTCCTCGCGCCGGTCTGATGCTGTTAATGGTGCGTCAGCGCATACCAACCACCCACACGGACTAATCAATCACCTCTCGAAGTTTAGCGAGATAGATCTTGAGCACCTCCGCGTAATTGTCGAATCCGAGGGTGCCCATGGCGTACAGGATGTCCTCCCCGCCGATAGTCTTGCGTTTCTCGAGCAGCGAGCGCTCGGCCGCCTCGGATGTGATGAACGAGATGAATTCCGAGACGCACTCCTGCACGCACTCCTTCGCGTCCTTGCCGATCTTGGTACTGGGCGGCACCGCGGCCTTCATTATGCGGGAGACATTGGCGATCTGGGGGGTGTGAGCGTTGCACGGGAGACAGGCGGGTCTCAACACGAACAGGGAGGAAGCGGTCTTGCTCGCGGTACTCGCCAATATCCACCTCACTTATCTGCTCCGGTGTGAGTTGCGACTGGCTAGCCTGAGGCTCGAGAGGGCGGTGAGCCGGAATGGCGAGGCGGGGGAGATCAGTCATCTGTGACTGGGAGGGCCAGACGATGAGGTTGGACACTGCGAGCGCGGGGGAGCAGAGGGGAGGTGACAATGAAAGTCCAAGGAGGGTCTGCGAAGCACAGGGATGGAAGGGTGGGATATGGGAAATAAACAAGGGGCGCGCGGCCAAATATCGAATGTTCAGATAGGTTAAAGCCATCCTCAACGTTATGAGACTGTTGAATGTCAAACGCTGTTTCGTCTAAGTCAGAACGTACCCCGAATTTCACTAAATCACGACTTGCCGCCTAACGAATGATAAAATCTAACACATAGTCTGTCGAAATTTGTTTCTCAAAAGCTCCGGCCCGGGGCGTTGTCGTCGTCGTTGCAGTCTGTCTCCTTCTGTCAGCCCTCGCATGCCCCGTTGTCCTCTGAGAAGGAAGAAGACAGCCAAATCTTCAATCACATGGCACATTTCCCCCGACCGCACGCATCACTCGGCGGAGTACGATGAGAACGCACCGAGCGATTGGCGCCATTGAATCCAGAGCGCGAAGCGTTCGCAGGACACAAAAAGTGTGGGATCGCGGACATTGGGACAACCAGTTCCAAGTACGTTCGGTACCGGGACCTCGTTAGGCGGCTGGCCACGGCGAAACTGGATACGTGAATTTATAACCGGCTTCACGATCCAATCCACTGGACCAAGTGTTGTGACTAATATTTGCGCAACTGGCAACGGCGTATATTGCGAGAATCGACGCCTATCAAGGCCAATATTACCTTCTGCGAGTGTTCAGGACGGTCGGTGGCGCAGTTTACAACGGTCCCGAGGCAGTGCTGAAGGATCTAAAACGGATTTCAGCACGGTAAGGATGAGGAACCAAGGCACGCGACGCACTTGGGGATTGGTATCCCACAAAAAAAAGAAAATGTTATGCCAGAGATTGAAAAGTTCGGCGAGGAAAGTCGGGCCGTGTGCGTGCTATCCTTAGCCTTGACGCATCGTGACCATGCAAAGGTCTTATCAGCAGGAACCGTCCATAAAACTGCCTCGAGAAAGTAATCAGTACGAAGCGGGAGCGGAAG
Source organism: Mycena polygramma (assembly GCA_029449255.1). Taxonomy (NCBI): domain Eukaryota; kingdom Fungi; phylum Basidiomycota; class Agaricomycetes; order Agaricales; family Mycenaceae; genus Mycena; species Mycena polygramma. The sequence goes on from JARKID010000110.1 coordinate 219,717, forward strand.
CGGGACAGACGATCGGGAACAGATTAGTACAGGCGTGCATACGCCCGAGATCGCTGTATATTGCGATGCGTTTCAGGCTCGCGGGTGTTGTTTTGGCAGAGCGAAGAGAGAGACACCGACAAATATGACATTGTCCCGTTCGAAACTTGGCTGGGAAATGAGGAAGACTGCGGCATAAGGGCAGCGCCTTGCCAAGACACGACGGTGGGATAGAGCAGATACCATGCTTTGCGATAGAGAAGTAGGCATGGCGTCACATTGGACGCTTGTGTCGTGCTCGATGCCAGCCGTGACTCGTCGGGCGCGTTCGCAACACAATCTCGCCGCCACAGAAATCAACGAGCCGGATTGCCATCGAACGATTCCTTTGAAGAATCTAAAGAAGGGCGATTAGAGCTTTGCTCATTGTGCTGTGTTTCATGTCCTCACCGCCCGAAAAGCAGTAGCATTAAACCGGACACCGTGGTGGCACAACGGCGCACGCAGCGACGGGGCCGAAACCAGCCCGTCTCGGAGCAGTGGTCCGGTACAAAGCTTCTCCAGAAGGGGCAACACACGCCTCCTGGAGATTCGATTGTGCCAGCGGTGCGACTCAAGAATGAATTGGGGATTCAGCGCCGAGCGATGGTCAGACGATGCTGGGACGATGCCACTCGGATGTCATGCGTCGCAAGCTTCGTCCAAGCGGAAAAGACAGAGGGAAAGAAAGGCGATGGGTCGGCGTGGAGAATGGTGACGGTTAGGAAAATGAGCGGATGAAGCAAGGATGAAGGCAAGATGAAGGCGGCCAAAGGGTTACGATCAAAAGGCTTGCGTGGCGCAATGGCTAGCGTGTTTGGCTGGAGCGCGCCGGTGGCTGTGCCTCCGGCAATCATCATCGACCCGGCGATCAAGGCTCCCTCGCGGGCATTCGTTGAAGCACGGCACAAGGTGAGAATTCCCAATCTTACTATGTTCTCCATTCCCTTGCTGTTATTTTTTCGAAGGCCGACCCAACACAAACCCAACATTGGCGCCGGTCCCACAATGAACAGTGATGGCCGACTCCATACTATCCCCGTCCGATGTTCCATGTAATGGCATAATAAAAACGACCCTCGCGCAGCCCTCCCCCGCATTACACATGCCATTCTCTATCGATGGCTCGCGGTATTCTCTGGTCTCCGTTCTTGGAACAAGAAAGAATTCGAACAGAAGGATTGACATCCAATTGTAATCTTCAAATTTGCATTCTGGAAAGGTGGTGGGTGATTAATGATCCTCCATGCGATAGATGGTGACCAGCCATTACAGGTATAGGCTAAGCAAGCTAAGGTATCATTTGCAAACCTACATACTTCTATCATTGAACATACATACCTCAAGTCAACCATACCGTCACCTCGCAGCACAGAAACTCCATTCAATCTTCAGGGCCTTCCAATAGCCGATGCATTTCAAGCCTCCACACATACTTTCTGATGAATCATGCTGGATATCTTGTTTCTCGGCTGAAGTATCATGATGGTCATCTCCTCATCCATTCACATTGGGCAGTTGACACAGGGCGCTCACTTATCATACTGAAACAACACCAACGTCCACTGCCTCTATTGAAATGGGCTACTTCCCTGAACATGTTGATAGAACAAAATTGACATCATGATATGGGTGGGAGGTGCTCAGAGTATTTGTTCCAGGCAATAAATATAGGTATGTCCTGCATACCACATGGACATAAAATGGGAGTGCTGAGTCAAAGCTGGTAGATAGGGCAACACTGTACATGGCAGAGGAGTGTTCACAGCGGAAAATGGATAAAAATGAAAAAGAAGGACAGTGGGAGGTTCTGTGGATGGAACGAGACAAAAGTGAGCACGGCAGGACTCGAACCTGCAGCCTTTTGGTATTACGTAAACAGCATCGAAGCCAAACACGCTAGCCATTGCGCCACGCACCCGTTGGATGCAGACACAGGACGAGGGTCGAGGGTGCTTTCGTTGTAACCGTGACAATCGGCCGAATTGCACTTTTTCCCCCCCATGAGTTTCTAAGCTCAGATGGTCAAGATGTACAAGGTGGAGGACCTCCAAATCAAATGTGCTAGCCATTGCACCATCCACCCGATGAGAGGAGGGGGAGGGGGAGAGCTATGGGTGGTGTTGTAGTAACCCAGATGATTGGCCGAATTGCACTTTTTTTCCCCTATGAGTTTCTAGGCTCAGATGGTCTAGATGTACAAGGCGACGGAGATGAGAATTGAACACACTAGCCATTGCGCTGTGCACCCGACATGAGGAGGGTGAGGGGGGGAGCTATGGGTTGTGTTGTAGTAACCCTGATGATCGGCTGAGTTGAGCTTTTTTTCTCCCATGATCTTCCAAGCCCAGATTGTCAAAATGTAGAAGTCCGCGGTGCTCATGAAATCATCCCCCATGCTGTATCTTCGGGTGTCGAGCTGTTTACGAGTCAGCATAGATGTGTTTCAACAGCTAGAGGTAATATATATCAGTCGACCAGATGGATTATTTCCAGGGTGTTTGTGGCCTAGCTCTCTACCGTAGATCATGAATGTCTCTGTACATACATGCATGGGCAGCAGAAAGGTCACTACTAGTGGGTGACCAAACCCAAAGGCAACCCCCGCTCAAGCTATTACAAACACCCACTGGTATGGCTCATGCTAAGCCTATGTATCTGCTCAGGTATCATGCTCATCCTTCATCTTGTACATTCGGCCTTGAAGACCTTTCGCTCACCGGAGTGCTTTCATGGACCATGGTTGTACACCAGATTGACATCACAGACAAGAAATCTGCCAGGACCATTCTCAGTTAAGAGACCAATGCACGGTGTCCATGTTACCCCAATGAATACTCACCATGGTTGTTGCCTAGACTTCCTTACTTTATCCCACCATGCTAGTACATTAGGATTTTTTAAAATGCACACTGAGATGACGGTCCACATAGTTAGGTGCCGCTATGATTATATCAGTCCTTGGTAGTACAGTCAAATAAACATTAGCAACTCCCAAGGTCAGAAATCAAACACCCTAGCCATAGACTTGTTGAATGTTGAAGACGGAGTCAATTGAATCTTTTTGATATCATCCGTGTCCGTTTGGGAGTTGGAAAGTCCGGGATCAAAAGTCCGCCGATCAGGTCTGGCCGCGCCGGCCAGACCTTTGATGTGATCGGAATACGTCGGAGTTCGAATATCGATCGCATATTTAATAAACGCGTCGCGTCCTGTCGCGTCCTTACCACACGTCTTGACGGGTCTTTCTTCTAGACCTTAAGTCTTGGAGTGAAGGAGCTCATGACATGTCCTTTGCCCAAACGAAGGACAAGCATGAGCACTTTTGGAAGGCGAGTCAGTTACTGTACACATTTAGTGGTTGTATTGCATTGATTTTGACGGTCCTCATCCCAGTGCTCCCGCGATTCTGGCGGTGCATGCGCAGTTGGTCACATTTCACCTACGAGTGCCTACGCACTTGTCCGCTGAATTTCAGAAGGTTAACAATTGTCACACTGTGACCATTCTATGTAAATACATCGTCTGGTCGCCGTAGCAATGATTCAGTGCTGGGATGTCTCGGCTGGTTGCATCGGGAGACATTGGGCTCAACGCACATTGCGACGTTCACAAGAATGTTGCACATTGCACTTCAAACACCCCTCGGCGGCGTTTGGTCTGCCGATCAGCCGTGGCGATCGTTCCCGGACTTTTGATCCCGGACTTTCCAACTCCCAAACTTTATGTATCATCCCCCCCCCCCCCCCCAGAGTCTCTTTGCTTTTGGGAGGTCACCAATTCGATCCTGCTAAGTGCGCCTTTTTGCGGCTTCAATCAATCTTTCTGTTACGCCGCCCCTTCTACGTTTTTGGTTTTGGGAGGTCACCAGTTCGAGCCTGCTAACGGCACCTTCTTTTCCGCTGCGCCCACCGGGGGCAAGCGCTGATTCCCATGTACATTAGTTGATTTTGGGATGTTGAAGAATGTATAGATACCGATGCAAATCTAAGACTCAAATTTCGCGGTGTTCGGATTTGGACACTGAGGCACAAATGGAACAAGTACCGGCGGCAGGCTTGCGTGGTTATCCAATTTCGTGAAATCAAACTCTCAAGTAGATGAGGTTCGCCCCTCGAGGTCGCATTGTCTGATAGCTTGACCATGATCAAGCATTATCCTCTGATATGCCTCTTCCCACCATCCCACCTCCTCACGATAAAAGCCGCCCTCTCGCTGCGCGCTCTGTTGAATTGCCTCCTCCGTGACAACACTACATCCGATGATCGCCCGTCATGTAGAAATGGCTTCAGCGCCGTATAGTGCACGATACACATCTCGTCTGCCAAACGATCCCACAGCACTGGGCTTCGGGCTTTGATCGCCAGATTCGCGTTGTAGATGTAAGGCAGGCGCATGCAAGGGCCTCCGAAGTATTGGTTCAAAAATGCCTGTTCAGCTTGCTTCAGCGGATATCCCGTAGTTTCCAGCTTCTCCCGCATGTCTCCTGCAAACGAGGCAACCAGTCAGTCCGCAGTCAAATTCCCGCCCCGAAGTATTTGACGCACCAAACACGGCCGAGGATGGCTCATAGGCCAGGACTCCCGCATTGAATGTCAGACTGAACCCCTGCGGATCTCCCACCCCGTACACGTCGGGCACAGCCGCAAAGTTGAATGGACTGTCAAACAGCTCCTCAAAGTTGCGCTGCACAACCGTGTCCGCATCGACGTACACAGCACTGTCCACACCCATCTCGTCCAGCCTCCAGATATGCAGCTTTGTGTACTGGTCGGCATGAGGCGGGGAGATGCGAGACACAGGGTATGGCTCCCATCCAACCGCGCGCACGATGCAGAGCCCTTTTTGGGTGACCTTGCTCGGGCCTTCCAGGTATGGGAGAAGCAGGCGTGCGCTGACGTTCGCGGAGCGTGTGGAGTGCCCTACGACGGCTACAGCGATGGCGAAGCCGTCCGAATACAGGGACGACACCACAGCGCGCCGGGTGGAAGGTGTCCGTCCAAAACCATGTTCAGCTGTAACAGGTAACAGATTTCTGCATGTTCACGTTGAGGGATGTGCCCAGGTTGAAGAGCAGGCGACTCACGTATTTTGATAATTGTCTAGCGGGCTGTACGTGCTCCTGCGCGACCACATCAGCACAAGCCAGAAGATACAGCCCGTCAACGCGAGCGCTAAAAAACTCCCGAGCTTTTTGTAGTGCGCCGATCTCTTGCCTGGAGACGACGTGCTTCCAGAACGCAGCGCTATTGGCTCGTAGGTCTATCGATCCAATAGTCGAGTAAAGGAATAGGGATGGGCGGGGGGTTAATTGAGTCAGAGTTGGCAGCACTTTTAAACGGGGACTATCATCCAAGGCAGTGCATTGGCGCCGTTTCATTGAATCGTCGTTCCGTTGATGGGATGCAGCGTCCACGTATCGACTGCGCATTTTGATCGTTAGAGCGATGAGTCTTTCCAAAGTCTTGTTAACCCAATGTTGACCTACAGCGCTTGGTTTTTTTTTTTTTTTTTTTTTTTTTTTTTTTTTGCGGCACATGGTCACTTTACGACGATGTTCGAAGTCTTTCCTGCGGCTTCGACAACTGCAAAAGTTCAATGACCTATCCGATTGTGACCACACATTCTGCGGCGCGTACGATTTTTGTCAGCTCCATGCTCGCATCTCGCTGATAGTCAATGAATCAGCCGGCCATAACGGACAATTACAGACGCCGGCAGAGCTTGTTATTGCATGCGCCCTTGCTGCGCTGCGGTAATGGGATCAGACGGCGATACAGGGAACAATCAACTGGCGTCTAACGACATTCAAAGCAACTCCTTAAGTAGTGATGGGAAAGTTCGGTTCAGTTCGGTTCAGAGCCATTTTTTTCGAACCCCGAACCTGGACTTCGGTTCAGGTTCAGACATTTGCTGAACCCCGAACCTGCGGTTCAGTTCGGGGTTCGAACCGGCAATTTTCTTCAATTTTTTTCCCATCTTCACACGGGCAAAATTCTGCTCAAATCATGTTCAATCTGTGTGTGTAGGTCTCTAACCATACAGAATGCCACTCTTAACCCCCTTTTAAGCTTACAAGACGGAAAATGGATGCACGCTCTCCTGGCTCTCCTCACCCACCTCCAACCACTGAGCCTCAGGTCTCGGACAATTACTCTGTACCCCATCCAGTCCGGCCCATCCGATTGCTCGAGCGGGCTTGTTGTAAGACCTCCACGAGAACAATCGAACGAGAGGTGCGGATCTTGAAAAGTTGAACTGTCCTCGAGAAGTTTGATGATTGTCATGCCTTTACAGTAAACCGTATTTCGTTCTCGTTGTTGAAAAAGAGCGGTTGTGCGAGCGGCCACAAGGAGATGTTTGCTTCGGACCGGCTGATCCGTTGACCAGATATGACACAACCAAGCAATGCCAAACACCTCTCTCGCCTTGACTGCCATCCCGCATTTTTCATCCTTCCAGCGCAAGTCCGCTGGTAACTCTACCACTGGTAATCATACCGAGCGTCTCGTACATGGACTTCAACGCAACCCTATCCACTCCCGAGGACGCCAATCTACCTCGGGGAACATATATCGCCACTGGAATCGCAGGGGTCACTCTTCTCGCTCTATACCTCGACCTGCATCCCAAGGCGACAGTCTTGCGCCTTCTGATCTCAGATTCAACCTCTCAGGAGATCAACACACGGTACGGCTACTGCTCCCTCCCCGATGAAAATCCGGACGTCAACGAGGATGACTATTACTACTGGGGCGAGCTTCGGATCCGTCGCAAGCCACGGACAGATGATGAGGAGGAAGAGCTAGAGAATCTTCGCCACAGGAATGCGTTGACCGACCTTCGACTAAAACGGGCGATACGCGATGTTGAAGCGCCACTGACTCGCGTTCTCGACAGAGCTGGGCCGACGCTCGAGAGTCTCGCGTTTGTCGGATACATGACGGACATGGCCACGATTCACGAGCTCACTTCGAATGGTCGCATGGACCCGCGCGTCGCTGCGCTGGTGAAGCGCACATACCCGTCGTTGAAGGAGCTTGTCTTTCTGCACAAGCACATGTGCGGAGCAGCTATCGTGCTAGAGGATTCTGCGCGCTTCCCAGAGCTCACGCACCTGCACGTATCCGACTACATCTCGTCTTTGGCGGTCCTGTTGCAGCGCTTCCCTCACCTCACGCGCCTCCTACTCGTCGGCGCCACGAGCATGCACACACTTCCCGCCGAACTAAACCCCGTGGAAGTACCGATAGGCTGGATGGATCGCCTGAAAGGCACATCCCTGGGCATGCCCAACCAGAAGCCGCACTTGTGAGTCAGTCCAGAGTTGGGAACGATTGCGCTAAACATTGGGTAGGACAATTCCCGCCAACCTCACTTCCGTCGTGCAGCCTGGTTACAGTGCCGGCGTGGAGTACGATAAAATGTTCACATGCCTTTCAGAACAGTCCCGCATCCTTGTGAAGTTTCCAATCGAGGAAGCCCGCAGCGGTGGGGAGCTCTTCCCACTACAGCGTACAATCGCAGACTTTGTGAGCCGCGCGTCCGGAGCGGTGGGCCAGTGGGCGGACCCTGGGCCCTTACCGCCGCAACAAGAGTGGTGGTGAGTGTTTTTCGTGTCGTGTCTCAATAAATCTGACACACTTGCAGGTGGAATCTTCCTGGCGTCGACAAAAACAAGGGTGAGTCATAATAAATTGCTGCGATTCATGTAACAAATTATCGCAGGCTCCCTGGGGAAAGACGAAATACGCGTGTTATTGCGCTCTCAGCTCCCCCCTCCGGATTCTATCGCCGAGTCGATGCCCGCTATACACGAAGAGCTAGTGCAGGGCAAAAACGAGATGCTGCGACTGAAAGCCCAGCTTGCTGATGCAGAAGCGCGCCATGCAATTCTCAAGGAGCACTACGAGCTTGGCCACGGCTTGTTTGCACCCATCCGGCGTCTGCCATCCGAGATCTTGCTGCGAATCTTTGAGGATTGCCAGATCCCAACGGACGACCCGGATTCGGTGGAACCAAGGATGTCCTCGAGATCGGTGGAGAGCCAATTGGCGGAACTGGCCCGCCAACCGTTGCTCACGGTTTCGCAGGTGTGCATCCGGTGGCACGAAGTCGCCATGGGCACCCCGACTCTTTGGAATACCATCGAGCTGGACTCGTCCCAGCTCGGTGCTTCCCGGGCACGCGTCCGCAAGGTGTTGAAAGTGTTGAAGGCCGTTCTTGACCGCGGAGGAAACACTCCTCTGACGTTTGACTTATCGATACTGGACGGGAAGTATTTCGCGGGGGTGCTCGAGCTGCTGGCTGAGCACTGCGAGCGATGGAAGACGGCGCGCTTTATGTGTGACGCGTCGAATCTGCGGTACTTGGCCAGCATCAAAGGCAGACTGCCTCTGTTAGAGACTGTCGATCTCGATACATTCCGGGTGGAGCCTCAAGACTCGGTCTATCTCTCGGAGCTGTTCGCGGCTGCACCTCGGCTCAAAGCCTTCGCTGTGGGTGGATCGCTGCCGCCCACCGTGGCGCAGGGACACTTGCACAAGCTGCACGAATTTGGCTGCATAGGGCAGGATCCGCAACGGGCGGCTCAAATTGTGACTTTCATGTCCGGCCTTCCTCCTACCCTAGGCTTTCGTTTCCAAATACGGGCCTCCGGCTGGGCGCGCGAAGCCATCACGAACATACCACCGACCTCGTCTAACATTGCCAGCCTTTCTATGGATACGTGGGATGAGCTCATCCCGGAGGAATGTGTTGCAGCTATCTTCGCATGCCTCACATTACCGCGTCTGCGGGAACTGTCGTTCAAATCACAGGAGGGTCCATGCGCCATCATATATTGGCCGCACTCTGCGTTTGTGGACCTTGCTGCACGCTCCTCATTCGACACGCATCTACATTCGCTGTCGTTGTGCCAGGTCACAATCACAGAAACCGAACTCGTCGGAGCGCTGGGTCTCCTCGCATTATTGCAGCACCTGGAGATATGGGACCACCAGACTGTTCACAATCGTGGAGATAACCAACTGCTTATCACCAACTCGCTCTTCGCTGCACTCACATTGAAACCCGACCCGCATCCCACGAATCTTGTGCCTCGTCTCCGGTCCCTCGTTTGCCAGTCGCTGCTGCAATTCGACGACCACGCTTACTTGGATTTCTTGCTGTCACGTCGCCGACCTACAGCACCGTTCTCAAGTCGCATGCAGTGGTGGCCGGGGCATCGCCGCCCACTCGACGCAGAGGTTGTCGCGCGATTACGTGACGTGTGCGTTTGCAAGGAGCTTGTGTGCGAATTCTCACGCGCCGACATCTGGGCTTGATTCGGACCGCGGAGGAGCTTGAAAGACTATGTCTTCAACACTAGGTATGCGCTCCATTCACAAAAATTCAAATCCATCTCTCTGACTTCGCGCTTTTCGTAAGTGCAGTTTGTTAATTCCGCCACAGTGTTCAACTTAATCTTGGAGACGGTGTCCAAGAAGTGGCCCTTTTGTGTTTATCCGTCAAAATTTTCACGCATGATATCAAAGAGAAAGGTGACAAAAAACGCTTCTCAAACTGGTGTAAGACCTGAGCCCGGGTGGAACGGGTGAGCCGCGACATACTCAGGTCCGAATATCTGCAGCAGCTGCTTTCTCAAGCCATCAGGAGTTACAGTTAAGGCAGGGTGTTAATGCACCACCCAGCAGTCGGCGTCGGGAATGACTCACAAAGACTTTACACAAAAGAAAACGAGATGCCGGCAATGCTGTACGCAGAACCATGCCTCAATTCGGAACAAAACAGAAACATTAACCCTGCGCAAGGCGCAGGCGCGTTCAAACGCCATGGGCCTTGACTTACACACACGCACAACGGGGCCATCCGTCATTAATTCATTTCTGCCAACCGCAGCCAGCGTGAAAGGAAATCCCCCCACTTACGACCTATGCGCGAATCGAACGTGGGCCGACCCCTGAAAAATTACAATCGGATGCAGGTGCATGCCAGGGGTCTCCGCATCGATGATGTGGAAGAGCAATTGCTGAAACTCACATTGTCCAGCGATCTCGATTTGTTCGGATCGGAAGCATGATCTGCAACTCTGAGCGATGGTACTAGTAGCATTTGAGAGTAAATTGCCCACGCCGCGTACGTGGTGCCGAAAGAAGGTCAAGCCATAACCTCGAGGAAGGAGGGAAAGGGTGGAATCGCTCAGCTACCCTACTTACTCCGAGTTAAACGAGTCCACGCCGAAATTGGGTCTTCGTCGTGCGTAGCTAAGATGTAACCTTGGATGTAAGATGGACGGAGGGGGGTAGATGGGAGAAATTTGTGGGCATGCAGAAAGTTCCAACAGCGACAGACTATGTCGGACCCGAATCGAACGGGTACACTGTTTTACTGCTTCACCCGGGAACGGGTATAAGGTCTGCGAAACCCACATTCCTTGCGTCAACGGGAAGAACGCCTACACGATCCTGTATCCATGAATATTATGCTCATCCACGACTATCTCATCCTCAAGTGCCCTGTACGAAATCTGCATCAGTACAGCTCGTTGCGAGACACCATATACCTAACGTACCGGAAAAGAACCTCAAGATCCATAGCAAGGGTGCGCGCCCCGCCGAAGACAGGACTTTCCACCTGCACCGTGTTCCCGTGCCGCCGAATCTGCTCCAGCTCGGCAGGCAGTACTTCAACGACAGAAGTCTGACCCTCAATCGCCTCATATGTAAGCGCTTCGGCGTCGTCGATCACGGGGGAAAACATTATGTACACACAGCTGGACGAGCGGAGTCCTTCCTCCGCTGTATATTTCCAGTAGTTATGTTGGTCGGCTTCGGGGAGGAGGCCCAGGTACGCGACGTGGACATTCTCGATGGTGAGAAGGCGGGGCTGCGTGTCTGCTGCCGTCTGCCCCACGCGGACGACCATCACGGCGGGGCCTGGGATTGGGTTGGGTGTAAGGAAGCCCAGGGCACGGATTGCGTAGAATTTGATGAGATGGTTCATGTACACATCGGCGCCCAGCTTTGCGACGCGGCGTAGGAATTGATTGAGTGAAGCCAGCGATTGACATACAGGTTTGTGTCTTTGCCTGCACGGTGACCATAAAAACGCCGTCGAGCAGCGGAAAAAAAACGTTACCAGTGGTTTCGCTGACATGTGCGATTGCAATACATCACCCTCGTGCACTGCAAATTAAGTTGTGAGATGAGGATTTAACGCACGAGGAAACGAAGTGCCTACCGCTCCGCACGTTTTGCTTTCCCTGTAATCCACCCGAGCTGCACACGAGCTGCATGCCCTCATTTTCCCCGGGATTGATGCCTTGAAATGCCGGCGCCCTGCGGAAGGCACTCCGGCCGAAGAGGGAAACGGACTTGGTGTCGCTAACGCAGATAAAGCATGGACGGCTGGGCGGTCCAGAGGTGCCATCTGCGCTGGAGTGACAGGGGCTCTGCCCGCGATATTGTATTCGCGAAATGTCTCCATGAACAATGTCCTTGCGTCCTCAATGCTCGGGTCAAGGACTAGAACATTATAGAGATCAAACAGAGAGGCAGTGAGCCATCCCAACCCCTTGGTGGCCACTCCTCTGCGATACCGTGCTTTGAACGATCGGGGATCACGTATCAGTGCGTCGGACGCAGCATCGCCGGCTTCCAAGAATCTGAGGACATGATCTTGAAATAGATATGTCCGGACCAAATACATGGCGTACCTCTCAAACTTTAGGTATGTGGCAGCGAGATTGGTAAAGTAGGTTGTGGACGCAGCCGACAAATGATCGAAGCGAATCGCAGCGCTGTACGCTGTCACCGCCTCCTCGTACTGGCCGCTGCGAAAGTATTGCCCTGCCTGTTGAGATTCGTGAGCCGCCTAGAAAAGGGGCGAAGCGTAGGCTTGCCTCTTCATTTTTTCGGGCAGCGCAAGCTTCGCACATGGGAGTTCGGGACAAGCAGGCAATGGCACGTGCACCAATCAATCAATTTGATTGCCGCGCGGATGCCGTGCGGAGTTATCCGCATCCACTGATGCATCACACACAGCGCTACTTTCCTACCACCACCACCTGGCACCAGTCGCGCTGCGTGCATCCCCTCGTCCACTGTGTCCTGGCTGCCTGGAGTTTTTTGCTCCTGGCGCTTAGGACTCGGAGAGTGGCGAGTTCACCGACACTCCTCGATTCCGCAAAGCTTTCGAAATTTAATCGAAAAAGCGATTGAAAAGCGACGCAAATTTCCCTCAAGCGCGATACAAAGGGAACCGTGTTTCGCACAGTAGCGCTCCGACGCTTTGAAAAAACTTTTGCCGATCCCACATTCTCTTGCGCATTCTCCCTGGCATGCAATTAGATCCTCGCGTTGTCAGGAAGCTAGCCACCATCCGACGACTGCTCGCATGCTTTCCCTGCACCCTTCACAACGTCGAGTACCGTAGTATTTCATTCAAATCGATAGTCACGCGTCACGCGGACCTCTATCGATATCGAAATCTGGTCGGTGTCACGCGTCACCCGGGCGAATATCGAATTGGTCTCACGGTTGGAAATTTGCTTGTAGGACGCCAGGAGATCCGGCAAGACATTTGTGAGTATTTTCAGGCATCAATAACACAAAATCAGCACTATTCCTTTCATTCTCCGTGTTCATGGCTCCACGGACCGATTTCTTGCCCCAAATTTGCCCAAATCCCTGCAAGAAGAAAATCCGAAGAGAAAATATTAGAAGGACAGATGTGAGTTCAAGGATTGTTCTCGCACTTCTTGCTATGGAATGCGTCTCATTTCCGATGATTATCGAAATTTTTCTCCATGTCACGCACCTTTCAGCTCCGTATCGAACGCTCGAATTGGTTAAAGAAGTCACGCGTCACGCCGGGGTTCGATTTGATCGAAATACTACGGTACTCTCCTTGTGCACGGCACCGCACAGAAGCCGTCACATCGCTCTACTCGTATCTCAACGTCGATTTCCCCGCATTCCATCGGCGAGCGGCCGTCTACAGCACCCAAACTGGTGGGCTTCTCCCCTTACGCGTTTCGCTTGTCACTGCAATCGGCGCCGCAAGACGCCCTGCACTTAGCCGCGGGCGCTACCACATCTCTACCGCTAACCGACTGAAAGTCTGCATCGACGAAACTCGGCAGCTACGAGGTTTTGCACTCCAGTGCCACGAGTGTCCGTGTCAAATCGCTGCTTATAGATTAGGCTCGTACCTTCCCAAACGGTCGCACCCTGGTCAACACTGATTCAACCTCTGGTTTACACGGTCTGAGAAGAACGACGCACTATGGGGACAGCAGTTGCAATGTAGTGCTGCGATATCAAGGCTGACATCCGACTCCCAATAGCCTACCAACTCAGGTCAGCTGGAGCGGGGAACAGGCGACACTGGGCCAGCATACCCCAATACGCCAATATGTCTCCTTTCCTCGTATCATCCTGAATGCTCCGACTCATCCTCAGACCCTAATCGAAGCCAAGGTAAGCGCTCGTGATATGTCGGATGTGAGCAGCGAATGTTGACGATTCTGATGTTTCAAGGATGCGGTTCAGTGATAGTAGCACACCGGTGCTACCAAAACTCATCAGCGCATGACGATGACCGCGAATTCGAGGACGGACCTCGCTGAGCCACGCGCATTCCACCGACGGTTAGCGAGGCAAGGTTATTAGAACGCGTGTGAGTGATACCACGGTCGACCGCCGCGTCGTACACTTGCTCATACGCTTCTCGATTTCAATTTTCAATTTTGATCAGTGAAACAGGCACACGACGACACAAGAGCAGCTTACCGGTATGTGCTGGTATGTCTCGGGCTCTGCCTTTCTGACCAACCGGGTTTCAGCCTACGACGATGACCGAAGATTCGAGAACAGACCATGCTGTTGCGCTCGCTGACGATTCACGTCGAACAGCTAAGGCTTCGAGTGAGCGGGTCAGCGATGTGCATGGGAAAACTAGGAGGGCAGCTTACACGGTGAGTGTCTTCATGGCCCGTTCGCCAACGTTTCCCTTGGTACTTGGCTAGACACAGAATAGACAGGGGAGAAGCAAGTGGGGGGAGGAGAGATGGGAGTACATTGCTTGAAGTCTGCGTCGCACTTACATCCGTCTCTTAAACAGGTGAACGCGCGGCCTCCGAACTAAAATAGCCCTCCGTTGGCCACAGACACGGAGTTGTAGCCCGGCGATCACGACGGCGGACAGGGAGGCTCACAGCACGGACAGGCGTCTGGAGCAAACGCCGGCTCCATCCACGGATCACGGCATCGGTCGGCTTGAGTTGGGTATCTCGGTCTGTGGCCAATCCTCTGTCCGTTTCCCTTGCCATTCGTTTTTGGCCAGAAGCCAGGAGATCGTCGGGTGTTCGAGGCTGATACTCGAAGAAGATTTTCCCTTGGTTTCTCAGATAACACGAGCAGCGGCTATCTGGGCTTACATTCTCTCGCCATTTGATTATGGCGCAAATCCTGCGGCTGTGAGGCCATTCGCTCTTCCACACGGCAGTGGGCGGGATCGTGCTTCTAACCACCGATACCCCCGCGACAATGGGGTCTCGCCGTCCCCGGCTAGACCATGTTGCACGATCAGGCCGCAAAACGGGCAATGCGTTGTGATATAAAGAGCAAGGATGGCATCAAAACCAAGCAATCCTTCCTTCCATTCGCTCGAACATCCAAATTTCATACATCGAATATTCGCAATGGCGCAGGGGATATTGCAACAGAAGATTAAATTCCTCGAGACTGAGAACCCCGAGAGCATAGACCTTGCCCTCGGCCTTTATATGTGGCGAGGAACTCTCGAAGATGAACACACGCTTACTGTCGCGCGCCGCCCTATCAACGGTCACATTTCTGTGTCCCATGCAATAGCCACGGTCACGGGAATACCTATCATCGACGTCAACTACTTCGGGAAGCCCCGCAGCGCTTCAAAGAAACCTTCACGCTGGGAGTTGGGAGCACGCGGGCCTAACGGCAAAGTTGCCCCTGCGGTGTACGCTGACTGGACCCTCTCATGGACCAAGATGGAATCGAATGAGGGGATCATTGTCAGATCGTCTGTCTCTCACCGGGAAAATACCTGACCATTCGTCGTAGGTAACCGACACGTCAATGGAGAACCGCCTGATACGCCAGTTGACTGACGCTGACAACGACTTCTGTTACGGGGAGGTGAATATACCGAGGCCGAAGGAGTCGGAAGGAGAGATGATTCAAGTGGAATCGATTGCCCTGTTGGTGTTGACCAATCATATGCTCAGTAAGTATGTGTTGGGTTTGGCATCAGACTAGACAGTACTGTACTATTTCGACCGTTTGTTCAGTGACGGGTGTCAACCGATTTTTTTTTGATGTGCTCAAAAATCGCCTTAATTCGAAAGGATATTTAGTAGTGAAGAAGAAGTCTCACCGGCAATGGTATTTTCTGGCAGTTCATCGATACGCTCATCGGTATGTACTTACGTAGAATAACAAGCTCGAATCAAGCGTTATGTGTGTGCAGCAGCAGCCTAGTATGAACAAACGTCGGATACCACCGAGAGAGAGAGAGAGCGGAGTTGAGAACATACGGCACGAGAGTGATGACGCTCGATCAACATACTTGCAACACATGTGTTGGCCAGTCGAAGCGTAGCCCTTGCTACTACGTGGCAAGGCGATGGGCACCGCGGAGTCTGAGTCGATAGCAAAGCTCGTAGGTTCTCGCCATGCAGACGGCAGTTCTGCCAGAACGCAAAGCCTATCCAGAAGCCCAGACAGGCGTACCAAGGCGAAGTGGTGGGCAGAAAGAAGTGAATTTTTGCTTGCGACGTGGTGACATCATGACATGAGACCGGCTGTTGGGCGCCTATTGGGCGCTTACCTCGTTGACTTCACCGAGACAGGTCTGAACCCAAAGCCAGAGACTGGCATGTATCGGGTCTGCGGTGCATCTTGGGCAACGATTGGCTGGAGCCCAGAAAAAGACTTCCCATAAACTTATAGAAATCCGGGATCCCCTACTCACAATGTACATAAGGCCCGCCGTTGCAATGTTGAAAGGACATGTTTCGTCATCCGGCACAACATCACTGCCCTCTATGTTCTCACAAGCGTGAGATGGTCACTCAAATACAAAGATCAAGGGCGCCGGTGTCCGTCGAGTCATCCATACCGAAGTAGTACCTATGTTTTGCGAAAGAAAACTCTTTTCATTTTGCCAAACCGGGCCGGCTCGAACGAGTGTTGGTTTCATAGTGCATCCTAAACAATCACACGTTGATCACACGCGCAGTTGTATACATCGACTATTATGCATGGTTATCACAGAATATGATCTGTGCACGAAGCGCAGTGGGCTACTCCAGTTGTACGGCCCATTCGCATGTATCTCTGGTCCGACGCACTAGTACTAGTCCAGTCAACCGTGTCTTCATCTTTTCGCCTTTCCCTTCCGCTTTCCTTCGTTCGTCAATATCATCCGCTAGGCGCTTAATGACGTCTCCGACAGTGACTGGACCTTTCGTCTTCGTCTTCGTCTTCGGTAACGTTTCAAGTGTAACCGCCTGTTCCCCAACCTGGAATTTCAACCCCATCTTCCATACGGGCGGTATCGTGGCTGGTTGGCTGGAAACGTCCCCATGTATAAGGAGAGCATTGCAGACGCTTTCGGATGGGTAACAGAAATCGAAAATGGCAATACCCCTGGGCCGTAGGTAGGGGCTGGGGGAGATTCGCGAGGGCCACATGCGGACGCACCACTGGTCGGTGTGACCGGGCTGCGGTACTAGTCCACCAAACAGTGTCAAAGTGTCCGGACTCTGCTTCTTCCCATGCAATTCTGCTATCCCGCAAATGACATCCCGGACAGTGACGAATTTGTCCTTCGTCAGCATTTCTCCCACTTCCTTTCCATCGACCGCAAGGACTAAGTGCATCTAGTTGGAGCTCGGGTTCGTAGCCGGTTGATCGAGACTCTCCTGCAATTCCTCCCAAGCGAGGTGCTCGTTGAAGAGTTCGGTCCCGACACAGAAGTCGATCATGAGCAGCTTGTTATGGCCGGGAAGAAGGTGGATGTGGAGTTTGGGCGCCGTGGAGGACATCTCGAGTGAAGGGCGAAGTAGCGAGAACTTCGCGGTTGTTGCTGTATTTATATGTTTCTGGACCCGTTAGTTAGGATCAATCGGGTAGACGTTGTGGCACCGTATGCATCGCACGGGGAGCCCGTGTTCAGCCATGGTCGGCGGGGCGCAAGGACACAGCGTCCTGCGTGCTCCGTGCTCCGACCTCACACGTGGCACCCGCCGTGAGGGCTAACTGGACCGAGAACCCCTTTGCTCCTTCGCGTGAGTTGCAAGGAGGCAGGAACAGCCATAGTGGCACACCTTCTTGTAATCCCCCGCTCAAATCAAAATATCAGGGTGATGTGCTGACCGAGGAGAGTGAAAAGCTCATCGTGAGTTGTTGAGGGGGAGGTCGCAGACCAGAGGTCGTCGAGGAGTTTCAGAAACATTCCATTGGCCTATCTTGTGGCAAGCTACACGCCGAAGGGCACAGCACACTGTGAGGCGATGGAGAGGCTCGTAACATTATTTACATGCGGACGCTACTAGTCCCAGGGCGCGAAACGCATCAATGAGTATAAGGGAGGGCGCAAAAGGAAGGTGGTGGGCAGAAAAATGTATGATTGTTTGGCGCAGTGGGTCCTACTTGGCTTGAGGGCCATTGCATGCGCATGGCAAACCGAGTTTGGTTCTTTTTGTAAATTTTCAGTGTTCACTGTGCAGCGAGGTGAGCGTCGAGGCAAGGCAATGAGAGATGTTTTCTCCATCTCTTTGTCATTCAGTTATTACAATGATACCACACTATGCTCATAGCCTCGCTCACCCTCGCCCGAGCTGCGCTCGGCTCGAGTTTATGAGCTCTCTAAGCTGCCGTGACCATGTGAATGGTTGCGATGAAAGTGTTGAATGATTTGGGTTCGGGAGAAAATCCCGACGCCTGGGACGGCAGGAAAATCCGGCGGACATCTTCACCAAGGCTGAGAGGTTGCGGTATCACTGATCCCGCAGCGACGATGAAAACTGTTAGCCAGAGGGTGAAGGGTCCAAATGAATATAGGGTCAGGGTGGGTGGGCCAAAGAAGAATGAAGCCGCCCGAGCTCGATGCGGGGCGGGGAAAAGAGTGTCGCTGGCTGCTGATGGAAGTGCGGAACAGGAAAGGTCCGCTCACGTCAGCAGCCCGTCGATCATAAACCTCATTCTAGGCCCAACGATCGTGCCTCACGAGGACATAGAAATCAATTTATGAGCTCTCTAAGCTGCCGTGACCATGTGAATGGTTGCGATGAAAGTGTTGAATGATTTGGGTTCGGGAGAAAATCCCGACGCCTGGGACGGCAGGAAAATCCGGCGGACGTCTTCACCAAGGCTGAGAGGTTGCGGTATCACTGATCCCCAAAGCCTAGGAGCATGCGACGCAGTAGGGATACCGCTGGCCCGAAGCCGAGCTCCCCGAACCCTAGGTGCAATGAAGCACCGCGTTCGGCGAGGGACGAGAGTCAGATTGACCTAAAATCAGTATTAAAGCTGGTCAGATACAGCCCAGGTCCTAGTTCATCAACCAAAAGTTAGATAAGGGCGAGCGGATAAGAGCGCAGACACATAGCTTTAAGACTCAAGATTTCCTTGTTCCCCAAGCAAAAACACGCAAGGGAGTGGAGACCGAATGAAGGCAAATATAGTGAGTGATTGAACAACACGACCAGAAAATGTAATGCGTGAGTGAGAGCCACAATTGAATGGAATGGAGCGAGCGATTGAAGGACGCAACCCCGATGTAATGAGTGACTGAATGCCACGGAATGGAGTGAGCGATTGAGGGACGCAACCCAATGAAATGTGTGGCTGGGTGCCACAGAATGGAGTGAGCGATTGAGGGACGCAACCCCAATAAAATGAGTGACTGGGTGCCATGGAGTGAGCGATTGAAAGGACGCAACCCCAATGAAATGCGTGACTGGGTGCCACAGAATGGAGTGAGCGGTTGAGGGACGCAACCCCAATAAAATGAGTGACTGGGTGCCATGGAGTGAGCGATTGAAAGGACGCAACCCCGATGAACTCAGTGACTGAATGCCACGGAATGGAATGAGCGATTGAGGGACGCGACCCTAATGAAATGTGTGACTGGGTGCCACAGAACGGAGTGAGCGATTGAAAGGACGCAACCCTGGTTGAGTGAAAAAGGATTGAGTGATTGAAGCAGTATCGTGACAATGTGCATGATGGACACAACCCGGAATAAAATGGTTTGAACGATTGAGGGTCGCAACGCCGAAATGGATTGGGTAATTAAAGGAAAATTTGTAGCGGTAGGTGGGGTATAGGTAATGCGAGGGGGAAGTGTGTTGGACAGAGCGAAGAAACCACAAGTTCTCACTGTGGAGATTGAGACCGGTCAGTACTAGACAGTGGAGATAAAACTGCGACACAGCTCGATTCAAGCCCTCTCGCCCAAAACCGAGGTGCCGGTGATCCGGGCACCGGTGACGCATCGTGATGCTGGCATGGCAACAGCCAATATCGCTCCAGACGACTTTCTTCGAGCAATCCTCGAGTCGGGTAGGGTACTTCAAGGGAACGGAGAGCTGTAAAACACTGGTGAGCACCGTGCAAACATGGACCAAAGAAGAATGAAGCCGCCCGAGCTCGATGCGGGGCGGGGAAAAGAGTGTCGCTGGCTGCTGATGGAAGTGCGGAACAGGAAAGGTCCGCTCACGTCAGCAGCCCGTCGATCATAAACCTCATTCTAGGCCCAACGATCGTGCCTCACGAGGACATAGAAATCAATTCGCGGGTTCAACTTCAAGTGAAGTACATGTCCAAGATAATCATTTTTTCCCGAGGAATTGCCTTTTGCTCACTCTCGCCCGAGCTTCGCTCGGCTCGAGTTCGCCGGGCAACAAGTATTGTATCTGAAAGCCAAACACTGAAACTCGTTGAACTCCCCGGTTCACTTGAGAACGGCTAAGTGTATGGCCGAGATGAGTAAAGATGACTAAAAGGTAAGGGAAAGGTCAGACAAAACAGTCAAGTAACCGCATTGAGCGCGAAAAACACACGATAATTCCCTTATTAGGGTACTTTTCCAACACCTTTGAACAACGTCATCGCTGCGAAAAACACCTACTCTGGCGCTAAAGCTGTGTATAACCGAGTTAAAAATAAATTTTTCAACTCGGAACACAGCGCTCCGTTCATCGCCGCTGATTAGTTGTGTGCCCAGGACGCGCATTGCATCTGCTATTTCCGAGGGGCCCTGGGCTCGAGAGCCGCCCCGACGCCCCGCACCCCGCCGCGTCGAAGCCTTGCTGCCCGAAGCGGCATTGGGGATGAGGATGATGCGGCCGACGCACCCGACACACCGCGCTTTTGCCACAACCCCTCAACGAAGCGCAGGGTTTCCTGTGCGTCTAGACGGCGTCTCGGCAATCAGACGCGGGACTGTGCGTTTGGGGCCAGCGGAGTTCGGGGTCTGGGGGCGGATCAGATGCGTTCGCAGCTATATAGAGGGCGAGGTTGGCACCGCACGGCACTGAGATCGATCTCCCCAGTTCCCCCAACTTCATTAGTTCTTTCGAGCTTCAGTGATTCATTCATGTGCCCACAATGTGAGGTATTGTCGACACGAGTACCGTCGGTATAGCACTGACTTGGCCTCTGTACAGGCGTAATGAGACGTCGAAAGCGTGGCGGAAGTTGCAATCGGTAGTGATAAGACCGAGTGAGATATGGTTAATATCGCTAGCCGCAGACAGTGCAAACTCTGCGCAATTCAGTGGTGTTAATGCTTCGCACTGCGCGCGTGCCCTATAGATCAGGCAAGTCATCCAGCGAGTTTCTTGGCTAATCCACATACATACCTGACGACGTTCCGCCTTCCAGAATTAGGCAAGTACTCAGGAGAGATTCCCGGCACAAGGCAAGCTTGTCCCATTTTGCCTGCTTGGATGGATGATTGACGACGGCACGTAGCAAAGAAACAGCATGTGTTGGGAGATGCGTTTCGGTGGTGCGTACGGTATTGCTGCGCGACTAAATCCAGCCTTGAAGGCATGGGACGCTGTTCCCTCCAGCGTAGCGTGTGCGTTATCGGGCGGGTCGACCGTACGGTCATGCGAACAGAGCATCGAGATGGCCGTAGAGAGACGGAGGTTTCTGTTCGGTCAATGATGATAGACAGTATTAGTAGTCCGAGTCGGTGCAGCTGCCAGATAACGTCCACTGGTGAACAGTGTTAGACATTAAGCCCTTATTAAGGGTCGGATCTATGGTTAAGGCTTAAACCCTTAATAAGCCTTAATTAAGGGTCCTATATTAAGGGCTTAATTTTCAGAGAGGGCAATTTTTTAGGCCACAAAGAAGGCCGGAGAAGCATGGGTCATGGTACATCTGTAGGAAACATCCACAAGGCAGTTCAACCCTTCATCGTCGGCCCAGCTTTTTGTCGCAGCTATCAACTCTATCAACAATTGATGTTCAGCGAAGGCGGTTCGATTTGGGCGGCAAGTGTTCGCCAAATTGTTCCACTGATTTCTTCGATGGTGCATTCTGCTGGAGGCTTGGGATTGAAGATTTTGGGTCACGTAGAGCATTTTTTGCTTGGATTGTGATATGATGGCATCATTAACCTTAATTAAGCCTTAAGATAATTCTGGCCCATCATTAAGCTTAACGTTAAGGGCTTATTAAGGCTTAACTTAGCTTAAGCCTTAACCTTAAGTCCAACACTGCTGGTGAATGCCAGTGCCACCGACAAGCCACCAACTCGACAATTCGAGCAGAAGCTGAGGGAGTGGCGGGGGATGGCGGGTCGAGGACCAGGCGGGGAAACCGGATTGCACTTGCGCGGACGCGGGACTTGGGAGCGGGGAGTCGCCGGGGACAAGATGGAAGGAGGACTCGGAGGGGCGCCGTAAATGTGATGTGATTGGGTGATAGCATCAGACGGCGCCTGTTGGGCGCCTATCTCCGCAGGGTTCAATAAGAGCCGTTATGTAGCCAGACCTTCCATCGAGCTCTTACGGGTCCTGGTCTTGGAAATTCCGCTTTAAACTTGTAATTGATAAGTTTTCATCCTTCCCAAATACACTTGGAAATGCTCCATATCATCCAGTGTCGCTCAAAATAATGGTATTCAACCTAAGTATTCGTGGGCAGCCCCAAGGGGGCGCGGAAAATAAATTGTCCAGGACAATGCCCATTTTGGGAAAAAAATATTCATGTTTTTCTTTTATTTTTTTTCGGGGCTTTCAAGCAAAACGACGAACATCTCAAAAATTTTCAGCCCAAGGTCGACCACCCCACCCCCCCAAATAAGGCAACTGTCATACCATATAAGGAAATAATGTCTCGGCTTATTTCTCGCCCAATTTTTGTCGGAAAATTTTCGGATAACCGCCAATCGACTCAGATTGATTGACTCTGTCAGGAATCGGCATTGTACCCTCCAGCTTGGTCTTCGCGCCCCCTTGGGCAGCCCGGTGATATATTCTCATGAAGAACATCTGTCTCTCCTCTTGGGAACGAGATGGGCGTGCTAAATCTGACGAAGCTGGCACATTGTTGGAGAGATGCTATGTATGTCCTTTCGTGTTACTTCAGTGCGTTCTTTGCTCGCCCGATCCAGCTCTCAAACGAATACGTCCTGCGTATGATATACAAGCAATAGGGGAGTACATTATCCCTCTAAATTACCTCCTCGTTCACACTGTGAAGTACCTTAATGCGGGCAAGTCCCTGTGAGGCCCATCTTCTCTGACTCCGGACACTGCTTGTGAAAAACATCGACGGAACTAGATGTGGTTGGTGCCGCCGGCGTCTCCGTGGAAATGGATGTGGTTGTTATTGTCGATGTACTGGGCGGCGGTGGCTCAGTGGAACTAGAGGTGGTTGTCGATGTATCGGTGGAGCTGGAAGTGGTTGTCGTGGTAGATGTCGTAGTGGAACTGGTTGTGCTTGTTGTGGAATCAGCGGTAGGTGTCTCAGTGGAACTCGATGCGGGGGTCGGATTAATGCTAGAACTGGGCGTAGGTGGTGTCGAGCTGATGCTGGGTGTATCACTGCCGGAAACGGGTATAATTGGTGTCGAACTGATGTTGAGTGTATCACTGCTGGAACTGGGAATAGTTGGTGCGCCACTCGAACTGGGAGTTGGTGTCGAATTGATATTGGATGATGTATCACTGGAATCGGATGTGGTTGTTGTCGAGCCAGAGCTCGAACCGGGAACAGTTGGTGTCGACGTGTCAAGACTGTGACTGGCGCTGACACTTGTCGGGACCCCGCTGGGGTGACAAGTCGTCGTGTATGTGGGGACGTCGGAAAGGCCTTGGACATAATGGCATTGGAAGGACTGGATAGAGTCTGTCTCCCGGCTATTGCCTGGGTACAGCCCAACCTCTACATTCCCCGTCGCTTGACAGTCTGAGGACCTGTGACAGATTCGAACCTTTAGTGGCGAGGACAACTAGTGACTAAAGAGTATAACGCACTCGAACATGTGGCATAACCAGTCCTTTGGTGGACGCCAGCTCCTGACCTTGTTGTTTAGATTTTGGCAATCACCCTCTGCAAATGGTAAAAGGCCGCAGGTACCAATGAAGCACGCATCATCGCATACTTTCAGCACGCCTCCCGGACCCGGTGACGTCCTCTGCAAGAACATAGTGTCTGTCAAATCTCTTCCTGTGTCGCGACTATTGAAATCCTTACCGGCGATAAGTCAACGGCCAAGGAAGACACTGTGGGGGCAGCGGCAACGATAAGGGGGGGAATCAATATTTTGAGAATGAACGGCATGTTCGAAAGGAGTGTAGATGGGGGCGATATTGTCCGCTCCTTTGCACCGCTCCTTTATACAGTGCAGCTCGTCGGGTAGCTCGGAACCACAGCCAACCGCATCATGTCTGTGGCAAATCCGTCTGAATAAAGCGCAGAGCGGCGCGGGGCTCTGACGGCTCCAACGCCGGCGGAAACGAACGGCGTCTGAACAGGGGCTGCGATGGCCGCCCACGGCTGAGGAAACGACCCGAATCCGTCGGAAGGCGGCGCAGAGTCAGTGTCAGTGTCCCCCACGCCGTCGATAGTGATGCCATGATGTGTACCTGCCAGACCAGTAACACTTGCGGTGCCCAGACTTCCTTGAAAAATAACCCCGCCGCATGACACAGTGCGACCCCGGCTTGCGGAAAAGATATTTTAGCCTCTGCGCAATCGAAAATCGCAGTTTCACCGGGCACTCACCAGATTTGTGATTGTTTACATTCCGTCGGAACAGTTTCAGGCACGAAAACACCGTCTTTAGGGCATCAAAAACGGGGTAGCGCCAAACCGTGTCCTTGTGCTAGCATGTCGGGAAAAACAGACCAGCACTTTGCATTGTCCCGATGCGAATCGTCCGTCCCAACGGCGTAGCCGTTGCGCCCTGTACCCAGATCGAAAAGAGTTTCCGCCGCAGTCGAAACAAGGACGAAAGATCCGATCTAAGGAGAGCCTGTCGCCTGCGTGATACCATGTCCGTGTTGCTGGCTCACGCCTGGGCCAAGTCCGAGCACCGCCCTTGCCACAGTCTCTGGCTGGCTCGCCGCTCTGCGCACACCGACTTGAAGAACGGGGGCGGCGGCTACGATTCTGATACGAAGCACATTCAAAGGAGCGGTCGTCATCTGACTCTTCTTGCGCAGAAGCCGGGAGACTGAGAAGCGGGATGGCGGTGCGGGTGGATGCTGGGGAAGGACGCTGACCCGGGACATGATGGAAGGAGCGCATCTGGAGAGTCAAGACATGAAGTCGCAAGTCGAGGACCGAGAGACGCGGAACAACGATTGAATCAATTGATGCATCACGCAGCGGTGGTCTCCTCCTAAGTACTGGGGGTGGGCACCGCCGGTTAGATCGGCGGTCTCTTTGTACATGTTTATTGATGAAGGCTCCCTGCCAAATCGGCCATCGTTGATGCCAACCGATTTTGCCGGTGGTACATCCCTCGGCCCGCAAAACCTTGGAGGCCAAAGTCATTGAATTATTCATAGCTACAAGACCTTGGCCGGGATTGAAAAAATAGCAGATTTTGCACTACACCTTATTACCCGTGAAATCAATTTTGAAGGGATAAAAAAGTCCCACCAACGTTTTGTGCCCCTATAAGAATAAAAAACATCTGTCTCTTCACTTTGATGGCCAGAACCCGGAATCGGCTCGAAAACGTGCTACCATCCGGCAAGATCATAGTGGTAACATTGCGTGACATGGCGTGACAATAGCTCGAAATTGTGCACCACAGCGGGGTGAAGCAAAGTTATATTAATCTCAGGGTTCCCACGGACTTTGGGTGGGCATTATGGCAGCATAGGACGGCAATAACACGACATGGTCCACTCTTAAATATCTATGGACTAAAAGTGAGGTCGGCGCCCTTTGATGTGGCTGTGTGCCTTCCCATCAGGCCATCAATGGACCCGGCGGTGCCCACTCCCATAAGTACCACCGCCTTGCCACCACCACCATCATTCGCTCTGCTTGTCCCCCGTCCACTGCGTCCTCGCTGCCCCGGCTTTCCTGACCCCGACGTACAGCGCCCATAATCTGGCGATTTCATCCACAATCGCTTGACACTCGCCGCTTCCACAATGCACACTTCCGAAAAAGCGGCACAAAATTGCTCGATAGCGCGCTCAACGCGCGCTACAGTACACGGAACCGTGCTATCGCACAATATTACTGTAGCGCTCCGACGAAAGATCAGGACGACCTCACATTCCCTTGTGCATCCTCTGGTAAGTACGGTCCCAAGCACTCAGATCGTTGCGCTGTCAGGAAGCTAGCCGCCATGTTCACTGCTCGCTGTCTTCTCATGCTTTCCCTGCACCCCCTTCTCCCACCACTGCGATCTTTGCTTTGCGGTCTGCTTCTCCTTCGTACAGCTACAACTTCGGGCACCCTCCCCGTATGCGTCACAGCAGAGGACACCGATCGACCTGGATGTGTCCCCTTTCTTCCACCCATTTTATCACCGAGCGGCCGTCTACAGCGTATAAACTGCTGGGCTTATCCCCCTACGCGCTTCGCCTGCGACTGCCATTGGCGCCGCGTTTGTCCCTCTTCCAGAGAGACGCTACCCTGCACTTCGGCGCCGCTACCACATCTGTACCGCTGACCGACTAAAGTCTGCACCGACGACTCGGCATTTCCCAGGTTTTGCGCTCCAGCGCGACGGGCATCCGCGCCAAATGCTGCTAGAAGGCTTGGGATGATCCTCCTAGCTACGTAACGACCTGACCCTTGTCCCACCGTAAAGCAGCATCGGGTCATTGGGATTTTTCCCGACACGAGTTCTGTATTACACGGTCTGGGAATAACGACGCACCGTGGGGACTGCCGACCCATGGTATCCTGCCAACTCTGGGCATTTGCAGCGAGAAATAGGCGACACTGGCCTCGTCTCCCGGCACCTTGTCTCTTCTGCCGGTGGCATCATTCTAAATGAAATCCATGAGCACACTGAAACGGCGTTCTATACATGTGCGTGCCTTTCTCGCATCTGCATTGATCCGTTGGATTCGCATCTGGCGCACAGGTCACGAGCGCAAGCAGTGAAGCATGTTGATTCAAAGCTGCTCTGACTTGTGATCAGCTTCCGACTCAAGACGGAAGTGGAGAAGCTTACGCGTATGTGTCATTTTTTCTTTTGCTTCTACCATCCTAACCGACGGGGTTCATGAACGCATGACGATGATAGAGGATTCGAGGACTGACCATACTGAGATACGTACATCTTGCATGTGCGCATTGCGTTCGCTGACTGGCTCCCGATGTCTCTCGTGGTACCAGGTTGGACACAGAAATAAGAGGAGGCGGGGAGAGGAGAGAAAGTACAACTCCGCACTAACCTCCGTCTCTTAAACAGGTGGACGCGCGGCCTCCGAATTAAAATAACCCTCCGTTGGCCACAGACACGGAGTTGTAGCCCGGCGATCACCATGGCGGACAGGGAGTCTCACCGCACGGGCATGGAACTGCAGCAAACGCCGGCTCCATTCGCGGATCACGGCATTGGTTGGCGGGGGGGTTGGGTATCTCGGTCTGTGGCCAATGCTCTGTCTCTCCCCCCGAAAATTCATTCTAGGTGAATACCCCGAGAGCGTTTCTTACTGGCGGACAGGAAGTCTCACAGCACGGACATGCGTGTATAATAAACGCCGGCTGCCTTCACGGCATTGGTCGGCTGCTTTGGCTATCTCGGTCTGTGGCTAATGCTCTGACCTCCCCCCCCCCTCTTGTATCCGCCGCAGTCAGCCGGAAAACCCTTTTCGCTGCCACCGACAAGTTAAAAGGTGGACTCTTGCGTTGAGTTAAACACACCTTATTAAGAACCTCACTCCTGGCACTCAAATGAGCAACTTTGTCTATATCGCCATCGAAAAGAAGTACACTCGGTCAAGACCTAGAGATGGTAGTCCATACCTTCTCGTCAGGAAGTGGTCCGATATGACGCTCGAAGGAACGAGCTGGTCGTTGCCAGGCTCCACAGTCGATCCAGATACAGATATAGAAACCAAGCAAGTCCTTTTCATACATTCGCGTCGAGGCGTTTCCTGACCATGATTGCACAGGTACCGTACTATGAGGCTGGAGAGCGCTGAGTCCACATGGCAGTACTGCCAAGAACACATAACGGTCCTACCCTTTCTAAGTTTCTATCCCACACCCCCAGCGATGTTGACAAAGCGATAGGTCATCTGCAACGGTCGCCCAATCGCCCAGCGTGTATCAGGCTGGACCGTGGTAGACAGACTTTCAAGCCTGGAAGAAAAAATGCTCTGCATAGGCGTGAGGATGATCAAGGCGCAGGAGCAGGAAGCGGAGGAGCTACGTAAGCTAGAGAAAGAGCTCAAGGCTATGGAGACGAAGCTGGCCGAGAGACGGGCCAGTTACCAACAGAGGTGCTATGGGGGCAGGTATATTTTCGACATGCCCCCGTGAAGTAACGCGCGCGCGGACTCGGTGAAGCAGGCATCCCACTAGTACATGTCCATTCCGGATGAAAGTCGGGCAGGGCTGTTATTTCAGTTGGTCTGTGCGCGAAATACCAATAGACTACACGGAATCGTGACACAACGGAGTGTTCCGGAAGTTATAATCGGTTGATCCAGCCGAAGAATGTGGAGGTCAGGGTACACTGGCAAGCTACAGTGCATGATACACTGCGAGCCGATGGGACAATCTGTTGGGCTCTTGCCATACAGACGGCAGCCGGGCGTAAAAGCGTAGTGGGCACTGAGTAGACCGATGTCGGATTAGTTGGCACAGTGGGTCCACACAGCGCTCCGTTCACCCCGAGGGGTCATTTTCCGCGGCATCGCATTATTTCCCCCGGGTGTTGCGCATTCGGTTTCGGGACTCGGAAGCCGCCCCGACCCTCCGTCCCCGCCGCGTCGAAGCCCTGCTGCCCGGAGCGGCATTGGAGACGAGGACGAGGCGGCCGACGCGCCCGACGCACCGCGCTTTTGCCACAACCACTCGACGAAGCGGTGCGTTTCCTGTGCATCCAGACGGCGTCTCGGCGATCAGGCGCGGCGCTGCGCGTTTGGCGCCAGCGGGATTCATGGCCTGGAGGCGGATCAGATGTGCTCGCAGATATATAAAGGACGAGGGTCGCACCGCACGCTTGATCCCTCCATTTCCGGCCCCAACTTGAGCATCCTATCGCGAGCTTCAGTGATTTGTTCCGAACTGTTTTGTCGAGGACACCCGGGATGTAAGGTATCGTCAACACTGCTGGCCTGGGCAATACTGATTGGCATACAGGCACAACAAGACGCTACAAGCGTCGTGACAGTTAGAATCGTCGGTAGTTGACGGAGAGTCGGAGACATAGCGGGAAGGCGCGTACATCCGAGTAAATCACCGCTTCAGTTTCCCTAATGACCGCTATCGCCCATGAAAACAACGCGAGCATCGCTGGAGACGCCTTGTGAGACACACTCAATATCGCTCCCCGTGACGCTGACTTATCTTGGGCAACGCTTCGTACGGTGCGATGTAGTATACTGAAGGCAAGTCAGACAGCGAGATCCTTCGAAAATTCACATACCTGACGATTTTGTGCCATGCAGAATTATGCAAGCGGCCATTCGTGGTCCCATTTTGCGCACTCCAACTTCGAAGCCAGGCGATACTGCCCCACACTGGAATCTGCTGCACTGATTCGTGCACCCATCCGCCCATCCGGTGTCCAAGCCCATCTGGCCCACAAGCTGCGGGACTGGTAAGTGGGACGGCGTTGAAAAAGAATGGCGGGGCAAGAGCGCCAAAAGAGGGCCGCGCATGGGCGGGGACACAGTCGGGACGTGGCGGAAGAAGAGAGAAGCGACGGCCGATCCGGTCCGCTCATTGTGTGGTCATGATTGAGTGATGGCGTCACGCGGCGCCTGTTGGGCGCCTATTTGGCGCGGCGGCCCCTGTGAGAATTAGATAATAATCAGACCGGCCGCCCTGTCTCCACAGTTCAACTAGCTACGTATGAACGTTCCCCAAGCCAATAATCGTGAACACCTGCCTAGATGTATCTGAAAAGCTTTTGGATCTTCATCCAACAATCATCGCTGTATCTTGGCTGTATTTTTCAAGGGCAGTTGGAGCTTAGAGAACTGCGGTCCAAGCCGCCGTCCATTCCGGGTTTCTTATGGCAAACTAAAAGAGTAAAAGTAGTACCTCCCGAGAAATTCTCTCGGCGAGAATGTCTGACCCGCTCCCAAATCGAACGGGAGCCTGGGCGACACGGCTAGTTCACAAGAAATTAAACACAGCCTAGTGCCATGAGTCCCAGTATATACATCAGACCTATCTGAACTGTCTCCGCTGTTAATGTTGGATCATCGCAACACCTCCATTAGTTTTTTTCTCTTTATTCCTTCTGCACTTTGCCTGGCCAATTGCCATAGGTATCAATAATGCAACCAGGGGACGAGTAGCATGTCTGAGGAGAAGGTTGCGAAAGCAATGCTGATCGTTTACTTGACGTTAGCGTTGGCGAACAAATTGCTTCCGCGGCCCACACGGCGCGCCGCGGTAGAGCTGAGACGCTGAGACTGCCATGCACTGTGGCAACGCGGTGCAGCATCACGGCAATACGGAGACGGGATCTTCCCAACAGTTCCGGCCCCGTTGATAATCCCAGGATCATCGTTGACATGGGCAAGTCCGCATCGTCCGAGGCCTGGCAGCCTTTGATGGCAGAACACCAAAAAAAAAAACGAGTTTTCGTCCACATGTTGATACACACGCGGCTCTGTGATCAAGTCTGCATGCAGCCAGACCTCGCCTCAAGTTGCCCAGGCACGCGCGCGCACGGAGACGGAGTGTTGAAACATCGTTCCCACGGTTGGACCCACCCCCTTTTTGATGCGCAGGGATTATATGGAACGTGTCGGCTCCTGACTGTTGGCGTTTGGGCCTGGAGCTGTTCCGCCGGCTGCGAATGCAATGTCATTGGAGGCTCCAGGTCTTCTCCTGCATTTCAAAGTTGGCATACGTTGGAAGAGGAAGTGTTTGCACACAGCGCGAGGAAATCCACAACGAGGGGAATGAGCAGTAGTGGTGCGCCTTGACAGGGTACATACGATGATGCGGTGCTTTTCCTCGCCGGCCCAGGCGAAACCTCCGTTCGCGACGATATCCGTTGATTGTATGAGATGTCATTTTGCCGATTATACTGTGCGGGTTGCCCAATTCCCACAAGCTGGACTACCAGATATGTGTCTTCCACGTTGCGCAGTAAATCAACTAGTCTGGAGTTGTTGGAGCCCAGAGAATTGAGAAAGGACAAATTCTATCCCCGACACCGTTACAGGGGAAACGGCGTGCTGCATGTCGGTGTTTCCGCAGCACCAGACGCCGTGCTGTGCTCTATTCAGTTGGGTTGGCCACAGGGGTGGTACGCCAGGCTGTGGTACCGAGATACCCGGCCAGAAAGACTATATAACGGGGGTAAAATGGGGGACATCAACATCCAAACCATCAACCAAGATGCACCTCAGTCTCGGGATCGCTGCATTTATCGCTACCACTGCTGTCTCCGTGTCTTCCCTGTCGCTTGACTTGGCGCCGGTGAGGCTCAAGATTGGGGATGCAGAGAAGATGCTAGCTGACAATGTCTTCCCGCAGCGAGCCTCAGCACCGGTGGGCGAGCTCTTCGCATGTGAAGCCCCGTGCTTCAATGATTTGTCGCCGTGCATCAACGTCACGATAGAAGAAGGTGTTTGCCAGGGTCTATCAAGTTTGCACAACTCGACTAGGAGCTGGCGGCCCCCAAAGAATTGGTTGTGCTACATGTTCACGTACGTAACATACTCATCTTCACTGGTTGTTCCACTCCCTGAGATGCTATCACAGCTCTCCAAATTGCCGAAATGACTCGAACGTAGAGGTCGGACTCTATCCCGGCGATGGCCGGGTGACGGACGGCTTTACGAGCGTTCTATCCTTCATGTGCCATTATCTCGAGGGTCTCGCTAGTATTCCGACTTACACGACAACGTGTTGGGATGGTGTCTCCACCCCGACCTCAAGTGACAGCGCCAGTGCCAGCAGTACTCCGACGGGCGACAGTGGGTCCAACAGCGATCGTGCCGTTGATTCAGCAGCCTCAGCGACCCCAATCGTTTCCGCCGCGATAACAACTACCTTGACAACTACAGTAGCGAGCTTGACGACAACGATAACGGCGAGCGCGACGAGCACTCCAACTATAACTGTGACATTCACCAATACAAACACATGATATGTGGAATCCGCTCTCGCCCACTATCGCCGATGAATTGGGTCCCAATTTTTCGACGAAATATTCCAACCATCCCTCTACACTGTCTTTAGACGTCCCGACATTCTTTATATTTACGTTTTTTGCTTGATATATTCACTGGTTGAATGTACTGCCAGGGGCCCTCAGAATGCGATCATCCTTAGGTTGGAGGAGCGAGAACGAAAAAGCGAGAACGAAAAATCGACCAAGAATCGAAAAAGGTGCAGGGGGTAATGTTCGGATGCCATCACCGCTTGGAATTGGATTGGGAAATTGTCGCTGCGAGAACGAGAATACAGTGGGGGATAGACAAAGAGCGACAGAGCAAACTCCAATTTTTTGTTTAACATCCCAGATCCGCATAAGTGGATATCCGTTTGCATTGCGCGCTTTGCGATCGGACAAGAACCGACTTTTCTACTGCTACTACACACTTTAGTGCATGTTGCAGAGCAAAGTCAATTGTAGTGCTTGTATACACAGTCGTACGGAACAACCGGAGCGAACCGGATCATCTTGATCGCACTGCCACATACTGTACTATTTCGGTCAATTCGAATCGGTTGTGACCTGTGACCCGAGCATTCGAACTTGAGATTTCGAAAATGGGTCGGGGTGGCCGTGACACGGAAAAAAATTCGAAAATGAGGCGGAAAGTAGCAGAAACTACTCTCATATGATGCCAATGGCTCATCCAATGCTACAGGAGGGTGTAGAGCCCAAAACGAGGCGTAAAACGTCACCCAAGTCCAAAGGGGTAAGATCAAAATCAGATGCAATTCGGCTACAATAATTACGCATTTTTTTCCTCCTCCCCGCATCGTCCTCGCAATGAGTGGTCTCCCCGACCGCTTCAAGATCCCGGACGGGCCAGAAAAGCTATCATTCCCCCACCGCAATCTACCGGTGTCGGACCTCATCGAGTTTGACCTCCCGCCGCAGCACAAATCCTCGCACTTTGTGCATCCCACCGAATATCTCTCGGAGCTCCCGCCGACTATCGCAACTTTCAACGTGAGGGATATCCCGGTGCCGCCTTCGGTCGTCGTCAAGGCCCTTGGACGCGCGATTCTTCTTGACCCCGAGGTCCAGTCGATTGTGCTCGTACATTCACCTGCGCATCGCGGAAAGAACGACCGCTACCCCGTGTGGCTGGCTACGATCTGGTCACTAATGGAACGCGCGCGCCAGGCTAGAGGACTGTGGCGTACCGCGGTGTCCAAAATCAAACAAACACTCGAGAAATCCACCACCACCGAAGCTGCCGCCGGGCGCATCAAGGCTGCTTTGAAAGCGCTGGAGAACCTTGCCTGGGAGGGTGACGTCAAAGGTTTCAAGGATGGCACCGTCGACGGTCTTGCGCTCTGGTTTACAACAGACTGGCTGAAGACCGAGCATGAGGAACAGATGCTGGAGCTCCTTGCGTCAGATCTGGGACTCCGCGACGGAGATTCGAGTACTATCCAGTCAACGTACTTTGTTGCGGCCCTCGCTCGCGCATACTCCGACCCAGCCGCTTATCGCAAGGCTGGGCACTTCCGGTGGCTTCGCCGACTCGGGGAGTCATTTGCGACGAAACACCGCAATCGTTTGGGCACGATTCCAAATGAAAACGAGGACCACTGGATTGCGCTCGCCATTGACTGCGAAAAGCAGCTTGTCGGTTATGGCAATGGATTCGGTACCAGCACGCCGGCGAGCCTGCGTCAGCATCTTGACTGGTGGCTGTTTGAGCACCTCGGTGTGCAGTTCAAATGGAAAGACCTACCTGTGGCAAAGCAAACCGATGGTCATTCGTGCGGAGTGCTGGCGTATTGGACGCTGGCGCACTGGTTCGACAAGGAGCACTTCCCTCTTCCCAAATGTACCGCCGCATCCATGTCGGACGAGCGGATCAAAATGTTTCTGCGAATCGTTGAACGACACAGTAACAAGGTGCGTTCTTACCTTACACTGGTTGAAGTTCGCTGATTTTGCTAGTTGGGGGACTTTGCGAGCGACGCGCGAGACTACGAGTTTACGTTTGCGCACTCGCTCGGGCTTCGCAAAAAAGCTACCATAGTTGGAGAAGATGAGAACGATGGGGAAGAAACGGACGACGAGGTTGGATTCAAATCCGACTCACCAGCGGGTTCAGAGTACTCTGCCCACGATGACGAGGAGGACGAGGAGGATTCGGCGTCGGGGTCCGAATCCGATGGCCCCATGTCCCCGCCGCCGTCGCCGTCGCCGCGCGCGACTCGCTCGCTACCTTCCCGTCTTCCGTCCTCACCGCCGGCCTCCTCTTCCCCGACTTCTGCTGCACCGCAGCTGGAGTCTGAGGACGAATTCCCGCCGAACCTTTCCATCGGTGGGAGCGATAATGTTCGGTCGACGACGCCGACTGCGCCGAAACGTACTCATTCGGAGCGAGTAACGAACACCCCACACGCGAGCCCGGACAAAAAAAAGCTGAAGGAGAAGGTTAAGAGTGCGACGAGCACGGCGATGAGCATGATGAAGAATGGCTCACCGTCCAAATTGCCCGCGCTCTTTCGAATGCCAGGGTGGGGGAAGCCGAAGATTTTGACCATGCAGGAAAAGCAGGACGCCATCGCGGCAGAGGCTGAGGACCGCCGTGAGGACGCGGAGGCGCGTGCGAAGCGAGAGCGTTTACAGCAGGTGGAGAAAGACGCCCGGCGAAAGGAGGGGCAGAATGATCGACAGCGCCGTCATCGTGCGCTCAAACGGGCCGCCAAGGAGGCTGAGGATCCTGGAAGGAAGAAGCGCCGCAAGGTTAGCATTGATATCAGAAATGACCGGCTTAACTAACTTGTGCCAGGTTGAACTCAAGCACCGTGAAACAGCCTCGCGAAGCTCAGTCGCAGAAGGATCTCGTCCCGCGCGCGAGATTACGAAGAAAATAAAGGCTAAAACTCGCGCTCCGTCGGGCCGCAAGAAGACGAAGTCGGACCGTCCTGCAAAATATGTCAATTGGGTTACGCCGTTTGCGTGGTCTGCCATCGAGGCTGCGCAGAGGAAGGTCGGGTGGGGCTACACCGATATCGTCGACGAACTGCGACGCGTCAACTACGACTTTTTTCAATATTTGAAACCACACACGGTCATGGGATGGATCGTAAAGGTCGGCGGGTTCAGTCGATGGTCACCTGCCGTTCTCCTCCGTGCTGCTAAGGGCAACGTTCCGGGGCATAACAAAGGCGGACGGCGTGGCATTCTGGTAAATATTCATGTCATATTTTGAACCGCGGCTGAATCAAATCTAGGCCGCTCACCCAGAGGTCGTGGAGGAAATCACATCGCAGCTAGCGGACTTGCGCACGGCGGGCGCACCCATATCCTTGGCGACTGTTCGATGCATCATCATCGTCATCATCCGCGACCGAGCCCCAGAGCTATTCGAGCACCGTTTCAAAGACGGGTCATTGTTTCGCGTGTCCGACTCGTTCTGCAGAAAATTCTTGGATAACAGCCTCGCTTGGTCCATGCGCAAAGGCACTAAGGCTGCGCAAAAGCTACCTGCCGATGCGGAAGAACAGTGCGAGACCGCATTCCTCCGTCGCGCGTGGACCATCAAGGAGCATCGGATCCCTGCCGAGCTCGTCATTAACGCGGACCAGACTGGGGTTATTTATCTACCTGGGTCGAGGATGACCTACGCACCTCGTGGATCGAAACAGGTCGGACTCATCGGCAACGAGGAGAAGCGCGCCTTTACCGCGCTGCTGGGAGTAAACGCGGCGGGTGGTCTGATGCCTGTTCAGTGTGTATACGAGGGTAAAACGGACCGAAGCACCCCGACGGCGGCTGCCACAAATCGCCAGGAATGCGACGCCGCGAACTTTCGCTTCGTGTTTTCTGGAAAGGCGAGGAATCACTGGTCGAATCAGAAGACGATGCGCGAGTGGGTGGAGAACGTGCTCATACCGTGGCTGGACGAGCTCCGGAGAAAGCTCAACCTCCCTGCTTCGCAGAAGGCACTCGTAATCATCGACGTCTGGTCTGTTCATCGGTCAGCCGAGTTCCAGGACTGGCTTCGGAAGACCCACCCCAATATTCTCATCGACTTCGTTCCCGGGGGCTGCACGAGCGTCGGTCAACCCCTCGACGTCGGGCTTAACCGTCCATTCAAGCATGGCGTCAAGGTAGCGTACCATGCGTGGCTCGTCGAGAGCCTCCTCCTGCAGCGCCAGAAGGGCAAGAAGCTGGATCTCGATACGAAGATCGCGGTGTTGCGAGATGCGAGCGTTGGATGGATCTGGGAAGGATACAAGGCGATCGATAACAAAGAATTGATCAAGAAGGTGAGTACGCACCAGAGTCATCCATCTGTACTCATACAGGGCGTCTAGTCATGGGAGATGTGCCCTATTCGCGGCGGCCTCAATCTCTCGTACGAGTGCATGACGTCGTTCGAAACAAATGAGCGCCTCGTCGGCCTCCGAACTGAAAATCCCCGGCTATGGAATGACTTCCAAACAAAGTCTACCCGCGACTACTGCCCCGGCGATGACGAGGAGGTGGCTGAGGACCAAGAGCTTCAAGAGGATGAGGGAATGGGGGATGATGACTCCGAGATCCCGACTCGCGAGGTAGTCGAGCACGTCGTCACAAAGAAGACGCCGAAAAACCGCAAGGTCAAGGCAGCCAAGGGTGATGCTGGGGTAGGGCTTGGGTCGTCCGGCGATGCTGAAGACGTGGATGCGGAGGTCGTTGTGCCTGAAGACGGTGAGCTGGCAACGGGCAAGCGAAAACGTCGCCCAAACCCGAAGTACGCGGATTTTTGGAGGCACGCTAATGACAAGGGTGATGATTTAGATGTACCAGGGCTGTAGTAGGCTAGCTTACCTCCATTCAATGTGCAATCCCTCTGTTTAACGGGCCATAGAGGAGGATGGGACGGGCGCGATGGACGACGGAAGCAAAATGGTCGACGTTCAACCGAAATAGCCCCGCTCACGTCAAACACGGCATTCCGTGAGAGCGCCGCGGTGCCTTGCACCGCGCCCGCAAAAATTCGATTATTTAGGGCAGTTTCCACCAATTTCGTGACATGTTTTCAACATTCGAAAATCCCGCCGGTGACCCGTGACAGGTTCGAAAATTTTCGAAAATTTTTGCCCCTGTGACCCGTGACATTCGAATTGACCGAAATAGTACAGTATCTTTTCTCTTCACGACCTCACGCCGTCTCCTATCATCACTACTGGACTCCACCTCCACCACCAGTGACGAGTCTGGTGGACATTGAAGCTCAACTCACGGTCGAAATGCGTCTACTGCGGTGTTCCGTCCTCTTCGCCTCGACTCGAATGGGACCGCTTTGGCGCGTTGGGTAATTACACATGCACCAAAGTGCATTGCTCGTCCTCTGGCGGGCAACCGTTTGATTGTTCGGGCCGTGCTACATCGCCGAATTTGGGGGGATTCATTGTTGGTTCATTGCCACAACGAAGGCGGGGACCATTTTTTCTAGGAGATCAGCTGTCCGATGATTGCCTGCCTCCAGAAGCGAAAGTAAAGTGCGTTACAGCAGTGCTAGTTAACCCAATGAGCCATTGACCGAAGGCTGGCTGTGCACCACAGGTTACGACTTGGACTAACTTATGCATGTGGCGATGGGAAATGTATCCTTCATTGTGGAGTCCTGTCACGGTGGAGTACGCTGCTGCGGATGTCTCCTTTTACGCCTGGACCGAGGTAAGGTATGGAACACAGGCCCTGCATTCAGTTCCAGTCGAGTCCCCCTGGCATCTTCCCCATCACCGCGAGTGCGGGGCGCGATGTAGTATCACACGGAACGAGAGTGTATACGGAGCAGCAAGCTGGCTGAGCCTACACAGGACGTCGACTGTGTTATTTCGTCAGTGAGTTCCCGAAACTCTGAATCGCTGATGTGGCCTACAAAGACCGATCACAATAGGTCCTGCTGCCACTGAACAGGGATCACCAGGCGTCGGGTTGATCAGCGCCGAAGAGCTGTAATCTCCATGATCCGTATTTTTTCCGCTTTTTACGTCTCACCACAGCTCTTGCCGTCTGAAACATCAACCTACCTGTCCACGACGGTGGATTCTTACCGCCGTGGCTGCTCGCCAATGTCCCTGCTCCCGCGAGGAGTAAATTTACTGACAGAAATTCATCGTTGATCTTGGCACACAGATGGTACAAAAGGCGAGGCGGATTCCTGTCGCACAAGCGCGCATCAAGCGCGCATAAGAGTCAGTGTGAGTACATTGAATAAGTATAACCGGGAGGTGGGGGGTGAAGGTGCGATATGGATTTGCGCCCAAGGAAACGGCAGCGCGGGCTGTCTTGATTTTTGCCTGATTTCGTGCCCGAGGTCGCAGGGGTTGACTATGCAACACTCGGCAAACACTCGGGCGCCGTTTGTTTCCCACTCTCAGGAAGCACTTACTACTGGTAAGCGAGTTCTTTGACTGTGGCCGTTTGGCCGCTGTTTCGCGTTGATGATCCAAGCTGATGAGCCCGACAGCCTCACGCACAAGCCTGGGGATCCGTACCGCTCCTGAATCTTCCGTCTCTGTGGGTCGTGCGTGTACCTGTACGGAGCAGCAATTTCCTGCTGGCTGAGCATATACGTATAGGAATGTATTATTTCGTCAGCTCCCGCTGACCAAAGCTGAACCGGCCTCTGTTTGATCAGCGCGAAGAAACCATGATCCGTCCTTTTTCCGTTTTTTACGTCCTCCACAGCTCTTGCCGAGGTCTGAAACACCAGAGTCCCTGTCCGCGAAAGAGAATTCATGCCGCCGAGGCCGATCGCCAATGTCCCTTCTCCGCGGGGGGGAGTAGACTTACGGAAAGGTTCATTGTTGAGCTTGGCACGCGGATGGTTCAAAAGACGAGGCGGATTGCTGTGAGTACCCATTGTTCTCACCATGTTGAGTAACGCCATGCCATTCCAGAGACTTCTTGTTGCTATCTGCCTTACGATTGCGGCGTCAGCGTCCACGCCGATGGTTCTGCATGAGCGGCATAATGTGGTTCCTTCGGGATTCCTTCGCCAGGGTGCTGCACCGGCCACCGACATGCTCACTCTGCGTGTTGGTTTGGTACCCAATAACGTCGCGGGTCTGCAGGAAAAACTAGCCTCCATCACAACCCCGGGTAGTTCTGACTTCCGGCAATGGCTGTCGAAGGACGAGGTCGGCAGTTCGGCTTTCTGCCGAGGATAAAAAATCTGACGATTCTATAGGTCAAGGCTTATACTCAACCCTCCGGGGAAACGCTCTCCACTTTCAACAAGTTTGCGTCTGCAAATGGGCTTACACCCACCGCCATCTCGCCAAACGGGGACTGGTATTCCGTCACCCTCCCCGTCGCCCAGGCAAACGCGCTGTTTGGCGCAGAGTATGAGCTCTTCACCCATGCATCTCTCAACGCGCCGATCACTCGCACTCTTTCCGTATCGCTGCCGTCGGAGCTGGTTGGACATGTCGATGTGCTCCATCCTTCAACAGCATTTGTCGTGCCTCCTAAGCAACTGGTCCCTGCCTTCCCTCAAGTCGGGACGCGGGACGTCTCCGCCTCGTGTAACTCGAGCGACCCTGCGGGCATCGTCACTCCCAAGTGCTTACAAGATTTGTACGGGATCCCGACCACTCCCGCTACCGAAACATCCAACACTCTGTTGGTAACCGGATATGTGGACCAGTGGGCGCAGCGCGCGGATTTAGCGGTTCGTATTTAAGCAACTGGCATGCACAAGCACTGACCAACTCGAGCACAGCAATTTCTCAAGCTCGTGCGACCCGATATCCAGCCAGACACAACATTCAAGCTTCTGACGATCGACAACGGCACAAATCCCCAAGGACGAAACTACAGCGGGGTCGGCGAGGCAAATCTGGATGTCCAGTACACGACTGGTTCGTTTAAATTTTATGCAACGCGGTTAATATTGAATCCAACTTACCAGGCATCGCAACTGGGGTCCCTATAGAATTCCTTTCGGTCGGTTTAGCACCAGTTCTCGAGGACATCCCGAAAGCTCTTCTCGATACGACCACCTTCCTTGACGGGATTGACAGCCCGCCAAGTGTTATGACCACATCTTATGGCTTCAGTGAAGCTTTTTTCGGACCAAGCCTAGCAACGTCGGTGCCAGAATCCTATGAATCTGCTCTTTGGTTAATGGGGGTTTGTAGGAAAACCTGCAACGGGTATATGGCTCTTGGTGCGCGGGGAATATCCGTGATATTCTCTTCGGGAGATGTAAGTTTTTATGCACATCGGAGTTAGTGTATTCGCTCTGCTAATGCTCTGCTCCAGGGTGGTGTTCGTGGGGAGCATGACGATTTTACCGTTTGCGCGAACAACACGTTCGATCCAGTCTTCCCCGCATCCTGTCCGTACGTGACCGCTGTGGGCTCAACGCAAGGCTTTGCCCCAGAAAAGGCGATCAATTTCACCGGGGGCGGGTTTTCCAACTTCTTCCCTGCACCTTCCTTCCAGACCGATGCGATTTCCGGGTTCCTCAAGACAATCCCAGACGACTTTTCTGGAACATTCAACAAGACTGGACGCGGCTACCCGGACGTCTCCACCCAGGGATGGAATTTCCAAATGGTCAATGCCAGCGAAGTCGTTATTACCGGCGGGACTAGTGCCTCTGCGCCGACATTTGCTTCCATTATTGCGCTGATCAACGATCGCCTCATCGCTGCTAATAAACCCCCGCTTGGATATCTCAACCCCTTCCTGTACTCCAATGCATCGTCCGCCTTCACGGACATAACCGCCGGGCACAACTCGGGGCTTCTCTGTCCAGCTTCGTCTGTGCGTAATCATGTCGTAGTACTTCCTTATGCTCGATGGCTGCTAATCAGATACTCAGGTCGCGTTTGATGCAGCAGTGGGCTGGGATCCTCTCAGTGTGTTTTTCTTGAGCTTTTAAATGCAACGATCTGACAAGGAAACGTAGCGGGCCATGGAACTCCGGTATTCGCCGACCTCTTGGCAGCTGCGTTTGCGTATCCGTGACAATGTTGGATACTCGTTACAATGTTCGATAATTGGTGATTGAAAGTGATGTCGCTATCCAACCCGGGCAACTGTATGGACTCTAGAGGTTCAGCGTTGCTCTGAGCAATTCCGAACATGCTCAAAATTATCA
This sequence comes from Mycena polygramma, assembly GCA_029449255.1. Taxonomy (NCBI): domain Eukaryota; kingdom Fungi; phylum Basidiomycota; class Agaricomycetes; order Agaricales; family Mycenaceae; genus Mycena; species Mycena polygramma. Next base: position 260,725 of record JARKID010000110.1, read on the forward strand.
GTTATCCACGGAACTGAGGATACGGGCCTTTAATGCCTTGTCGCTATTCGACCTGGGTAACTGTGTAGAGTTGGTTATCGATGCACGACCTCTAATGGTTCCGCTGTAATACCTGTATGCAACGAACAAGCAATGAAACAAGAAAAAGAAACAAAGTCTCGCTCATACTCGCGTCGTCGAACCCCGTCGACAGGGCAGACTGTACCGGGTCGTCTGGGATTTTTGCCTGGCCTTCTGGTCGTTATGCAAAGACAGCTTTCCTCGCGCACTCCTTCTCTCCACGTTTTTTGGAACTGATTTTCCACTGGGGCCCACATACGGCTAAAGATTAGAAATTATGAGACCCCTAGTAGCAGAAGCACCTGCAGAGCGGAGCGGATAGAAACCCGATAGCACAAAGAAACAAAACGTTTAAACAAAAACAAAAAGAGCCGAGGACTACCCAAGACCCGACCCCGAGTCGCACGGGGATCCTTGCGCATTAATCTGGAAATACGACCGTTCAATTAAGTACAGATGCGCACCACGCGCCTTCGGGTCTGCAGGTGAATCGGAATAGCCTGGAAATAACACTGGGGCAGAGGCAGTGTAGCACAGACCTCCAGAAATTGTTCTGTGGCACATGCTGAATACAATCATCAGGAGGGAGAAGTTAGCGCACAGAAAGACGATCAACTGGTAATGGTGCTAGGACCCGACCCAGAGTCGAACTGGCTGCCTTCCGCAACTCTTCAAGAGAACAATAGTCATCGGAGAGAAGTGCGCACCGTGCGCCGGTAAACAATCCCCAACGTCGAACGATGCCACCGAGCGGTACATAAAATCGATGAAGAGGACTAGGGCGTTGGGATCAGGCGGACACAGTGAGAGGTAGCCAGCGAAAGAGAACGCCGAGATCTTGAACGCGGCGTCCTGATTGCACGTTCGATTGCGAGAGAAAACCAGATATTCAGTGTGGTTCCCCACACAGATGAAAGGAGGTTGATCCAATGCGCGGTGCGAGTGAGACGAAGAGCATCGAGCGCCAGAGTCGTTCGCTGGTGTCCCGGGATCAAAGCCGGTCTACATATGTCGATCGACAACGACCAGCTGGACACAGCCTGAGCAGTAAAATTAGCCGGCAACAAAGTAATTCGGAGCCCGGGCTGGAAGAACAGGCAGAGAGGAGATCGAATTTTGCGTTCGGAGTGAGCGCAGGAAGAAAGAACCACCGGAGATCGCCGAGGGCCGAGACCGTGCACGTGGATGACACATGTCCATGACGCGTCCCCTCTTCTCCAGAGCTCCAGCCTTCTTGTCGATTTCGGCTCAGCTGTTGCTTCCAGTGGCAGCCCGCCGCAGCCTCCAAATCATTTCATTCTTCCATCGCCTCCCCCTGTGCAAGCATCGCCCGATCGCCAAATTGAAATACCTCCGGCGCCTGGTGCCACTCACGCTGAGGCGACATCCGCGGCAATATCCGTGGTCCAGATTCAACATGACTGGCGGCTTGTTTCAAGCCATCCTCTCGTCTTATTGCGGTTTCCCTCGCGTGGTTTGAGGGCCGCAAAACCAACACCAAATCGGCTTCAGCTCGACCGGAAGCACGGATTTTCGGGTCATTCGACGCCTCCTTCGATTGCAGCCCCTTGTTTCTATACAATGCTCCATCCATTTTTCCGTCCCTTGATGCGTCCATAAAAAGCCCCTCAAACTCTCCATTGCAACACCCAGAAGCCCCGAGGATTTTTTTCGTAGGGGGTCTATGAATCAGGGCATGGTAGGGGAGCTCCACGGATCGCTCCTATCCACATCGAATATAAGGCCTGGCGCCCGTGGAACTCTTTCTCATTCACCCGCCCACCTCCACCATGCGATTCTCATCCTGCATCGCCTCGCAATTAGCAGTTCTCTCTTTCACGTCGCTTGTCTGGGCCAATTCGAACACCTCGAACGCAGGCATCTTCTCGCCCGATGGCAAGGTCCTTCCCGCACCAGCGGAGCCGGCTGTGGCAGGGAGGTCTGGCGCGGTGGCGTACCGTGCATGGTCGAAGACAAAAGAGACCAACTTCGAGCGTATGCGTCGCGGATTACCGCCTCTTGCACCGACGCGGAGGAGATCTGGAATCAGGCGTTCGTCCAGCTCCTTCTACCACTCACAATCAGCCATCTGACTTGTCCTGTGTACAGCGAGGATCTCGCCGTCGCCGGACCCCTGCACAGTACTGCTCGTGTAAGCCTGCGATGGATAATCACTCAAGTCGGACTCACGTTCTCCTAGGAATACCGGGTACATCAAGGTCACCCGTGACGGCAACGATTACGCGTACATCAGCAAGACGCTGGATGGCCAAAAGTCCTTCACCAAAACCGCGACTGGGCAGCTTGATTCCACGGCTCTGACCGTGACGCTACCCGTTTCGCCCTTCGGTGGTCCTTTCGATATAACCGCTACCGGCTCGGACCCTTCGTACACACTGGTTGGTGCCGTTGGCGGAAGCGGTGGATACAACTTTCAGCCGAATAATCTAGGGTGCGTCCTGCTCGGGTCGAAGTCTTGCAGCCTACTGACAGAGCCGTAAAGGTATGCCTACCTGGCAGCTACTGGTCACAGTAAGCTTCTTTTCTCCCTGTATTCTCACTGGAATGTCATTATTAACGCCTTTCGTCAGCCCCCGCCAACACCCCGCCCTCTTCGACCGCAGGCACGAGCATCCAGTCGCTGGGGTACAACGGACCGTCCGAGAGTCAGATCTGGTCGTTAGACTGTCAGACGCTCGAGCTCACCGCGCAATGGACTGATTCAGACTCGAGTAAGCTTCACCTTGAGCGCAAGTGCAGCGAGTACGACGCTAACCCCCCGCAGGTCAATCCCCGACATCTTTCTTCTACGATGGGGCCGTCGATTTCCTCGGTCTCGTTGGCGATACTTCGAAGTTTGCAGCCAGTTTTCCGGGGGAGGGCGTCGTGTTTGGGCTTGTGAGTGGTTTTTTGATCTCCTTGCGGTGGTGTGTGTTGAACGATTTACAGAAATTCTTTTTTGTGCCGGTGGAGACGACCGTTGCAATCCCGTAGATATCGCCATTAATATTCGACGTGGAGGCACGGAGTGGCCTATAGAATCGTCACTGTGCGTAGCATTAATTACCTTGTCACGCAGTCTGTACAGTAACCACACAATACTTCTCTCCCTTATTAGATGTCGGACAATAATGGAATAGAATTACCGTGTCTACAGTGGGCATGTGTGAGAAACATGTGCTCCACGAGATTGGTGAGTATTCACGTAGGCGAATTCCCCTTTCTTTTCCTGCGGTTGAGCTGTTGGTATGGTGCCAAAACATCACCCGCCATTGCCTTAGAGATTCATCGAATCTGATCAATCGCTCGTCTCGCTCCTCCAAACCTCGGCCCCATTTCATACCTTGCAAGACCCGACGTCGCGCGGCGCGCATCTGCACCCCATCCCCCATGGTCCACAGACCTCATTTCCTACTGCAGATATCCCGTTCGACTCGGCTTTGGGTCCCGGAATACAGTACTGCGCAGGGTTGTAGTCATTCGCAGACAACCTCTTTTGTTGCCAAATTCCCAGTCGTTCTTGCGGCCCTTCACACCCTCGCCTCCGCTGGCCTCTCTCCCGGTCCACGATTGAATATTTATATCGCAGCGATTTGCTCGAACGCGTCTGTAGCTTGGTCAAGACCTATCAGCTCACTGTGTTGGCAGTGGATCCATACATAGACATGCCTGGCGCCACTCCCCTTGTTCCAAGACTCGATAACGTCCGGGTACACCTTGCATATTCGATAGGCTTGCGTGACAAGATCCCTTTCCAGCAGGACTCCCTGTCGACTCGGGGTCGGGTCATAGCAAAACACCTAACAGGGAAGGTTTTTTTTTTGAACGTGAGGCTTTTTTCCCCCAGTGTTATCGTTTATTTGACTGATCCCGGCTCCTTGTAAATGCGGCCGGGGGGGGGGGGGGGGGGGGGGGCTCGCCGATGACCGGCAGGCTTTTCATCCAGGATTTCCATCAACGCGTATCGATTGTACACGTACCAGAGTAAGGCTGGCTAAAAATATGATTATATTAGAATATAATTGATTATAATCCTAGAATTACGATTAAGTATGGTGCCGCCATAATTTCAGGCCTTAAAATTATAGAGCATTAGATTACATTACAATATGATTACATTACGGTACGGGGCCCATATTTAATCATAATATTAAGGATTGAACAAGTGGAGGGAGCGACCCAAATTGTCCTAATATGAAGCCACAATGTCATCCGGGCTCCACAGGGTGGTACACAACTTCTGCAGCCAAGAAAGAGGTGTACTGAAAGTATATTTGAACATCATTTGGTCTTGTTTATCCCAGAATTTTCACGCGATGCTAGCATGTGACATACTTCCGGAAGTTTCCGATATCTGATGGCTGGTTCAAAGTTGGTTGAGAGTTGGTTAAGAGTTGATTGTGGACATATAGGCACTTCAGAAACTGACACAGACATTGGTACTATAGCATCCGAGGTCTGGAGACCCATGGATTGGAGGCAGCAGGCAGTGTTCAGAACATTCAGAGCAGAACTGCTCTTGTAGGGGTCAATAAGCACACCCTTTCAAATTCGGGAAGAGGCTCAGTGGAGGGAGCATCCCAGAGAGCTCTGGAAGAAATTTATTCTGAAAATGTCGATTAAATACGATTAAATATGATTATCTTTACCATTACAATACATTACGATACGGGTACGATTAAATATCCACCGAAACCTTAAGATTATATTATGACTAGCAGTAAGCCCGTGCTACGCTACGGCCAGAGCAGTTCACAATCCTGAATCTTCCGGTGGACTGCTTGAATACACGAAATGAATATAAGTCGACCAAACGCACCGCTCGTCGCGAACCTTCGGTTTGCTCCTCGCGGCCTCATGTTCACGGTGCTTACTTGAAGTGGCTCACTCAAACTTTGGCGGTATCAATGTGTCTGTCAATCCATTTCGTCTGCATTTCCACATGAATACCATTCTCGTGTCAAGGAATAGCTGAGATTACAGGTACTTGGCACGCTGCTGTCCAGAAAATATCCTCCGCCAACTACACGCACATGGGTTTATTCTGCGGTTCTATCGGGTATTTCGGGCATGGTATCTGCGCAGCCATATCCATCGGGATGCCTGTTGTGGCGCATAATTCGCAGCATTTCTTATTCAAGTATGTGGTTTTACCTTTCGACTCCGTCCAATTTATTTTTCCGTTGACAGCGCGGTCGTCTGACGGTCTGCCGTAGTCTCCCGCAGTCAGACTCCACGAATTTTATGACAGTCGATAAAACTTACATGTGGAGGTCTGCCGCAATTTCCCCCAAAAATTCAGGTTGTCTTATGATATGATGTATGAATTTCCAGTTTTGCATGTCCTCTGACAGAACGAAATTCCCTGGACTTGAAAGCCACTATTTTCATACATAAGATGTCAACAATCGGGTGAACCGCTAAGTTGAAATGTTGTTTGGTCTGGTGGCTCGCTCTGACTGGCTTCAATGTAATCCCGAGATGCCTACAGAAGCCGTAGTGCCATTCTCAATACCTCCTTGAAGACGCCGCTCGCTGAAAAGAATCTCTTCCCTTCATGTGGCTTCAAACTCGGTGTCAAGGCTTCTTAACTCATTGACTTCTGTCGCATCTCGGGGATTAGAAGCAACAAATCGTTGCAGATTGGAAATCTATTGCACTTGAGGCCTCCCAGGAGAGAGGAACAGTTGAACAGAAGATGTAAGATTTCTACAGCTTGCCATTTTGGGGAGCAAGTGGAGCGCCTGTGAAAAAATCCAACATCTCGGCCGTTTTTGGTTGAACCGTGGAGCAAGTGATATCATGCCGTCTCCAGCCAGCCAATCCGGTTATCCCATTGTCAAATGGTCTTGTCTTGCGGAGACAGGAAGTGCTCGATTGTAATATAGATTACAGTACATCATGGCTGGAGACCGTATTTAATCATAATGTTCCAGCCTTATACCAGAGTACAGACCTATGGAGGCAGAGGCGCCTGCATAAAATACGATGTTTGCATAGGATTCAGCAGGCACCCGTTCAACTCGGGGGTGGGCCATAACGTGGGTGAGTCCGTGCATTTTTTTATGCCAACGCGTCAAGCCTACGGGGGAAAGGATGAGGAAGCAAGAGGTTCATGAATCAGGTATTCAGAGTATTCAGGCAGCAGAAAATACCTGGGCTGCGCTGTCACAGTGTAGTTCTGGGGATAGTTTCGTGGCGACCTTGTAGACCCCCGGAGCAACGTGATTCATGGTTAGCCAACCCATAAGAGAGCCAGATGGGGAGGCTCACCAGTTTCAACAGCTCTGGTTGGAATTTCATTAACAAGAGTTCACGGAAGTAAAATTTCCATACTTCGTCCAAACTACCCGACCCCGAGTCGAACGGGGCCCCCCCGCAGAACTGATTAGATTTGGACGCATCTGAAATTAGGTGCAGGTGCGCGGCGCGCGCCGTCGGGTCTGTTTCGCTGGTGTATGAATCGGAATAGGCAGTAATTACCGGGGGCACTCCGATGTCAGATTGCCAGAAATTAGCCATGCTCAGTTGCACTTGACTGGATACGGGATTCGGGAGCACACAAAAGGGATGCAGGAATGAAAGAGCAAGACATGGCTGACACCATGGGGGAAAGATCCAAAAGATATCCCTCTGGTCGTCTTAGGACCTGACCCCAGAGTCGGACTGGCTGCCTTCCGCAATTCTTCAAAGACAACAACGGTCATCGCAGGGACGTGCGCACCGTGCGCCTTCAGGTCGGATAGGGTGTCGATGTGAGCGATATGCATGGGCTCTATGTGGTGATACGAAATCGACATTGTCTTCCCACCGTAGCGATTAAAAGTTGAAAATTGCCCCGCGAAAGGGTCGCGGTCAGGCTCTTGCATGGTCCTCCGAGGCTGGTGGCTGCTGTTGGGGTCACAACATTACTGGGTGGAGACGAGCTGGGTGAGGTGGAGCAAATGCCGGAGTAGCGAAAGAGATAGTGCATGCGGACTCCCTGTATGAAGGCGGACACCAAGACACCATTGAGACGCCAACACCACAACAAGCAGCCAAGAGATTGAACGGAAAAAAGCGAAGGGTGAAGACTCTGGAGAGCACTGTAGAGCAGGTCCCCGAACCACCAGGCGCCCAAGGCGGAGAGCGATGCAGCGATTTCAATCCCGATCCCACTATCAATGAGGGATGATATCCACGAGGCTTGACAATAGTGTCGCCGGCGCGTTGACCAATTCGAAGAGCCGAAAAGTGGATTCAAAGAGTGAAAAGACGACCGAGCCTGACAAGCCTCCGAGAGTCTGACAGTATCTAAGACAGACTTCATGTCTTATACGTGGACGGCGTGCGGCCAGAATACATAGATGGCAGGCACAGGCAGAAGGGAGAGTACTACTGGGCAAGCGAAGGGATACAGAACCAGTGCCCGGGTCTGAGTCCAGGCCAATACAACAGCGGCAAAGACGGGATCTTGCTTGAGATGGTGAGACTCTGAGAGCAAGAAGAAAGCGTCACGGCGTCGCCGGAGATTGCCGAAGGCCCAGACCCTTCAGATGACACGTCCGCGTGACGTGTCCTTTCTTCTTCGCAGCCTTCATGGTGTTTTCTGGTCTGGTCGTCTTCGAACCTGAAACCATCTATCGTTCTGGGAATGATTCTTGGTCTCACGGCGTGCCGCAGCCCTCAGTCGATCCCTTTTTTCGCATCGTATCAATCTTTCGTTCGATTCCCTCAAACCTCCGGCATCATTACTTTATAGCTTGCAAGACCCGAAGGCGCATGGCGCGCGTCTGCACCTCATGTGCACGAATCTCGTTTCCTTCCGCAGATATCCCGTTCGACTCGGGGTCGGGTGGTGCGATTTCGGCACAAGTGTCTTTTTACCGGGGTTATGATCGGAGCCTTGGAGGCAAAGCAAAGCACGGGTTTTTTCCTGCCCGCAGTCATCAAGCAGCCATCCACGGCCTGGAATCTGTGAAACACAATTGCAAGCGTCTGCGTACGCGCTGGATGGGGCGGAGCGATCCGATCGTACTCCATATACACGCGTGACACGTGCTTCTTCTACTTCTTTGACTGGACTCGACACACTCACTGTCAGGGGACATCTGCCGCATCCTGTCAATATACAAGATACAAGCTTCACTGATCACTAGCTGCTAGCTTCACACCGTTTTGTTCTCTTTCTGCTGGCGACGGATCCTCACTGGTTTCAGTTTCTCAGTGTCAACCAATCCCTTGATCGGCTGTCACTCTATCGTCTCGTTCACTCGAACCCCAGGCTCGATTCAAAACTTGCAAGACCCACGGCGCGGCGCGTATCCGGACCGGATGTATCGTCGAATCGCCCCGGCAGGGATCTATATAGCTCGACCAGGGGTGAGACAGGGGAACAAAGAATATTTTTCACTACACGTCCTGTGTTGGGTAACAGTTGTTGTCCAGCAAATATTCACATTGCTACGCAGGGATACTTCTCTTGATCCCTCCTTTCTGCTTGTACGTACCTGGTTACGCATCCTTATCTCCCACGACTTGTATGTACTTATTCGCCACCTCTTTCATCCCGATCCATGTCATCTCCTGTATCGGCCGCGCAGCGCGCGTATTTTTCTAGATGTGTAGACCACCCGCCCTTCTGCCCAGCATAAATCCCGTTCGATTCGGAGCCGGGCCCCACTGGCGTTGATGAATGCCCCTTTTGTTCCATCAATTGGGTTTGCCATTGAGAAACTCCAGTTCAATCGTTTCTAGGGACCGACCGCCGGGGTCGAACAATCTGCCTTGCAATTACCAGGTTCTAGAAATCGGGATCGCTCTGGGGCACGGGATGATAACCACCTTACAGGCAAACGCCGTGCCCGGATATAGCAACAGCGAGTGATGCTCTGCGACTGTGGGAGCCGAGATGCGTGATGTTTTGTGGCATCTTTCGATTCTGATCGGTTCTTGTAGGTTTCGATTGTGTCGGACACTGGGGCACTTGCAATGGCCAAGCACCGGCAGTGAATAAGGAAGCAGGTAACTACCTGCCGACCTCTAATAGAACTTCTTAAAATCCATTCTGATCCCGCAGGATACTGGGAACCTTTCGAAACACCGCTCATGTCAGGTTTTTCGCACACACGCGCTCGCGCTGTCAGTATAGGCGCCAAGGCCCCACGACGATCGTATAAAAACCGTAACAACCCACCACTCGCACTCACCATTGCACCTCCCTACTATATCGATGAATCGCGCGGATTCAGATTTCTCGAGCGCCTCGTCGATCCTGGCACACGGATACCTTGACAAAGAGGACGATGATTACGCGACGACTCTTGTGGACGCGCCCACAACGTCTCTAAAGACACCCCAAGGTATGTATACACTGTATACACACAACGCTCTCATCTCCTCACTACCTCATTCTCCCTCTACAGTGGGAAATCGCTGTTTCAGACCTTCGCAGGGCTGCGTTTCCTCTCAGTCACGCTGCATTCCGTGCTGGTTGCTATCCATCTTGCCCTCCTGGCAATGTGGTCGAAAGAAGCCGAGCATCAAGTTGTTTTTTCCTTGGATCACCAGAAAACTGTATCCTTCGCGATCACCGCAATCACCACAGGATTCGGCACGGTATGAGCTACGAATCACCTCGCTGGGTCAATACTGAAGAGTCTCCCAGATTTACCTGAGCTTGATTGTCTTCGTAACACAGACAATCTCTGTGAGACGGTTGCTACAGGCGACCCCGACGTTGACGGCAATCCATGACAGCACTGCGGCGTGGGCAGGGATAGGGTCTGCGGTTTTCTATCTCTGGCACCAGACCAGAGTGCGCGGATCGTTTTTTGGCGTCCTCTTCATTTTTCTCTCGCTGAGCAGTGTCCTTATCCTGCACGTCTCGACGCCTGCGCTCTTTGCGGTACAAACATTTAGCTCCTCGCGTTTGGTGGACGTTCCGACACAAAGTCTACCGGACTGGCCTCCCGAATGGGATCACGAATATGTTGACTGGACTGGCTACTCAGGGCAGGTACTTTACGCCCTGCAGCCGGTTCTCGACGGGAGCAACAGCAGCAAGTCGCTGGGAGTATCCGGCGCGACATTATACGATGTTCTGGACACTAATGCCGGGACCGGAAATGTTACCGTCAGTGCGACCGGTTTCAACATATCATGCAGGTACCCCAGAGGCGCGAATGTCACTTACGGCGGTGGGGAATACGTAGCCTCGGTCGAAGGTCTCCCGAGCACATTTCTGTCCTGGAGATCCACCCGTATGTCCACCATCCGTTCTGCTAATTTGATGCGTTACACATTCCACAGAATGGGGGGTGATTTCGGCCTTGGGATCGCCAACCGATCTTCAAGGGCTGCCAGGCCCTCTGGTCATGTTCAGTACTACTCCCATCGTCGATTCCAACAACCGGCATCCAGCTATGCTGGACCTCACCCCTTTTTCGAACGCCAGCGGCGTATTCAATCCGTCCGTATCCGCAGTTCAAATTCTCATCTGCTCTCAGCAGCTAGTCCCGCAAACTGCCGTTGTAGACGCACAATCCAAGGCGCCTCTTGACGTGGTCCCTTCTATCAAAAAGACCGCCTCCAACTGGGAGCAATACACAGATCTAGACTTTGAAGTTGACAATACAACCACTGGCAACAAGCTTTTAGACACAGTGCGTGATTTGTTCCAGTGACGTTCCTCGCTGATTGTTTCTGATTTGAGTGGGCCCAATGGTATCTCTCCATGCCGCCGTCCGGTTTCCCCTTTTCGGCCGAGGACAGCGGACAGACGACCTTCGAGGAGACGATCTTCCAAGAGAGCACCTTTCTCAATGTTGGAGCCCAGTAATTGATGCCACATCCAGCCCTCGAGGCGCTAACACATCCATGCCCAGGTACCTTGTTCGGAAGCTCCAGATGTGGCCGGCTCTCCAGCCCGGCGTTGAGTATGTGGCAGATTCTTCCTACTTCAATTCGCCTCCCAACGTGACGCTGCATGATCTGGAGAATGCGCTCGCGATCATTGTGGCCTCGATATTCTGGACCAGTAAGTCAACTCATCGTCTTCCATCGCATCGCCAACAGTTGCCACAGTGGGACACTCGACGCCAAGTGTTGAAAATCTAGGAACCATAGCGTTTGGCGACTCACTGATCAGGTCCGCCTACAATTATACACCCCTCACCCCCCCAACCATACTCCGGGGAAGTGGCACGGTGACGGAAATGGTCACACAAGGACGTTTGGATGTAGGTTCACACTTTGCATCCCCTTCTCAAAGGCTCACCATCGCGGTTTTAGCTCAGCATAATTGCGGTACTCGCCAATATCATTGTCACCGAATTTGACTCACGTCCCTATGCCGTTCGTTTTGGAAAAAAAATGAAACCGTATATATGTCTCGCTCACCGTGTATCACGTCCTGTCGGGACAGTATTTATGTGTCGGTGAGCTACTTGTGGTTGGGAGAGAATAGATATCTGTTGAGGAGCTCGTGGGATATGTGAGAAATCAGACACCTATATTTCTCAACACACTCGCCTTGGATATATTCGTGAGCGGACCAACAAATATATTTGTGTGCCAGACCAATGCCAGACCGTAAATATTTGTGAGTCATGTCCTTGACACCAGGACAGTCGATGAGCGGGAGTGCTCGGTCACTGTCGAGGACAGCGGTCGGCGTGTCCCGCCCCGCGGCGGCGCTGCTTCGGTGACGTGTCGGTCGATGTTCAACCTCCGGAGCCTCGATCCGAGCTCCGGCTGTTTGACGGTGCTGATGACTAAATCATCGTGACTGCCGAGAGAACTGCCGATACGGCAAGTGCCGAGTGTTTCTGTTTGTAACCCTCAACACGCTCGCAATGACTCCATTGCCTTGCCGCGCGGCCCTGAGACGACAGGCGGGATGGTAGAGGACTCACAGCTGTACAGCACACCTTCGCCACGCCGCGCGTGATCGCCGGGCATCGCCCGCACCTCGAATCAGTGACAGCGTCTTTTCACCGCACACAAGATTAAACTACCTGTTGACTCCCAACAGGGCCGTACGCAAACATCGATGCTCTGTGCTTCTGCAGTCCGAAAGGTTAGATAGAATCACAATGCAGAGTAGGGAACAAGGTCCCGCATCCCACGTTGCATCTCTCCACCTCCTCGGCTTCGCTGGCTCGCTCACAGGCGTATTCGATTGGCTTCCAGGTAGGGTGGAATCTCCGATTTGTGTTTATGTGCCCTTGTCTGATTGAGGATACAAAAGCTCTTCCCTGGATTTGCAACTCACATCGTGAAGTCGGAGTCGTCAGCATGAGTTCTGGCCATGGAGACTTGAAGAAGCCACCTCAAACCAGGCATTAATTGTGGCCAGGCGTGCCACATCTCTGTTTGCCAATTGACGCCCAGTAACTTAGCACATCCGGTGGCCTGGTCTAGTAGCACACGCCGCTCTTCGTCATAGAAGCAGATGTAGAGTTGAATGACATCCGCATCGCGGAAAGTTCAACTCCATAGCTTAAAAGTCCCCCTCCCCCTACTGATCTGTGGTCTTCAAAAGGGAGTAGAACGACGTACAACGACTTTCAACAATTCTGCGTTCAGATGGGTTCAACCGGAGAACGCCGGATCGGATCACTGCCGAGCAGTCGAACCAACCCAATATAGAGCGAAACATCGGGGTTCGGATCCAAGCCCCGAAGAGCTCAGTCAACGCCCGACGACGCCGCCGTGGGGCGGGAGTCCCCGAACACTGTTTTCGGCAGCGGGCGGGCACTCCCCCTCATCGACTGCCCTGGCGCCGAGCACATGTCTCACAAATATTTGCGGCGTGGCACACAAATATATTCGTTGGTCGACTCACGAATACTGTATATCCGAAGCGGGTCGGTTGTTCACTACAGATGAGTATCATTTCGCAAATAGATACCTTGCTGATAAATATCCGCTCTTCTCTGACGACAAGTAGCTCACCGACACATAAATACTGTCCCGACAAGGCATGATACGCGATGAGCGAGACATATATACCTTTTGATTTTTTTTCCAAAACGAACAGCATAGTTGACATGGAAGATCCCACATAAGTAGAGAGGCAAAATATCGAAAGGTATTCTGACCAGCCGGCCAATTTTGAAACCCGACCCTGACACCCGTCGTGGATGGGGATGATCTGGGTTGCAGGCTTCACCGGAGCCACTAAGAATCTTCATCAAGTTTAAGTAGTCTAGGCATAAAATTCGGTTCAACCACGAACAAGAACCACCAGTGAGCCACGGCGTGTGTGAGATCGGTGCTCAGATCAATGTTCAACTAATGTTCAACCGCCGTACACAACAACGGTCAAGCAAAGTTGAACCACAGTTCAAGCTTCCCGAAAGGACAGCGCCTTAATGCGATTTGAACGCGCAAACTCACGAAGGGCAAGATAATCCAGGAGGCGGAGCCACTCCGACAGAAAACCTGAACCATTGATGAAGCAGCACTATTGTCCGACCCTCATGGCCGTACATGGTGGCGACGCAGTAAATCAAATCCGACCACCTGCACTTCATGACAGTGGGACTGCAGATAATAGCTGGATGGCTTCAGATGAAATTATGTGTCCATGCAGTCGAACCTCCAGAACAGCATTGCGTTTCGACTTGAAACACGGAGGATTCATGCTAATTTTGAGACCCTACCATGACTGTAGCCCGAGAGTACTTATACCGCATATGAGTCGACGATGATGACAGCATGCATGTGCGAATTCACATTTACCACTCCCGTTCCGCTTCTTTCAAGACCCGATAGCGTGCGGACGCACCTGCAACATGTTTCTTGTTATCGGTGTATCTCAGCAAGGCTCCCGTTCGACTCGGGGTCGGGTCATAGATCTTGTGTGAGGATTTTTATTTTCTTCTTCCTCCGTCCTACCGTCCATTTAGCTGATGCTTATTTCCAGAACGTAGCAGCCCATAGAGTTAGCTCCCCAACCGAGCTCCTTGCGGCAGGTGCAGATGGGGTCTGCTTATAACCAGGTTTTCATCGACTGTTGAAGACAAGCGTACAAGCACCTACAAGACCCATAGCAGCGGACGCACCTGCAGACGATGAGATGGCGACTAATGCGATTGCGCAGGCGCCCGTTCGACTCCGAGTCGGGGGTGGGTCATAAGTACTTGGAGAAGCGCACGCGGTCCACGAGTTTGACCTTTGGGAAAATACAGGCACGGCTTTGACTCGGAGTGAAGGATCGCTCCAAAGTCTAGATCTTCGAGATGCAGCACTCCCGTTCCCCCTTGCGGGATGCAGCACTCTCGCTCCCGTTCCCGCTTGCCTCAAGACCCGATGGCGTGTGGACGCACCTGTGATATGTATTATTTTGTCGTGGTAGCTGTTGACATTCAGCAGGCCTCCCGTTTGACTAGGGGTCGGGTCTTCGCTTGAAGTTGTCGTCATTTTTTATTTCTCCTCATCCTTGATATAATGAATCTATAGTTTATGAGATAAAAGAACCCAACAACGTGTGAACTCACCTACCATGTCTTGGATATTATTTCGTCTATGACAGTCAAAGTGCAAAAAGAGCAATGGACCTTTATTAGGAATAACCAGAGCCCGAGTCGAACGGGGGAGTGAGTATTTAATGGGACTAGTACTGCTGAATTCAGTCCCGCCGTCCGGTCTTCTTACGGATATCGCTTTTGCAGCGCATAGAGAACGTGAAATGCGCAAAGAGAGCGATGAATTGGACCCTGAGTGTTAGTTTTCGGGATACGCGTTGCGCGAGTTCAAAATCTCCGGGGTGGATCGAGGTTTGGAATACGATGGAATTCTCATCGATGCAATACTGGGTACAGGAGACGTCCTGTGTGGGAGCGACGAGTGCGATGGGAGGATGCGGTGAAGTGGGAGGATGCGGTGAAGTGGGAGGTTCAGGAGACCGAGTGAGAGTTGGTTGAAAGTTGCCGGGATTCGCGCAATTTCTCCACAGTGAATATTTCCAGAGTAAATTGAGGCCCTAGAGATGCAGTGGGAATCCGATCGAGGCATGGGTAGTGGAGGCACACCCGGCTGCCGACTTGCGCGCAGGATTGGCGAAGGGAGAGAGTGAGAAGAAAGAGCGGTCGGAGATTGCCGAGGGCCGTGTATGCCGCGCGTCCCTTCCTCTCTCCAACGGTCATGTCAATTTCGCTGTAATCCTGGGCTCTGCCGCGCCTCCAGCTCCAACGCCTGCGCCTTCGCAAACCTCTTAAGCGGTGCCGCCTCGCGCATCATGCTACGCTGGTGCCTAAGCTATCGACGCGCCTGGCGATGGGTGTCGAAGTGCGACTCGATATCCCGCAATTCGGAGCGCGCAGCATCATCCCCGCGCCAAACGACGTGCACTGCACGTTTTCCGTTTGACATCTCTGCAGTACGCCGACGTTCGAGCGCTACGCCGCGAGAGGAGAAATGCGAACGGTGTGAGGGGGTATTGTTGGGGGCATATGGAATTTAGGGAGTTGCGTCGCGTCTTTCCTCATCCTTTCCATTTCTCTCATCCCCTCTGCAAGTACCTCATCCTCCCATCCCATCTCATTCTCCGTGCATGCACCTTTTCCTTGCGACTCACTGCGTCCCCTTTGCTCGTCCCTATACGTGTGTCTCTTCCCTCGGGCTTCCCCTTCCGCGATCAGGCTAACACCACCTATCGCTGATCAGATATCAGCCACCATTTCATACCTCGCAACACCCCACGGCGCGCGGCGCGCGGCGCGCATCTGCATTGAATGAATGCACGGTGTATTGCTCGGTGAGGCAGGTACATATCCCGTTCGACTCGGGGTGGGGGCGTATCGGATCGCAACTCCTGTTTTACTGTGCTTGCCGTGTTGGGTAGCGTACCGTCTCAAATATTCATTTTGGTGTCGTGGAAATATTCACAATATTCCCCAGGAGTAATTACTTCGTCTCATCCCTCCTATCTGTTTAATGCTGGCACGTCCCTCTTCCGCATCCTTATCCCTTATCCTTGCACAAATCCCAGCCCTCATTCGAAATCTGTCCTCTATCAGCGTTGTTCATACATCGAACATCAAGCTTTCTTGGAAGACCCAAAGGCGCACGGTGCGCATCTGCCTAGCGTGAAGTCCACCCCTCTGCTCAACAGACATCCCGTTCAACTCGGGTTCGGGTCCTGATCTCGAAATTCCTGCTTTTTCCCGCTGCATAACTGGAGTTGATTCATTTCCAGGGTCGCACTTCGATGCGCCCCGCCTCTCAACTGCATTTGACCTGGCACCAGCTGAAGTTTGAGTTGGTGCAGGAACGCTTCCCGTTGCTCATCCTGATTCTCTATCTCGCAGTGACTTACTTCAAGTAACTTGACCTCGATTGTGAGTCCGACACTTGTCCGTGCGAAGCGTGCACCGACATGGTTTAGAGTGTTCCACACGTCTCTTTTCTTTTCCTTCACGTTGTATCAAACCTGAGCAGCTACGACGCTTTATACCAAATTCATACGCAACAGCTCTACCTCCCGCTGCGCCTCTTTGTGAGATTCTCCTTGATTGTTCGACTTCCCCTTCTAGAAGACCTGATAGTCACAGTGTGTGGAGGCACCTGCGATATGGTTGTTGTAGTTGATCTCATTTCAAGACTCCGTTCGACTCGGGGTCGGGTCATACGTCTTTACAGCAGTTTCTTTTTGGTCTTGCCCTCCATATTTTTTTCGGAACGTAAAGGCGAGCATTGTCGCTCCTTAAGGCCGATGGGACCAGCAGCTTTCTCATCAATGCGTATTCAGCACAACAGTACAGGCGTATAAGAGTCCACACTACAAGACCCAATACTCAGCGGGCCTGCAGACAGAGCAGTGTTGGCATAGGATTTAGCCGGCACCCGTTCGCCTTGCATAGTTAAAAGAGCTTGAACATGTGTTCTTGTTGTGCCAACGCGTCAAGCCTGCAGGTTTGTCGGTTCGGAAGCAAGTGCTTTATGATTGTGGGAATATTCAGGCATCCCATTGGATCGAAGAATCCACTCGGAAGAGATACATACGGGCCGACCGCTCTGGATCTTCAGGATGCAGCACTCTGACTCCCGCTCCCCTTCTTCAAAGACTCGATGATGTGCGGACGCACCGGCGATTTGTCTGGCTTCTTGCATTAATTCATTTCAGCAGGACTCCCGTTCGACTCGGGGGCGGGTCATAACTTTTGTGTCACCGTGTGTGGTTTTTTTTCTTCTTTCTTCTTCTTCTTCTTTCGTCTTACCATGCATCTAGCTGATCCTTATTTACAGAACGTAGTGGCACGTACAGGTGGGCATCCCCGCTCCTTGCGGTGGGGTTTGATTATTGCCAGCAGGTCACAAATTCTCAGCAATGTGTATACAACGCAAGACTACAAGCGTACTGGGGTACAATCGTATAAGAGTGCTAGCGTACAAGGGGAACAACTACAAGACCTATAGCAGCGGCCGACCTGCACAAAATAATGTATCGACGTAATATGTAGCAGGCACCCGTTCGACTCGGGGTGGGGCATATCTTGAGTAGTTGTCGTTTTTTTTGTGTGTCAGCGCGTCAAGCGTGTCTAAAGAATGTATGGTCCATGAGATTCTACGTACCGGAGGTCGAAAAGTTATGACGCGATGACATTCATCGTTAGCCAATGCATAAGAGGATAGAATGGGAAGGCATACCCATGTAAACAAGTCTGATTGTGATTTCTTCACCAAACTCACGGCCCGCCGGGAAGCAAAAGTTGTCTGATGACTCGAGACGGCCCGACCCCGAGTCGAACGGGTGCACCGCTAGAATTCAGATCCAGTTCAAATATACAGAGCAGCAGCCTTTTCCTGCATGAAATGCATTGCTTCAGCATTGCGGAATGGTTGAACGGCGCTATACTGGGAATTATTGCACCTTGGCTCACCGAAATAGACCGATCGTAGCGTTCAAAATTGAATCGTGGCGTTCAAATTCACTCTTAAGGGTAAAACGTGCAGCTTTCAGATATTACTGACTGCCCTTGGTAAGAACACCAAAAGAAAACAAGATATAGAGCTTGTGTCATTCCGAGTGGATTCAGGGAATGGTCCAGTGTATTGAGCCAGTCTGAGTGACAAAGGGCATCAAGGAACATATCACAGGCAGGGCGGCCAGACTGCACCGAGTCGTTCGGAGGAGATGAAAGCAGGAGGAAAGAGCCGCCGGGGATTGCCGAAGGCCCCGACCCGGATCAAACTGACTGTTAGCGAAACCGGTTGCACGGAGTGCGGCGTGAGCGATTTGGTATTGCCGTGGGGCAATAGAGTTAGAGTAGAAATAAAAGATATTCAAACTTCCTTCAAGCAATCTTCCGTTCCACTAGAATCTACCTAAGCAGCCGATGAACGAGAGTGAATCTTCGTTGATCGTGAGCACGGGATACGTCTCCGTGATCTTAGGACTGCTGTACTAATCCTCAAGACAAGCTTATAGCTTTGCTGAAGAGTTAGCCGTCGTAACACTTAATGAGCTTCGAGCTTCACTTAGGGTTCACGCAGAATTCAGGTGGGTACCGAATGGATTGAGGTAAAGATGTTGTGTCCACATTCGGGGGTACACTCCCTTTATATACGTAGACTACTTCGGAGCCGAGTGGAGTCGGGGATGAGGCCGAGGCTCGGGAATTAGCTATGCCCGACCTCGGTGAATGCCCGAGTTGAACCGTGTGACCATGATCACGAGTTCAACCTGGGAAAAAGAATTCGAGGGTGTCGAGACTCAAGCATATCCATCACATAGCCCCCCCAGCCGAGATACACTCGAAGAATTGTTTACAACACATGACATTGCAAACGAGCACAGTAACAGTACATGTCGTGTAGTAAAAGTACAGAGAACGAGATACAAGTACAAACCCTGAAAGGTAAAGAGTACAAATTTTCGTGCTAAGACGGCGAAACATTTACCAATCAGCCTCCTGCCAAAGCCCAGTGCCGTCGCCCTTGTCAAAGACCGCTTCGTTAAGTTCTTCCTGGCCAACACCATTGTCAGTCAAGAACTCGCGCATAATTCGGTCACCTTCTTCTTCGTCGATGATGCTTGGACCCATCGGCCAGATTGTGCTTGTGATGTGGCCTTGATCGTTGAGAACCAGAAGACGTTGAGCCCGGTTCGTGATCAGATGTGCGACCATAAAGTCCATCTCATTCGCGAGGACCGGATTGCTCATCAGACGTCTGACAGATGGATGGCCACCTCGGTAAACTCCGCCAGGTGCGACACGGCGGATGAATTCCGACTTGGGCATGTCGATGGGCGCTCCAAAGTTCCAGAAGGTATTGATTCCGTTGGCCAGTGAAGTTTGCATCGCGTCGAGGATCCAGAAAGTAAAGTAGGTGCCGACTTTCTCCAGCCTATTAATATATTCAGCCGCAGCGTCGGGGGAACTGCATGCGCGACTGTCGAGGTCCTCGTCGTCCCGTGGCAACGTGTAAGCGTACGCGAGGGAAAGACCAGGCAAGGGAGTATCATTCTCCCGGAGGATCTCGATCGGTGTTGACAGCGGCGGCGATGATAGCTCGATGCGAGGGTTGTGATCGTTCGCGGCACATTGGGCAAACCAGGCCAGAGCGAGAATATGGTGAATAAGGTGCTTATGGTAGCCAGTGTGGACACGAAATACAGCGTCATCGTAGATAACCTCGCGAACGATCTGCTCGGACCTCGGAATAGATGGCGCCGTGCCGAGATGAAGAGCGGCGCGGACGAGGATTTGGCAAAGGGGATCGGCTAGCGAGAATCAACAGGGAGGATGTTTTCACAGGCACTCTGACTCACGCAAGATGGCTGGCAACGCCAGGCGTGCATCACTCTCGTGAAAGGTCGGGAGGAGTGCCAGGCATGGATTCTGATAAGTAACAGCTGTCTGGGACTCGGTAGCCGGATTAATGTTCTGGATCCAGGTTCAGCATGATCATTGTGTGCCGAGAAAAGGCACACCTCATCGTCCGATTGATTACCGTCTTCCGTGGATCTATAGGCGTCGAAGTCGACAGGATGGTGATGGAAGGGTCGTTCCCTGATGCGGGTACGGACGCTGTCGTGAAGTTCGTCCGGGTCAACATACCAAGAGAATGGATACGTGTTCAATTGTTCGTTTTTCTTGCATTGAATGAGATCAAGAACAACTGGAAAGTGAGAGGATTAGATACCTGGATTCTGTCCGGGCCCAGGCGACAATCCTTATTATAACGATCCAGAGTAGCGCGATCGGAGCATGTATTAGGGAACAATATCTTGATCACGCTCTGAAATTCCGCACACAGAGCATGCGTGATAGCGGTGAGCATGATGAGGAAAGGATGTGAAGGAGTGGGGGATGAATTGCGAATGCGAGTGAGCCGTGCCTTTATACCGTGGAAAGCTCCAAAATGATATAATTTTGAAGCGGAAGATATTGAGGTCAGAACTAAAGTCATAGCTCGACGGTTGCAGACTCGGTGGAGTCTGTGCGACGAACCTGCTGGTGAATCTTCGCTTTCTTGGCATCCATCCAGTCTTGAAGGACCGTTGGTGCATTTCTCAGTCCTTTTTTAGTCAACCATTCATCGTCCTCAGGGCCAAAGCCTTTCCAACGGACTTTGAACTGTTGAATACGACGTCCTCGAATCTTCCGAAAGCGTTCCGCTAGAATAAAGTCAACATCCACTTCGGGTTTAGCATCGAAGTCATCTCGGTTCAATGTTTTCGTGGGACGTTGGCCGAAGGCGACCGGTGATTCATTGTACGCCTCGAGATGAGCTATATTCAAAATGGGGTGAATTCCATAGGATACAGGGAGTCGGAGCTGATAGGTCACAGGGCTGAGCTTGCGAATAATTTCGAAGGGGCCATCGTACTTCATAAGCAGTTTTTGTCCGCGACCTTTCTCGTTCCTGAGTAGATTCAACGAGTGAGGGTTCAAAACCACTTTGTCACCTTCTTCAAACTCTGTCAAAAGCCTGCCGTCATTGTACGCACGCTTCTGAAAGACTTGAGCGAGAAGTAACGCCTCTTTGGCTCTGCTTCGATTTGATTCGAACTCGTCCGCCATCTGTTGTGCCTGTTCGTTAATCACGGTGTTATCCCCCCCAGCAATTTTGGCGTCATTTATTGGCCGATCTATCGCATCAGCGTGAGAGAGAAGAGTGGCGCCAGTAATTGGGTGGAAACCCCGTAACAGGTAGGCGGGCGAGAACCCTGTGCTGCTGTGTGGAGTTGAATTGTAGGAGAGTTTCAGTGCGTCTAAATATTCAGACCAGTCGTCTCGGGTTGGTCCAACATATGCACGCAGTGCAATTTCCAAATTTTGATTGAGTGCCTCGGTTTGACCGTCTGCTTGAGGGTGGTACGCAGTGGTCAAAGCGCGCTTCATTCCCATCAGTCGCGTGACTTCTGCCCAGAAGTCATTACGCCATCTGGTGTCCCGGTCAGAAATAATCTGCTTCGGGAGACCATATTCAGCAATGACATACTTGAAGAAAAGTCTCGCGGTCTCCACTTCAGAAATGGAAGTTGAACAAGGAATGAAAAGTGCGTACTTAGTCAGTTTGTCAACAATGACAAGCACATTGTTGTAACCATTGGATTCCGGTAATTCGGGGATGAAATCCATTGATACGACTTCGAATGGTTGAGTCGGGATGGGGATCGGCTGCAGAAGACCAGTCGGAGCGTGGCGGCGTGGCTTGGATTTTTGGCATATGTCGCAACTTGACGTGAATTTTTTGAGTTGACGGGACATCTTACGCCAATAATATGTAGCCGCGAGTCGATTGTAGGTCCGATGGTAACCACTATGGGCGCCCTCTGTCACCGTATCATGAATGTCAGACATCACGGTGACACGGTACTTCTCAGGAACGCACAGGCGGTTATTTCCTTGCCAATCCTCAAAATAAATGAGTCCGTTGTCGCTATAGTGGTATTGCGGATAGTGGGGATTGCTCCAATTCTTTTCTGCCTTCCAGCCTTTCAACACTTGCGAAAAATGCGGATCTTCGCGGTAAGCAGCAACCCAATCGTTGATTTCGGCTTCTGGGATACCCACGAGTACGGAGTAGCTCTTGGAGGTACAGAAGTTGGCCATGATACTCTCGTCTATGTCAACTGGAATTTCTTCCACCATTGTGTCTGAGACGGAGACATCCTCTTCGGAGCGTACGGCTCGAGTTGCCACAGTGAGCAATTTTTCTTCAAATCTCGGGCCGAGTTCTTCGAACATATTCCGAATGGGATCTTCCTTCAGTTCCACAGCAATGGTGCTATCTGTTACCGGGCCGTCTTGAGTCGGGATCCGTCGACGTAATCGTGATATAGGGTCCACATTGGAATGAACACGCCCAGCACGATGTACAATTTTCAGATCGGGATACGCGGCAAATACCGTGCCCCAGGTGAGTAGACTACGGTTGACATTCTGGAATGTCCGACTCCAAGTCAGCGCGGCATGGTCTGTGATGGCCAGAATAGTTTCACCTTCCAGGAATGGTTGAAATTTAATCAGGGCTTCTTTCAGAGCTAATGCTTCTCGCTCCGTAGGTGAGTAATTGCGCTCAGGCGACTTCAGTACTCTGGACCAGTAGCAGATGACTCGTTCAATATGTACTTCTGTGTCTTCGAACTCGGCGGCCCACGGACCCGGTTCAGGAACATCGTTGACGCCCTTGACTGCTGCCACGAGAACAGGGACTGGATCCTTATTCTCAAAGGCACGTTTCAAGCGGTCGTAGACTCTTGTTCCTCTCAGATCTTTGATGAGAATGGGTTGAACTTGCTGTAAAATTCCAGCCAACCCAAGATCACAAGCATCCGAGTATACCCGGTATGGCCTACCTCGCATGGCGTATCCGCGCACAGGAGCGTTTGTGAGAGTCTGTTTGCACAGTTCGAACGCTTCCTGAAGCTCTTCACTCCATTCAATCTTGATCCCCTTCTTCAACATTTGGAAGAATGGGTACGCTATCCACGCGTAAAATGGAATGTACGAGGAAAAATAAACCATCATACCCAGGAATTGTTGGATTTCGTGAGTAGTGCGCGGTTCATCCAGTTCGAGAATAGCCTTGACCTTCTCCCAATGAGTGGAAAGGCCGAGTCTTGAAACCTTTTGACCGAGGAGCAACAGGGACTGATACGCAAAGTGGCATTTTGACGGCGAGAGCGTGACATGGGCGTTGGCAATTGCCTTGAAAACTTGATCTAAATGTTGAACATGATCTTCAAACGTAAGTGAGAACACGACAATATCATCAATGTATACCAAGGCAAAAATCCATAAGAAGGGAGCCAATATATTTTGCATTACCCGTTGAAACACGCTCGGGCCGTTGCGATACCCGAAGGGCATACGTCGAAATTGCCAAAGTCCACGATGAGTTCTGAACGCCAGCTTTTCAGCTGAATCAGGGGACATGGTCAGTTGAGTGAAACCCGCCAGAGCATCCAGAGTGGTGAGCCATTGAGATCCAGATAGGGCCTGCAAAATGTCTTCTTGTCGAGGCAGTGGAAACTCATCAGGAATGACCATTTCATTGAGTTTCCTCAAATCAATGACCATCCGTGGCTTCGAGTTGCGGTACACGATGAAGACAGGAGCTGCCCAAGGACTTTTAGAAGGCTCGATGACACCCAGTTTAATCCAGGAGTCCATCTGCTTGTCAATTACTTCACGGTTTGCCGGCGAGACAGGAAACGGAGGCAAAGAAACAGGTTCCGATCCAGGCTTCATGCGAATTTCAACCTGGCCTTCATAGTTTCCCAACCTACCATCAACGCCGAAAGCTAGCTTGTTGCGAAGAATGACTTCTTCCAAGGCGGCGCGTTGCTCTACTGAGATATCCGGTGAAATATCGATCTCCGCGAGTAGTTTCTCACTTGAGATCGAGTCTTCCGGAACTTCTGCAGTTTTGGGACCACCTTCCACTGGATTCTCGGCAAGGGGATCGTCTGGATCATTGGCGTTGCGGTGTGCTTTAGAAGAAACCTTCGTTTTTGACCGAGCGGTAGCGGAATGAGGGGACAGCGGATCATCAGATCCGATATTGCCGGAGGCCTGATTGACGGCTATCACCGACTCTGCTTCCGTTCTCTCATCCACGATGGCGCGCAAAACAGCCGCATGCGCTTGGATCCTTCCTTGTTGTTCCTTGGAGTACTTATCCATTCTGTCAAGCCACGACTTCGGATTAGTGCTGGCCAAAAATATGATATGCCAGATTTAACCTTGGATATATCCAAATACGACTGAATACGATACAGTCTCGGAGCTTCCGACTGAATATGAATACGGGTGGATATGAATATGAATACGATATGGATATGATACGATACAGCCTCAGCGTATTCAGATATATTTGAATACGGTTATCAAGGCTCAGCCATCACTTTTCACCAAACGGCTGTCAAGAACATTGTCGGCAGCGATGCTCCGAGGCCTAGCCGAATGTGTCTTCCGCCTTTACCGCTGACAATCACGGAGAGTCCCGGGCCCAGCATCTCGGCAAAAAGTGTCTTTTCCTGCATCAGCATCCAAACCACTTCTTTCTGCGCTCGGAAGACACTCTCTGTAGATGTTTGGGTCTGCAGAATGGCCGTAGGAAGGAATATATCGAGTTGGAGCTTGAACTACCCACATTTCAAGAAAATTTGAACCAAGTACCGCATATCCGAATATATTCATATCGTATTCATACTCAACACTCTGAATATGAATACGATATGAATACGGTTGGATACAAATACGATACGGGGCTGTTGCGGTGAATACGATATGAATATGAATACGATACGGATTTTTCGTATTCATATCATATTATGGCCAGCACTACTTCGGATTCCGAGCAGTACCTAAGGTTTGACCCTTGGATATCACAACGGGAGATCCAGAAAAGTTCGCGACGTGCAAAATTGGATTGTCTCTGGAAATCAGTGAGTCTGGGGACGCGTAGACGTCCTCGACGTTCCGATTCACTGCAAAATGTCTTTCCACAAACACGGAATCTAGTCCGCGTGGGAATGACAATTTCACCGGTACGGCGACACTGCTTTCAGGCGGAATTACTACCCTCTCCGTGGCCCAAACATCCAGGTTCTTTCGCTGCAGGTGAGCTTTACGACTCAATTTTTGATTGCGACGATGTACCTTGGCCTTTGGTCCATGCTGAGTGAGTCCAGGCCTAACATTTATCTTGAAAGCATGCCCATCCTCGTTGTTCAGTGACGGGGATGTAGAACTACGAACCTTGAGTCGTCTACCAGAGTTTCCAAATTGCACGTAAGCTTCTCCTTCTTCTCTCAATATTGAGATTGAATATTGATCAGAGAAGTCGTTGCCTAAGATGAACGGCGTGGTCATCCCTTTCACGACATACGTGTCAACGTTCAATTTCACGGGTCCATCCGGTGTATGAAAATACAAATCCAGGTTCACAAATCCAGAGATGGACGACTTACCCGTGACTTGAATCAGTTTGACGTTCTGTCCGCCTCTCAACTTCGGAGGATGCAAGAGATTTTCCAGTGTCTTGAGCGAGATCAAGGTAATGTCCGACCCAGAGTCTATAATTACTGTTATTGGGTCGACGTTCAATCCATTGACAGTTGCGGTAGCCTCTGTGGGATCAGCCCCAAGAAATGAACAACCTGGAGGACGAGCCATATGCTTTCGCAGCTCAACAACCTCCTTACCACCGCGTGTATGCAGTACGTGGTAATTTTTGGCCTCAATTTCTCTTGCTAATCTCCGACGTGTTCGTCGATTTAGCGCTGGCTTTGCCCAATAGCTCGCACATGCAGTCTCAGCCTTTGATGCCTCTTCCGATGGCGGTAGATCCGAGTTCAGTGAATCATTCCCCCCCAGGTCTGAATTTGTGCTGATGTCTTCATTGCCAGTGTTGGTACAGTTGACTTCAGCTTCAGTAGTCTGAAGGGGTTCCTCAAAACCCTGGTTAGATTCATCTCCGGAGCTGCCTTCATCGGCGTCAAGTCCATAATACATATCATCGTATTCCTCTTGGGCCTGAAGATCATCGTCGGTTGAGCTCGTCATGTTCGTTCGAGCGGCCTTATTACCTTTGAATGAGTGCTTACACTCATTGTCCCAGTGCTTGCCACTGCCACAATGCCGACAAGGCCGTGCACCTTGAGATTCAGGTGTAGCCTTCTTCGACACGTTGCGATCATCTTTAGGGAACTTTGGCGGGCCGAGATTAGCAGACCAACCCACAAGATTAACTCGCGCGGAGCGGACATTATCTTGCTGACGGTTTCTGTAACCATCTCGGTCTCGGTCACGATCCCGGTATGTAGTCTCACGCTCTTGACGATCGAGTTTCATCAACGCATCTTCATGATAGCGAATTGCAGACTGGAATTCAACAATGTCACGGTACATCTGGGTAGTCAAGATGGTATTCCAGGTTGAAGGTGCGCCATCCATAACTTCCAAAATGATTTCTGAATCGTCCATAGTGTAAACAGTGTTGAGTAACTCTGTCTTGCGAATGAAATACTCACTCGGGGTCTCGCGCGAATGGCCAATATCCCGATAAGTAGCTCTGTTCGCACGACCACGCTGTCGATCCAACCATTTACGATTCAGGAAGTACGTCGCGAATGCTGATTTCAAAGTGTCCCAGTTCAACTCAATTTCAGATCGATATTTGATAGGTAGCGACCAATACCAAATTTCCGCTGCGCCTTCCAAGCGTTTAGGAACCACACGGCCCAACTGTTGGAAGACGAGTTCGGATTCTCTGGCTATGTCGTTCACTTTCATTAACCATCTGATAATTGTATCGACATTTCCGTCCCATTTAGGTACGGTATCGTACTTCAATTTGAAGTCGAAATGAGCCATCTGAGTCACGCTTGAACTCACAGCATTGTCAAGATGCTTCCCTTCGCCGGGTAGACGGAACGCCGCTGGACGGCGGCGATTTGGATTTCCACGATCATCGTCGTCGTCATCATCACTATCATCTGGATCACCACCTGGAGGTGCAGCACCGCGTCCAAAGCCTGGAGGAGAGCGAGCTCCAGAGGTACGTCCCCATGCATTTCCTTGCGGAATATGCGGTGGTATATCTCTGACACCAAAATTTCCTTGAGGAGTCATCCTCCTCATTTGATCAGTCTCCTCGGGTTGTGCGGGTAAGTTTGGTGAACTATATCCCCTCCTTGACTGAAAAATAGGAGCCATAGGATTGAGCACTTCCCCGATGCGCTGATTATTGCGTGGGAGTTCCGTGTTCGCTGGTCCAACACTATACCGTACTAAGGAACCACCACGCGTAGGAGGAATATTCGATGCACTACGTTTCGAGATATTTACCTGTTCTTCGCCACGAGGGACGAAGCGAGCCGTCTGGTCAGATCGATCAGCGACGCGTGCAGGCCTATTCAGTCTCATGAACTCGTCTGCAGCTTCGTCAAGATCAGTATGACGCTCTTGGGGTTTACCTTCGGTGAAATCATAGTACTTGTCAAGAAGTACCAGGAAATTCTCAACCTCTACGCGGAAGCAAACACCAAGGATCTCGAAAGCGTTCTGATCGTACACTTCCTCAACATCCTCGTCGTCGCCCCATGTAGGTAGAGGTGGAGGTGTTTTCCCTTCAATGACAAATGAATCTTCTGCGAGTGCGCGAAGCCTTTTCAGAATGCGAAGTAGAAACCGAAACTGGTCTTTCACAAGTCGGTAACCAGCATCTAGCCCAAAGACTTCGAGTCTCTCAACCTCAGTGAGTAGAGTGTCGAGTAACTGAAGTTCTTTCGGAAAGACGTGCTGCGTTAACCTCCGAGAAGCTTTTGTCGCAGTTAAGAGGAAGTCTTTCCCAGTTCCCGATGCACCCTTTACGAGCGCCTCAGTCCTGCGAGCCAAGATCTGAGCATTTGTGCCAATCTTAGAGAGTGGTTTAAACGTAGGGACCTTGATCTGGACCTTGACCACTGGTACGGATGAATTTACCCTGTTCTCTGCCACAGGACCTTTGTAATCCTGAAGCGGAGTGTCCTCAAATTCTGCGGAGGCTTCAAAGTCAGGGACTGTAACATCCTGCGACTGCGATCGACCGGGAGGCGGAGTAGAGGTGCGTGGGGAATGGGCAGAGAGATCTTCATGCTCCGTAGTGGTAGCCATGTAGATCGATTGGAATGGTAGAGTAATAGAGAAATCAACAGATGCTTACTGAGGGAAGTTCCCAATGTGTCCACCAATGTTAGCGAAACCGGTTGCACGGAGTGCGGCGTGAGCGATTTGGTATTGCCGTGGGGCAATAGAGTTAGAGTAGAAATAAAAGATATTCAAACTTCCTTCAAGCAATCTTCCGTTCCACTAGAATCTACCTAAGCAGCCGATGAACGAGAGTGAATCTTCGTTGATCGTGAGCACGGGATACGTCTCCGTGATCTTAGGACTGCTGTACTAATCCTCAAGACAAGCTTATAGCTTTGCTGAAGAGTTAGCCGTCGTAACACTTAATGAGCTTCGAGCTTCACTTAGGGTTCACGCAGAATTCAGGTGGGTACCGAATGGATTGAGGTAAAGATGTTGTGTCCACATTCGGGGGTACACTCCCTTTATATACGTAGACTACTTCGGAGCCGAGTGGAGTCGGGGATGAGGCCGAGGCTCGGGAATTAGCTATGCCCGACCTCGGTGAATGCCCGAGTTGAACCGTGTGACCATGATCACGAGTTCAACCTGGGAAAAAGAATTCGAGGGTGTCGAGACTCAAGCATATCCATCACACTGACACATCCGAATGACGCGTCCTTTCTTCGACGCAACATCCATGTCGTTTTATTTTCTTAGCCTCCCCTCCGTGCACCACCTGCAACGTCCTCTTCAATATCTGCGTCTCCCACGCGGCTCGCCGTGGATGTCAATATCCCGCAGTCTCGGAAGCGCCTCCGCGCGCGCGTTCTCACTCCTCAGGACAGTATCCAGTCGCATACCCCCGGCGGCGAAGTGGCAAGTAATCCCACCGCCGCTGGTTTCAGGGACGCCGGCACGACTCATGGCTCATCGATGGATCCGTGTCCCCGTCCGTCCTTCCCCATTGTATCCACTACACCGTCTCCATCTCGCGCTGTGTTCTACCCCTTACCACAGCGCCCATTGTCCTTACTGCTCGCACATATACCACGTCCCCGCTCGCTCACTATCTTCGGTGCGTTATGCGCATCCTTGTCAGTTGCGTGGACGGTCTGGGGAGAAGGGAGAAGGAGGAAGGGAATGGCCAAAGCGATTGGAAGGTGCGTTCCTTCTTGATTCTTACCCTCACTTTGCAGCCACTTTCTTTGCGTGATGAGAAGCTAGACGTTTATGCCTTTATGAACCGTCGCAAAGCGATATCCGCGACGCAAGATCATGTACGCTGCGCAATTTGACCTGACAATTCTGCGCCGACTTCAGTCTTGAAGAACCGATTCGACATTCGTCCGCCTGGGGTCTGAAGAGAAGAGAATCGCGGGAAGGCACTGCTGGAAGGTGCATCGTCTTTCACATGCCGCACCTCTTCCCCTTTACTCACAGCTTCCCCTTCACTCGTCTCCCTTGCTCGTCCCTCCTCACCCCTCTCTCTCTTCTGCTTCATTTCTTCTGCTTCTTGCCCTCCTCCTTGAGGCTTGCCTGCCCTGCCTGCATGCACGTATTCGGCGCGCAGGTCACATCCTCCCTTATCCGTTATCCCTCATCCTCTCATCCACTTTTCCCTCAAAAAATATTCGCCACTTCCCTACCCTTCTCGTCCACTCTCCTTTGAAAGACCCCACGGCGCGCGGCGCGCACTTGCATCCAATTTGTCTTTGAGAACCGCCTCGGCAGGTCTCCCGTTCGACTCGGGGTGGGGTCCTGCTTCCAGAGTAACTTCCTTTTTTTTCGCTGCGGTTGGCTCGTTGTCCAAACTTGGGTCGAATCGTCTCCAGGGACCCGACTTGGAGTAGTACTCCTAGATGTGCCCTTCCTCTCACCTCTGATCGACCCAGTACTCATTCGATGCAGGAGGACCACTTTCCTCTGATCATCCTTATCTGGCAGCAACTTATTTGACCGCGCCTGCGGGCTCTTCAGACTTGTGGGTGCGCCTGCTGTCAATGATCCCGCACTCAGCTCCCGCACTCAGCTCCTCCGCGTGCAGGCGCCGCGCGCTCTTTGTGGGATTCACAATCACTATTCTCCCCCTTCAAGTGATCTCAAGACCTGATATCGTGCGGACTCACCCGCGAGATCTGTCTTCTTTCAGTTGATACCGTCTCAGCAGGATCCCCGTTCGACTCGGGGTAGGGTCACACATCCTTAAGGAAAGTTTCTTTTGGAATTGAAGCCGTTTTTGTTGTCCTAAATCTAACAGCGCAGCAGCAGCTCTGTATACCCGCTCGTTAAGACCGGTGGGTCTGATTCTCAGCAACGTGCATCCACTACAAACCGCAAGACCCGTAAGGCCACGCGTAAGGCCTTGTGAGCTTTACCTTCCCCGTTCCCGTTCCTCTTATTACAAGACCCGATAGCGTGCGGTCACGCCTGCAATTGTGATGATCCATGGTACTATTCCGTTTCAAAAGGACTCCCGTTCGACTCGGGGTCGGGTTATAAGCTATCAAAGTGACTACTTTTTCTTTTTTCGTCTTACCGTCCATGTAGCTGATTTTATTTTCAGCACGTAGCAGCACATACAGCTATGCCCGCATCCGGCCTCCTTAAGGCAGGTGCAGATGGGCTTGGATAAGAATCATCAAGGTGTGAGGCGTGTTCAGGACGAGAGTACAACTAATGCAAGACCCATAGCGGCGGACGCACCTGCACAAAATACAGTGGAGTTGGGTTTCAGCAGTTCCCTATTCAAATCAGGGGTGGGCCATAGTTTGGGTACTTGCACTCTTTTGTTGTGCCAAAGGGGCATTCCTTTGGAGCGACGAAGCCCTGTACTGTAATCCGTCGATGCGCCTTGTATGCCTAATGAACGGGGTACTGTCGAGCAATCCTGGCTCTTGCGATACTCGGTGCAGGTATGTGCGTCCTTGATACATTGTGGGTCGTTTGAGACCCTCAGCGCAACGTCGCAACGTGATTCATGATTAGCCAGCGCATACGGGAGTAAGATGGAACTTGAACGAGTTTCAACAGACCTGATCGGGGTTTCGTCACCAAAAGTGCACGGAAGCAAAAAATTACTCAGTTCCGCAGAACTACCCGATCCCGAGTCGAACGGGTGCACCACTAGAATTCACATCCGGTCAAAATATACAGAGCAGCGGCGTCCACACGCCATCGGGTATCTTTCTTTACCCCAATGAATTTGGCCGTTAATATAATGCTTTCAGCAAGCAGGTATTATCACAACATCGCGGAGCGGTTGAACGGCACAGTATCGGGAACAATTGCAGCTCGGCTCACGCGATTCCACCGGAGCTTTAGGCTTGTAGCGCGCGAAATATAACTTGAAGGAAAATGCGCGCCGGTCCCAATTTTGGAAGGAAAATAACATATTGAGATTTCCTCTAGCTGTGGTAGGACCTTACCTAGAGTCGACCTTGGTACCCCGCTTACCTCTTCGAGATCGAACAGGACACACTTGAGGTGCACACCGTAAGGCCGAATACTACCGCGGCACAATATTTGTGCAAGGGGAAGACATTGAACTCTACTCGTCGGATGCCATCACACGGGTGGATCCTGGGAGAGGTTCAGTGTACTGAGCCAATCTGATCGAGGAGGCCGAGGCCAAGGCTTGCACGCATCGAGCAAAACCTCACAGGCAGGGTGGACAGACTGAGCTAAATCATAGGGTGTTCAAATCTTCCTTGCTGGCAACTTTACACGGGGCTAGGGTTAGGCAAACTTGCCAGCTCACAAACTCCAAGAATTGAACACCCTTACTTATTCGGGAATTGAAAGCAGGAAGGAGCCGCCGGAGATTGCCGAGGGCCCAGACCTTGATCAAGAATGACACATCCGAATGACGCGTCCCTTCTTCTCTGCAACATCCATGTCGTTTTCTTGTCTTCTTGATTTAGCTGTAACACCACGCTCTTTTGCGCCTCTCACGCTTGTCTAACGTGTTCTTCAATATCTGAGCCTCCATGACCCTCTGGAATGGCTGCTCCTCGCGCAACATGCTACGCCGGTACCATCGACGTGCCCGACCGTGGATGTCGAAGTGCGGCTCGATATCCCGCAGTCTCGGGACCGCCTGTGGCTCGTTTCCCTCGTCAAGAGCCAAGACAACAGCCGGTCGCGTACGCAACGTCCACCAGAGATGCACTCATAACTTGTCGTCTGTCGTCACCGGTGTACCACTTGTCCTCGCTACAATCCTCTCCATCTCGCGCTGCGCCCTTCGTCCTTGCTGCTGGCACACATACCGCGTCCCCGCTCGCTCACTATCTTAGGCGCATTATGCGCGTTCTTGTCAGTCACGCGGACGGTCTGGAGTGAAGAGAGGAGGAAAAGAATGGCCAAAGCGATTCGAAGGTGTGTTTCTTCCTGATTCTTCGTTCGTCCTCACCCTCACTTTTCAGCCGCTTTCTTTGAGCGATGAGAAGCTTTTGCAGATCTAGACGATTATGCGATGAGCTCTCGCAAAGCGCCGAAACGCAGAACAACTCAGGTCATATACGCTGCGCCCCTTGACGTGACAATTCTACGCCGAGTTCAGTCCTCAAGAATTGCTGTGACATCCGTCCGGCGGGGGTCCGCAGAAAAGAGAACGGTGGGAAGGTGGGAGGCGCGTGGCGCGTGGCGTCTTTCCATCTCATGCTGTCCTCCGGCTCCGCACCTCTTCCCCCTTTCTTGTCCCCTTTGATCATCCCCCTTGCTCGTCCTTCTTCCCTCCTCCTTGATCCATACTAGGGCTATCTCCTCCCTCGTTTCCCCTGCTTCTCGCCCTCCTTGCGCCTTGCCCGTCCTGCACGGATGCACACACGCATGCGTTCCCATCTCCCCTGCGCCTCCCGTGGTAGGCTCGTATTGCGATGCATCGTGCCTTATCCCGTACTTACACTTCATCCCCTTATCCCCCAAAAAATACAGACCTCACTAATCATTCGCCGCTTCTCTACCCTCCTCACCCACTCTCCTTTGCAAGACCCCACGGCGCGCGGCGCACTTGCATCCAATTTGTCGTTCAGAACCGCTTCGGCAGGATCCCGTTCGACTCGGGGTGGAGTCGTATGATTGGATAATTCTAGGTTTTTATATCGTGCTTACTGTGGTGCGCGACCATTGCGCGACCCTGATCCCTTCTCTCTGCTGGTATGTCCCTGTTTCCTGTCCTTATCTCTCACGACTTGTTCGAGTTCATTAATAGCGCTGGTTCAGAACCTGTTATCTACCTTCCCATCCTCCGCCATCACTCAAGCCCCAAACCCCATCTTGCCAGACCCGACGGCGTACGGCGCGCATCTGCCCTGAATATATATCGCCCAACATGGTCAGCAGATATCCCGTTCGACTCGGGATCAGGTCCTCGTTCAAGAAAATCCTTTTCTCACCTTGGTTGGCTGTCGTCAAAACGCGAGTGTTGATTTGTGAGCTCTGACCAACCTGGTGCTCACTCGTGAAGGATATTTCCGTTGCTCATTCTCATCTCGCAGGGAGCTGCTTGGCCTCGCCTGTGGTTTGTCAAGACTTGTTACCGGGGGTGCACCTGCTATCAATTGCATTGCTCTCTACGCCACTTCATTCGACTCGGGGTCAGGTCATTCCTCCCCCAGGCTTCTTCTGAATCTTCCTGTTTTCTTTCTGGTGGTCCTTACTGGTTTCAACGTCGAGCAAATACCACAATTCCCTACATGGCGTCTTATCAACTCTTCAAGCTTTTCACTGAACTCTCAATTCTTCGTCTCGCTTAGGCTTTATCACGACTCCGTTCAAGATCTTGCAAGACCACACGGCGCGCGGCGCGCAGCTGCGTTGGATCAATACAAGGTTGTTATTTCCTTCGGCAGCTATCTCGTTCGACTCGGGGTGGGGTCGTAGAATATCTCTCAGCGTCTTTTTTTTCCGAGCCTACTGTGTCGCGCGACGTCTTCTCAGCCTATTTTTCGCCCGGAGACATTGACACCATTGTCCCGCTCGCCCGGTCCGTTCTCTCTGCTGGTACGTCCCTCTTCCGCATCCTTTCCTGTACGACTTCGTTGATGGCTCATTCAATAGTCAACAGCCTCATCACTGTACCTCGTGCCTCTACAGTATCTTGTTCTCAAGGGTATGACTCCATGTTGTACCCTGGACGACCCGACGGCGCAGGGCGCGCATCTGCCCTGGATTTGTGTCGCTCAACGTGGTCAGCAGACATCCCGTTCAACTCCGGGTCGGGCTCTGTTCTGGAAAGCCCCTCCTTTTCCCCGTGTGGTTGGCTCGTCGTCAACCTCGGGTGTAATGTGTTTATGTGTGAGGCTCCTGCTTTAGTGCTAATTAACGGAGGCAGTTCGCCAATACGGGAATTTCTATTCTGCGGACACTCAGTATTTTCTTTTTCCATCCTCTGTTCCCGGCGAATGAGCGACCTTGTTGGCAGGCTCTTAAAGCCCTGTTAGCGCGTTGTGCACGCACCTGCTATCAATTGTATTGCTCCCTGCGCCATTCCGTTCGACTCGGGGTCGGGCCATCCGCCTAAGGGCTGTAACAATGTGTTTCCCCCTCCTTCGGGCCATCCACCTGTGTGCTCCGTTTTGTTGTGGCTCCTTCATAGCAGTCAATCTTGGCCGATTCGATCCCTCCTTTCTGCATGCACCGAGTCCCTATTCGCTCAGCCTGTCGGAATCGTGGATCTTTTCTGCTGCTTCGACGAGCTCGCGCCGTCTAAGGTGAGAACAGATACTTACTTATGCCCTTCGCATGTGGACCTCGCAAGCCATGATGGCTCACGTCGCGCGCATACATAGACCCAACTCAGAAGTGCACCCGTTCGAGACGGGGACATGGCTTAGGAGACTCAGCCAATGCGTTTTTCTTCTTTTATTTCCGTGAGGCTGTTTGTGGCGGCGTTTTTATCATACCCATAAGCCAAAGTTCAGCGCTTTACTCCAGACAGGGCGCCGTTCAACGCCACATAAATTCTACCTGAAGAATGAGCATTACGGCTCAATCCCTCTTGGGAATCCACGTCAAAGTGTGCCATTCCTGTTCCCCTAATTTCAAGACCCGATAGCGTTTGGCTGCACCTGCGATATATGCTCTGCAGTTGATCTATCTCAGCAGTACTCCCGTTCAACTCGGGGTCGGGTCAGCGCGGTTGCCTTTTCCTTTTTGTCTCGCCTTCCATATAATCTGTGTCTTGTTCTCAGCGTGTAGCAAGACATACAGTTGGGCATCCCCGCTACTTGCGGTGGGGTTCGATTATTGCCTGCAGGTCTCAAATCCTCAGCAATGTGTGTTCGACGGATGAATTCAACTGTACAAGGGTACAAGAGTGCGAGAGTACTACCGTACAACAGTCCAAACTACAAGACCCATAGCAACGGACGCACCTGTAGACAATTTTGAAGCAACAGCCAAGACGATTGCGCAGGCACCCGTTCGACTCGGGGATGGGTCATAGCTTGAGTAGGCTGCCTTTTTTTTTTGTCTCAATGTGTCAAGCCTGCGAGGGTACGGAAGGCAGCACGCGGTCCACGAGCTTGAACTTTCGGAAAATTCAGGCGCGGCGTTGAGTGAAGGATCCCCTTTGAATATATAGAGCGTAGATCTTCAGGATGCAGCAGTCCCGCTTCCCGCTTCCTTTATTCCACGACCCGATGGC
This sequence comes from Mycena polygramma, assembly GCA_029449255.1. Classification (NCBI taxonomy): domain Eukaryota; kingdom Fungi; phylum Basidiomycota; class Agaricomycetes; order Agaricales; family Mycenaceae; genus Mycena; species Mycena polygramma. The sequence continues at coordinate 296,491 of JARKID010000110.1, forward strand.
GCTCGGACGCACCTGCGATATGTCCTCTTGTATCGAATCCATTCCAGCAGGACTTCCGTTCGACTCGGGGTCGGGTCTTCGCTTGAAGTTGTCGTCATTCCTTATTTCTCCTCATCCTTGATATAATGAACTTCGATACATGTACCATAGCCTCCGTATGGTTTATGCGATAATAAAAGAACCCAACGGCGTGTGAGCTCCCCTAGCAATGTGGTATCCTAAATATCATCACGTCCGCTGTGCAAACCTTTATCAGGAATGACCGGAGCCCGAGTCGAACGGGTGGAGTGAGGATTCAATGGGACTAGTAGAGCTGAATCCAGTCCTGCCGTCCGATCTTCTGAAGCATAGAGGCTTCACACAGAGGAACATGAAGTGCGCCAAGAGGACGGTGCATTGTGAGCCTCAGAGTTGGTTGTCGGGATTCGCGTCGCGCGAGTTCAAAATTTCCGGGGTCACTGTATTTAAGTTAGAAATACAATGGATTTCCAATCAAGGCAATACTGGGTACAGAAAACGGCCCGTGTGGGAGTAACGAGTGCGATGGGAGGATGCGGTGAAGTGGGAGGTATACCGTGACGGTGTAGGAGACTGCGTGCGAGTTGGTTCAAAGTTGCCGGCATCTGCGTAAGTCCATAGAGTGAATTGAGCCCCAAGAGATCCAGTCAAGATCCGATCGAGCCATGGGTGGAGGCACAGCGGCTGCAGACTTGTGCACAAGATTGGAGATGAGAGGATGAAGAGAGTGGTCGGAGATTGCCGAGGGCCGAGACCGTGCTGTGCATGACACATCCGCATGACATGTCCTTTCTCCTCCGCAACGTTCATGTCGTTTTTTTTTGTCTTTTTTGGTTCCGTTCTAACACGAGGCTCGTAAACGACTCGGGTATCTGCGCAACATTTGACATTTCTACGCAACCGTGACACCGACTTCGGGATGTGGGGCGAGCAGAAAGGGAAAGGAGGAAAGTGGGAGAGGGTTTCGGAGAGGTGTGTCGCGTCGTTCTCTTTCCTTCTCATGCTCCCCTCCCCTTGTTCCTCCCTCCTTTTCCCTGCGCTTCGTTTGCCTGCTCCGCACGCGCACCCCTGTCCCCTGCACCTCGCCCCTCCGCCCGCACTCCGCTGTCTCTCTCTCTCCCCGCTCGTTTTTACTTACTTTGGACTTACTCGTACTCGTCATTGGGCTTCCTATCTCGCGCAGCCATGCAGGGCCTGGCGTTGCTTCACGTACTGCATTCTTCAAATATTCAAGCATCGGTACACGACCACGCTTCTTCAACTCGAACACTCAGCTTTCAGGCAACATCGGCATCGGCGCCCCGTCAACATACGAGCTCTGCACACTGTCTTGTTTTCTTCCTGGTGGGCGACGGATACTTATTGGTTTCAGGTTTTTTGTGTCCATCAATCTCCTTTCAATTGTTCGTCTCGCTCACGCACACCTCAGGCTCCGTTCTATACCTCACACGACCCCACGGCGCGCGGCGCGCATCTGCATTGAATGAGTCTAGCGTGTAACCCTCGCTCTGGTAGGTATCCCGTTCGACTCGGGGTGGGGTCGTTCAGGGGAAAGAAAGATTTTTTTCCCCGTGCGTCTTGCATTGCGTCTTACCCACATTCTTCCCCCAGGAGTAGAACTTCGCCCGGTCCCCCTAATCCATTACTTCTCAACCTCCTCCCCTACTGTCTCCCATCCTCTAACATCACTTCAGCATATCTTGCAAGACCCGACGGCGCACGGTGCGCATCTGCCCTGGATATGTGTCGCCCACCATGGTCAGCAGATATCCCGTTCGAGTCGGGGTCGGTTCCTATCGCGTATAATTCACTTTTTTTCACCGTGGTTGGCTCATTGGCAAGACTCGAATGGTTATGTGTGAGTCTCCTGTTTCATTTTGATCTACCCAGTGCTCATTGATATTGTTGCAGGCTGGTCGCCAATCCGGGAATTCCATTCCGCGGATACTCAGTATTTTGCTTGTTCCATCCTCACGTCGCGGCGATTAGTTGACCTTGTTTGCGCGCTGTTCAGGACCTGTCAGCGCACGGTATCAATGATCTGACTTTCATTGTCTTCAGTCCCTAGTACGACTCAGGATCGGGTTATTAGGCTCGAAAAGTTTCTTTTTGATTTTTCACCGTGTCCTTTTTCTTCTTGTCCACATAAACCCCAGTCCTTATTCGCTACGACCAGACAATCTTCTTTGCTTGGGCAAGCCTTCAAGTTCGGGCATGGAACCCAAATTATGACGATACTGAGTACTCCCGCATGTGGATTCCGCATGCCATGGTGGTCCGCAAATACTATTAGTGCCGGCGGGAGCTCACACGTTCGAGACGGGGACATTGCTCAGGAAGCACCAGTGCGTTTTTGCTTCTTTCTCTTTTTTGTGGCCGTAGTTTATCCAACTCAGAACCCGAAGCTCGGTGCTGTAATGCTATTCTTTGGACAGTTCCGGCGATGCCAAACATCAAATATAAGTGCAGCCCACTTGGAAGTTGGAATACGGCTCGACCCCTCTTTGTGATTCACCTTCACTGATCCAGTTTCCGTTCTTCCATGACCTAATGGCGTGCGGACGCCTCTGCGACATGTTCGTTTGTTGTTGGTGTATTTCAGCAGGACTCCCGTTCGACTCGGGGGCGGGTCATACGTCGACGGCTTCTTTTGTAAGCCTTTGTCCTGTCTTGCCGTTCATATGATATGGTCTTTTTCCCGGAACGTAGCAGGAAGTACAGGTGGGCATCCTCGCTACGTGCAGCCGGCGCAGGTGGGGTTCGATTAAAGTTTGACCCAGCAGATTTTCATCAAGGCGAATTCAAAACCCAAGACCAGAGTACAAACCACAAGACCCATAGCACCTGTAGACAATTTTGAAGCAGCGACCAAAACGATCGCGCAGGCACCCGTTCGACTCGGGGGTGGGTCATAGCTTGGGCATATGCGTTGCGTTTTTGCGTGAACTCGTCAAGGCCGCGGTTGAAATGTCTGCGAAAGTAAATTTCTGAACATTGATGCACTCGTTCAAAGAGAACAATCCCCGCTTGTAGAGGAAGAAGAAAAAGTCGGGTATGTATATCATACAGTACCAAAAATGTACCAAGACCCGACCCCGAGTCGAACGGGCATCCCTCGACAATTACTGCATAAAGAGTCCCCGGTATCAGGTGGAGGTGCGCGCCACGCGCCGTCGGGTCTGCGTCAGTAGTATGTAGGACCTAGTTGAATCCGAGTACCAGGAGAAAGATTCACAGGGGGCATAGGCGATGTAGCCAGGCGGATGTGAGATTATCAGAAATTAGTCGATTGCACAGTATTGAATTCATCTACAAGGGAGCGGTGGAGCACAGAACTGAGAGTCTGAGAAAAGAGATGCGGGAATCACAAGAGCGAGATGTGATTGTCCCTTAGGAAGAAAAAGGCGGCTTGTTGCGATATACATTAGAACCAGACGCATAGTCGAACTGGGTCCCGCAACTCTTCGGGGACAGCGATGCTCAGGAGAGATGCGTGCACCGTGCGTCGTCAGGTACGATGTGAGGAGGCTGTGGGTGGTTCATATTGCATGTGGTGAGTTGATACGCACCAGGGAAATCAACCTCGTGTGGAGTATACCGCATATGCGTCGATGATAATCGGGGTGCCAATCTGTGAAATTCCAAGAACGAGGGTTGGAGAGGAGGGTTCGTGAATAGCCATACCTCGGGCATTTTCCGGAGCTATTCTGGAGGAGAAGAAACAGAACAGACAGCTCTAGGATGGCACTGAGCGGAGTCGAACCGCTGTTTCACTCCTAGAGCAGCCTACATGCGCCGGATCGTGCGCGGAGGGAATGAAAGCAGGAGGAAAGAGTCGCCGGAGATTGCCGAGGGCCGAGAACATTGATTTGGATGACCCATCCGCATGACACGTCCTTCCTCATTCATGTCGCTTTTTTGCTTTCTTGTGTTACGTTCAGCCGCAACACCAGGCTCTCCCGCGCCTCCAACCTCTTTTTCATTATCCGAGTCTGCCCTTTCAAGTCCCTCCAACGGCACCTCCTTGCGCGCCGGGCCCAGGAGCACCTCGGCGCGCGCGTCTTCACTCCTCAGGAGTATCCAGTCGCCTACCCCGCCGGCAAAGTAATCCCACCGCTGCTGGTCTCAGGGACGGAGGCAGGGCCCATGCCTCATCGATGGATCCGTGTCCCCGGTCATTCACGGACAGCGGTGTCCGTATCCGCCTCCCCATGGCAGCGATAAACGGGTTTCAAGCAATACACTCAGCTGCTGCATGATTCCTGAGCATGTGTTCCCGTGTCGTCCACCCCAAGCCACTGTCGTCACTGCTGTGAACTATCGCTCCACCGCCGTGACTGAATGCTGAGACTCGCTTGCAGCCATCTGTGCCCATGAGGTGCTGGAGCCCGCACTGCGGCACGGGCACGGCGCTATGAGAGGAGTCGCTGTACAGGAAAGAAGAGCGGTGTGAGGGCGGTGAAATCCGGGACACGGTTTATCCTCGGGGAGGTGCGTCCCGCGTCTTGAATTCTTCCTCGTCACCCCTTCTCTGCGCAGCTGACCTCTTAGCGTCCCCTTTACTCGTTCCCTCTCCCTCTATGTACATGCGTTTCTTGTCTCAACTTGAAGCTTTCTCGTTCACCCTCTTGCACTTCCTCGAATCCCCCTTCGTCCCTTCTCCCCTGTGCGCCTCGGATCCCGCGATAGTCCTTGTTCCTTGCCCCTTCTCCCGTGCGCCTCGCCTGATCCGCGCGCGCGCGGCGTGCCTTTGCCGTTCCATTTGTCCCTGCGGTTTCCCTCGGATTCGCTCCCTCGGATTCGATGACGAGGAATCCGCCGGATGGCGGCAAAGATTGTATGTCTCTGTCTTCTGCACGCTCGTCAGCCTGCTGTTGGGTCCTTCAGACTTCAGACTTCTTTGACTCGATCACACTCATGCGCTGCATCCCGTCACTGGCTACTTGTCTACACCGTAATGTTTCTTTCTGGTGGGCGACGCATTCTTCCTGGTTTTAGCGTCAAGATGCAATATCACGATATGTCGTTCTCTCCCTTTTACTCTTCCACTCTTTTGTCTTGCTCACACAAGCCTCCGGCAAGCCCTTCCACGACCCCACGGCGCACGGCGCGCATCTGCGTTGAATGAATGATTCCGCCCTCGCTTGCGGCTCTGGCAGGTATCTCGTTCGACTCGAGGTGGGGTCGTATGAGACCCCGAATATTTTTTTTTACCATTGGGCAACACGTTTCATCCATGCGAGCAGTCCTTTTCCTGATCCATTCTAGCGCTCTGCGGGTACGTCCCTCCTCCGCATCCTTATTCTCGCACCAATTTCGACTGAGTTGATACTTCCCTCATTCGAGTCAATATTCATTAGTCCCGTCCTCCACAGTGTCTCCCCCTCCGAACATCGGACTCCACCATGTCTGTGGAAGACCCGACGCGTACGGCGCGCATCTGCCCTGCGGCCTCTTCCTTCTCATGCTCTTCTTCGGCTCCGGCTTCGCACCTCTTCCCCCTGACTCGCACCATCACCATCACCGGTGCTCGTCCCTCGTCCCTCGTCCCTCCTCCATCCTATCTCTCTCCTGCTTCTTACCCTCCCCCTTGCGCCCTGCCTGCTCTGCACGCGTGCACGTACGACGGCGCGTCATTCCCATCTTCCCCTTCGCCGCACGCGGTAGGCCCGGATTGAGATGCATCGTGCTGCCTCCTTGATCCCTCATCCCTTCCCCTCAAAAAATGTATCCCTCAGAAGAACCTCACCACTTCCCTACCCTCCTCGCCCACTGCCCCTTGCAAGACCCCACGGCGCGTGGGCCGCATCTGCACTGGATAGGCATTTCGTTCAGAACCTCAGCAGGCTTCCCGTTCGACTCGGGGTGGGGTCGTATAGGGACAGATCTTGTTCTTATCTTGGTTGCCGTCACGTCATTCTCCGGGGAGGACTTTGCCTCGTCCCTTCTTTGGCTGGTACATCCCTAGTTCCGCATGCTTCTCTCATACAACTTCGCTGATCCTCATTCAATATCCATTACCCTCAATCAGTGTTTTTCAACCATCGAACGTGAAGCTCTAAACCAAATCCTGCAAGACCCGACGTCGCACGGCGCGCATCTGCCCTGGATTTATGGATTTCAATCTGCTCAGCAGACATCCCGTTCGACTCGGGGTCGGGCCCTACTCCGGCAAATCTCCTTCTTTTTCCCGGCGTAGTTGGCTCGTGTGTCGAGGTTAATCCTTGGCACCAGTCTCTCCCCTGAGTCCTGAAGACTGACACGGCATTCCTTTCTGCTATCTTCTCGTCCGTCACTCTTCCGCATCCTTCCCTTTCACGGTTACTTGAGCTCCGTACCTTGAACCTCCTCTAGCATCGAATTCTCATCCATCGAACGACCTCTTGGTGCGGGTCGCACTTCCTATCTATTATCTTATCTTCTGCACCGATGCAATCCGTTTGATTTGCAGTCAGGCCGTTATCTGTAAGTGGCGAATTTTTTCAACTCCAGTCCCTATTCGCTGGGGCCAAACGATCTTCTTTGCTGCGACAATTATATTGTTCAAGTTCGGGCATGGAACCCTAACAATACAGATACTGACTTAACCCCTCGGATGTGTATGCCGCAAGCCAATGGTAGCACGCACGTACAGTACACCTGAAGAATCTATATGGCGGCATGGCTGAGAGTGTCACCAAGTGCGTTTTTCCTTTTCTTCGTTTGTTGCTTTCTCTGGCCACGTTTTATGTTACTGATAAGCTGGTCAGTGCGGTACTCCTGACGGGGTCTGACGCGTCGAACACGAAATATGACATCCACTTGGAAATTGGAATACATCCCGGCCGCTTTCCGTGATTCGCCCCTACCAGTTCCGTTCCCTTTCTCTGAAGACCCGATAGCGTTTGGACGCACCTGCGATATGTCCAGCAATTGGTCTATCTCAGCGGTACCCCCGTTCAACTCGGGGTAGGGCCGTGCGCGTATCTTATCACAGGGGTGTTTTTTTAAAATTGAAAGTGAGGATGTTTTGACGGCCTTACCTGCTCTTATCTCCAGAATGCAGCAACACATACAGCTCTGCGTCCTCGTTTCTTGATTCAACTAGGACCAGCTGGGCCATCATTACAGTGTATCCAAGACGGGAGTGCAAGCTGAAAGACCTATAGCAGCGGACGCACCTGCATTAGATACAGTGTTGACACAGGATCTAGCAGGTCTAGCAGGTACCCGTTCGATTCGGGGGTGGGTCATACGGTCGATGTTGTCGCGACATTTTTTCCGTATCAGAACGTCAAGCCTGCGGGGAAATGCCTGCTCTGAGTCCATGAGAGTTGGGAAGATTCTGCCACTTTTTCGGCGTAAACAAGGATGCACTCTTGGTCCTCAGGGCCGTCCGAGCCAGATAGCGAAGACAGTACGCATGAGGAGATGAAGGGACAAGGTATGAGACTGGTTCTGGCCATACTGGCTGACGGTGTGGGTCTTTCGATACCCTCAGCAATGTGATTCATGGTTAGTGCTGTACTCTCTGTGATGTCTGGCGCCGTCAAGACCTGCCTGCCCTTCTTGATTCACATTTGCTACACCCGCTCCCCTCATTCCATGACCCGATAGCGCGCGGACGCACCTGCGACATGTAAAAACCGAGTTTGATTCCGTTTCAGCAGGACTCCAGTTCGACTCGGGTCCGGTCATACGTCTGTCAAGATACAGTGGTTGATTTCTTTTTTTGATCTCCCTACATCCGCGTATAATTAACCTCTATGCCAAGGGCCTTCCCGGTGACTTACAAGATATAGAAAGACCTGACCTACTAGTACTGTTTCAGTAGTGCGTCCGCAGTGTAAAAAGAGCAGTGAACCTTTTCTGCGATGACCGGAGTGAGGATTTGTGCGGACCAGTACAGCTGAATCCATTGTCTCGCCAGGGTCGTGGTTGGTAGGTAAATGTAGAGTGAGCGGTAAGTGAGAGGCGTTGGATACTGAGTGAGAGGCGTTGGATACTGAGTGAGAGACTGAGAGTTGGTTGAAAGTTGCCGGGATTCGCGCAGATCCAAAATCCCCAGGGTGAAATTGAATTGAGCGCCAAGAGATGCAGTGGAAATCTGGTCAAGGCATGGGTGGAGGCACAGCGGCTGCAGACGAGAGCAAGATGACAGTACAGTAAGAAGAAGGAGCGGTCGGAGATTGCCGAGGGCCGAGTCCGTTGATGCGGATGACACATCTGCATGACGCGCGCGTCCTTCTTCCCCGCAACGTTCATGGCTTTTTTGTCTTGTTGCTGCCTCACACGCCACATCGGCGCATCTAACGGCGATGGCTAGGCACCTCCTCGCATCTCTACCCTGGTGCCCAAACCATCGACACGCCTGGCCGTGGACACCGAAATCCCGCAGTCTCGGGAGTCGGTCACTCGGGAGCCGCCGTGGCGCGTCCTCAGGACAGTAGCGACCATCCAGACTCAGGGAAGTCGTCATCTGAGTCTATCGCTGCGTCATGCATCCCATTGTGCCCTCATCCCATTGCTTCTTCCTCGTCCTGCTGGCACGCGGACGACGTCCCCGCTTCCTCGCCATCTCACGCGCCACACCCGCGTCATTCGCATCCTTATCCGCCTCCCAGTGCGCGTGGCAACGTTAGCCCCCGTTATCTACGTTTCCGCTGCCCACCGCTCTCTGGATTGACATAGGGAAGCTGTGCGCGCACACATCGAGGATCGTGCTCACGACGGAACGGTACCGCTTACATGTACCGCACGTCCCTAACGATGCTGCGACGTCTACATTCTTGTCCTGCCGCGGCGCTGTTCAGTGGTCAAAGGGGCAGTTAGGTTAGTGGGCAGGACAGCTGGAAGGCGCGCTCCTTCTTCCTTGTTTCGAATCCCTCATCCCCATCCCATCCCATCCCCCTCCCTTCCGATCCTCCATGCCCACTGTGCTCTTTCTCGTTGTTCCTCCTCTTCCTCGACCTTGTTTCAACCTTTACCACCCGCACTTTACCACCCGCAACTGCCACCTCGTCGCTGCCTCTTCTTCAGCCGCGCTTTCAGGTGCTGTGAATGACTGGTGTAAGGGATGGACCTCGGCATCACGGCATCCGGTGATGTCCGAACGGCGGCTCGACGCGACGTGTTCAACCACGTCTTCAACTACGTCGTTGAACTGCGAGAACTGTGCCTTTAGCTGCGTGCTTGCGGCGAAGGCTTGTATTAATAGAATTGCCTTTTCAGATGTATGTACGCAGTAACGTAGAATCCTATTTAATGTAGCTAGTGAGTAGGTAGATCTTTAGTTTTCTCGAATCCAATACCTCACCCACTCACCTTTGTGCGCGAACTACTTGGTTTCTTGACGACTCTAGCGGGGTTCTGACCTCTCAAAGGGCTGGAACCTCACATTTTTTGAGTGATACCTTTTACTTGGATTGTTTTTTCTCGTTGACTATCGGATTGATCACCCGACGGTTCATTTTCTGCAGAATGGCTTTTATTGAATTCAATGCTCTACAGATCTCAGCTGAGGCGGCTGTAGCTGGTGTGGCCTTCGACGATGTCGAGGACACCGACCCGTGGAACGACGGTACCGTATCCGTGGTACTTGGTTTTGGTCTGGCCATCGACGGCTTTGATGACACCAACCCGTGGAAAGACTGTGTGAGTCTTTCCTCAATAATTCCCCCCACACCCGTTGCTGAATTGGACCTGTCACTATCATTCGTGACGGTCGATGCGGTCTGGATGGGGGATATTGAATGTCTTGAGGTGTCCGCTTCCCGCGTTGACGCCTCGGATGTCGAGTGCCTTGAGGTGTCCGCATCATGCGTCGACGCCTCGGCAGCGGAATTGGAGCGCCTTGAGATGTCGCGCTCTGACGAGACGCTTGACAACTCGGCTGCCGAGCGCCTTGAGGTGTCCACTTTATGTGTCGACGCCTCGGCAGCTGAATTAGAGCGCCTTGAGATGCCCGGTCTTCGGACCGTTGACAACTCGGCTGCCCGTGATCTTCGTCTGAGCAAGGTGCTCACGGAGGATCTTCCAACCGGAGGGCGCATTTCTTCAGGCGCACCTCGCGGAGAATACCGAGAGGGAACTTACCTCCCGAATTGCCGGAGCAAGCTGCTCGCGGCAGAGCCTGCTCCGACTTTGGCCAATTGGGACAAAGTGGCGGAGACAAGAAGCAGCATGTACAGCTGCAGAGCCCGAGTCTTGGTGGCCGGAGTCGACGCCGGACCAGGTGACATGGAGGGCGCGCACATTGTAAATAATTCTGGTCAGAAAATCAATGAGAATTATTTTACAATGGAAGATTGGAACGAGCTTTTGAACACTGAAGATCAGTTGGGGCCGTTGCCATCGTGGAAATCATCCGGCCTGGATTCACCGATGGGCATGAGCATTGGTGAACTAGAACAAAAGGACGCACAGGGATTGATGCCTACAATATTTGAGGAAGATTCTGACCTTGAATCAGTCTCAACGTCAGACCATACTGACTCGGACAAAGGGCCCGTAATTTTCTGCGGGATGGGACGAATTTCCGTGGCCAATGACAGTCAAGTCTCGGATGAGTCCACCCACCGGAACGGTCGCCATCGGCATCCGGGATCATCGAAGCAAGGAACCATGCATGGCGGGGCAAAGAAGCATAACGAACGGTCCTCTTCAGATAGGCGGAAAGTGCCTGTGAAGGATTTCAAGAGGGAGAGTTCTGAAATACCTGAAGGAGGCTGGTTCCGGGCCACTACTGCTGCATTGAGTTCGTCGTCTTCATCAGGCAGTGACGATTCGGCAGAGTCCGGCTCTTCCGACACTGAAGAACTCGGGAAATCGTCTAAATCATCATGGAAATCAGTCCTGCGCGGCGTGAAGATCAAAAAGCCATTTACCTTCGATGGAAGGGCGGACCTGGATCTTTTCGATCAATGGACGTACGAAGTCGACACTTGGCGTGAATGGAACGGAATTAGTGACAAAATGGTCATTAAGATTCTGGTGAACTTCATGTCTGGGAAAGCCAGTAGATTCTTCATGAAGCATGTCGCGCTTCGGCACAAGGATTGGACTTTGAAGTCTATTTACGAGGCCTTGTTCAACCACTGTTTCCCGCCGGATTTCAAGTTACAGTTGAGGGAGCAACTTACCGGGGAGAAGCAGGGCCGGAATGATGTTCGAGACTTTCAACGTGACCTCGAGACGTTGGCCGTGCGCTTTCCCGATGTGACTGAGAGGGAGATGAGGCAAATATTTTGGACTGGAATGAGGAGCTACCTTCGGTTGCACCTAATCGAGAAAGGCTTGAATCCGGAGCGAAGTTCCATTCAGAAACTTGTCAAGTATGCGTCACGGCACGAGGCTGCAAGGAAGACTTTGGAAAGAGAGAAGAAAGGGTTAAGTTACAACCCGAGTTCCGATGTCGTGCATTCCACTCGTGATGCAACGGACGACCAGAGTTCCGAACCCGCAGATGAGGCAGAAATGACCGAGGATTCTGAAGAAGAGACTAGTTCGGTTGCGAGTACCGTTGAATCTTCGGAAGAGAACGAACAACCGAGCCAATTTAGACCTCGGATTTTTTTGCCTCAGGAGGAATATCTGCGACTGCGTCGGGAAGGCCGCTGCTTCAGGTGCAAAAATAGAGGGCATTTGAGTCGGAATTGTCCAAAGGATGAGCCAATTCAACCAGTGGAAGTTCTCGCAGCGCGGTTTGCGGACAAGGAAGAATCAGACGGGTCTGTGATGGATATGTGCTTGTTTCGTACTATCCTCCATTTACTCTCGGCCCGTGTTCAACTTCGGGCAAACCTCGGTGTTCAGCCTCGGGCTTCTCGGGGATGTTCACCACCATTGTGGAACACGATGGAATGTTGCAGAGCCTTGTAGAATATTCCTTACACACTGTATATATACCTGGCTCAATCTGGTTGAATATATTCCTCTTTTGACCACAAACCACTTGCTGCACATCACATTAACCCGTAAGACATCTGTCGCCTTGAATTGTGTGTGGACCTCAGTGAATGCCACGCGCTCATTAGGCTTATTGCACGACTAACTGCTTGGTAACGTATTTACTTACTCTGTTTGTTAGGTTCGCAGCCGCAAGTTGACGATTACTCTCATCTTGCTTCGGTGAATGATCCGCTCTCATCGTAAGGCTGTTCGGTGAAAGAACTCTTATCTGGTGTTAAGGGATTTCAGTACACGCGAAAAGGTATACATTCTTATTCTTCTTACCTTCCTGTCGCTCTACGAGCGAATCCAGTTCATCCCACTTCAACATATTCCACTCGCGTCGCGCCTTTGATCGCCCGTCGAACCCGAATCTTTTACAGGGTCCAGCACGCAGAACGAGTCGGATGATAACGAGACTCGGAGCTCAGAGGATGCGGAACTCAGTGAGACAGACGATGAGGATAGGTCACATTCTAGTGAAGAGAACTCAGACAATAGTGGCTCCGACTCGAGCGACGAGTACTATGTTGGTGCGCTGAGAGTGGACCTTCGGTCGGACCGTGGGCATCCGCTGGAGGGCGAGACACAGAGACTGTGGAGTAGATTAGGGAGACAGAGACGAGCTGAGCTTGATGCAGAGTTCCAAAGGTGGAAGGTTTGTGGGTACAAACCTTGAAGGGCGAATGTAAGGGATGGACCTCGGCATCACGGCATCCGGTGATGTCCGAACGGCGGCTCGACGCGACGTGTTCAACAAGTGTTCAACCACGTCTTCAACTACGTCGTTGAACTGCGAGAACTGTGCCTTTAGCTGCGCGCTTGCGGCGAAGGCTTGTATTAATAGAATTGCCTTTTCAGATGTATGTACGCAGTAACGTAGAATCCTATTTAATGTAGCTAGTGAGTAGGTAGATCTTTAGTTTTCTCGAATCCAATACCTTACCCACTCACCTTTGTGCGCGAACTACTTGGTTTCTTGACGACTCTAGCGGGGTTCTGACCTCTCAAAGGGCTGGAACCTCACAACTGGCCTCTATGTGTATATGGAGTTGGAGTGCCGCAGATTGAGCCCGCAGTCCACGCCGCCACGCACGTCTGCGCAAAACGGACGCTGCGCCATTTTTACGCCGACTTCAGTCTTCAGGAACCGCTGCGACGTTCGTCGAGAGGAGAACGGGGGGAAGGGCAGGACTGTTGGGAGGTGCGTCACGTCTTTCCTTCTTATCCCTTATCCCTATCCCCTTTTCCCTTAAACAAATTCACTGCTTCCATACCCTCCTTGCCCACTCTCCCCTGCAAGACCCCACGGCGCGTTGCGCGCATCTGCATTGAATCGATGTGGTGTTCGAGCACTTTGGCAGGTATCTCGTTCGACTCGGGGTCGGGTCATAGTCTTGCAAGAATTTATTTTTCTTCTTCCTTCGACTGACCGTCCATTTAGCTGATGCTTATTTCCAGAACGTAGCAGCACATAGAGTTAGCTCCCCACCCGAGCTCCTTGCGGCAGGTGCAGATGGGGTCTGCTTATGACCAGGTTTTTCATCAACTGTTGAAGACAAGCGTACAAGAACCTACAAGATCCATAGCAACGGAGGCACCTCCAGACGAGGAGATCGACTAATGCGATTGCACATGCACCCGTTCGACTCTGGGGTGGGTCATAATTGTATGGTCGCGTTTTTGTTGTGCCAACGTGTCAAGCTTGGGTTTTTGGTTGCATGAGATTTGGGAAGATTCAGGCACTTTTTTCCCCCGTGGAATATCGACGGACTGATCGCTCTAGATCTTCAGGATGCAGCACTTTGACTCTCCTTTCCTTTGTTTAGTTATTTTCTCATTGTAGCTGATCGCTTCCAGCAGGAGTCCCGTTCGACTGGGGGTCGGGTTGTCAAACTTTTTTTTTGGAACTCGCCTTTCCATATAGTTGACAGAAAGACCGGGCGGCGTAATTATCACTCTAGTGCAGTGCAAAAAGACCACTAGAGCTTTTTCTAGAATGACTGGAGCCCGAGTCGAACGGGTGGGGTGAAGACAGGGTGGGACTGCTGATACTCTCTAGCCGCTGGGTCTTTTTGGCACTGGTCACAAAGTTGGTTGTCGGGATTCACGTCGCGCAAGTTCAAAATCTGCGGAGTGCATTGATCTTAGAAATGCAATGCAAAATATCCCCACGACAGAGCACCAGCGTGTCTGATGCGTCATACTTCGGTGCGCGCAGGTCCTGGCAGGATTGGATCTGATTGAGGCAGTGAGAAGAAAGAAGCGCCGGAGATCACCGGAACGTGGATGACACATCTGCATGACGCGTCCTTTCTTCTCTGCAACCTCCATGTCGCTCCATGTCAATTGCGCATTCAAACCTCCCAGAAATGCACCGCACCGTGCTATGCGGGTGCCCAAATACTTGACACGCCTGGCCTTGGATGCCAATATCCCGTAGTGCGTGGTTCGTGGCACGTGCGCGTGTTTTCACTCCTCCGGACCGCAGCCAATCGCCACGTCGACCAAACGGCAAGCAATCCACCGCCGCTGTGAGCATCCGTGTCGTCACCGGTGCGCCGTTTTCGCTACACCCGTCTCAATCGAGCACTGGGCCCGCATCCCAGCGTGCTTGCGCTTCGACATCGCCGCTCGCACACATCCGATCTACCCCCTCCCTCACCATCTCATGCGCCAAATCCGGGTCCTTAACCACCACGCACCCTCGCTGTGCGGTTCGCTGAGGCTCACACCCACGACGGAATGGGAACGGTGCATGCTGGCCTGCACTGCATCTCGATAGCAATGCGGCGACGTCGACAGCCCTGCCCGGATGCGCATCGTGTCAAGGAGCCAAGAGAGGGAGTGGGCAGGATGGCTGCAGTGGTACGTTCCTCCTGAAATCTTTTTCCGTTCACCCGTCCCCATTTCGGTCCCGATCCTCATCCCTCATCGATCCTCTGCTCCTTCTCCTTCTCTTTCCTCCCCTCCCTCATTGCTTGCTGTGCACGCACGGGACCGGCCGGATTACCGCGTTGTATGGTGCCACCTTCCTCCCTATCCCCTCCTCGCACACCCGTCTGGTTTCGCTTATTTCTTACTCGCACCCGTGGTTGGCCTTGACACTTATAGACCATAGCCCGAGCTGTGATGCTGCCTCGGGTACTAGATTCTGGGCACGTGTAAAAGATTCGGGTTCGACGGGCGATCAACGGCCCGACGCGAGTGGAATAGGTTGAAGTGGTATGAATCGGAGTCGTTCGCAGAGCGACAGGAAGGTAGGAAGAAGAATAATGTATACCTTTTCGCGTGTACTGAAATCCCTTAACACCAGATAAGAGTTCTATCACCGAACAGCCTTACGTTGAGAGCGGATCTTCAACGCAGCAAGATGAGAGTTATTCGTCAACTCGCGGCTGCGAACCTAACGAACAGAGTAAGTAAATACGTTACCAAGCAGTTAGTCGTGCAATAAGCCTAATGAGCGCGTAGCATTCACTGAGGTCCACACACAATTCAAGGCGACAGATGTCTTAGCGGGTCAATGCGATGTGCAGCAAGTGGTTGTGGTCAAAAGAGGAATATATTCAACCAGATTGAGCCAGGTATATATACAGTGTGTAAGGAATATTCTACAAGGCTCTGCAACATTCCATCGTGTTCCACAATGGTGGTGAACATCCCCGAGAAGCCCGAGGCTGAACACCGAGGTTTGCCCGAAGTTGAACACGGGCCGAGAGTAAATGGAGGATAGTACGAAACAAGCACATATCCATCACAGCACGTACGCGGTCGATGCAACGGCACACGATCGACTCAGAAACATTCAGGCAACAACGTCTGCATCCAGTCAAGATACAACACATACCTACTAGGCTCATTGACTGATTAGTCTGGTCCACACCGTCTTATCCCTTCCTGCTGGGTGACTGGTCTTTTTCTGGTTCTAGCATCAACCAATACCGCGATGTCGTACTCTGAGTCTCCGTTCATGCCTTCTCGGATTTTGTCACTCTCTCGCTGAATCCTCAAACTTCAGGCCCCCTTCTATGTCTCAGAAGACCCCACGGCGCGCGGCGCGCGTCTGCACTGAATATGTCTTTTAGAACCGCCTCAGCAGGTACTGTACCGATTTGTATGGAAGCAACGTAACGCATAACGCACGACCTAAAATGTTGCCTAAATCCCGGGTCGTAACGCGTAACGGAGGCCGGGTTGCTAGCAAATAAAGCGTTATGAAATGATTTTTTTTTCCCCGTGAAAAGTAGTCTAAAAACCGCGAAAAAATGTGTATTAAACGGCTACAAGTCAAAGGTCTCAGACGCCAAATTGCCTTCCGTCCACGCTACACCATTATCGTTATAAGCCCAGATATTCTCGACATCCCCGCCCCCTTGCAGGCTTCCGTTCTCCATTACAACCACTGCATCTGAGTGAACACAGAAGGTGTCGGTGCTTGGGAGATCTGCAGGTGCAATGTCGAGTTGAAGGGTCTCCTGGATGACACGGTGAAGAGGAACATCAGTGTCGTCGTCGTCCCCCGTGAATACATCATTGTCCCCCATTGCGGCCACCTTGTCGGCTTCATTTGCAGCGGCCAACTCTAGGTCATCAAACCCAACACCGATCTTGTCCTCAATCTCCTTCCGGAAATCAGGATGAGTTCGGAGATATTCACGGTACGCAGCCTTGGATTTCTTCGATGTCAGGCAACCAGAGCCGAAGTTATATTCGCCAACGGCGCATTTCTCCCAGGCCTGGAAAGGATTTAAGCAATCAGGAACCAGGACAGAATCATTCACAACGTACCCGTTTAATCAGTTCCTTGCCCGAGTCACCTTGCGCCCAATTGAACAAGTCAACAATGGGTTTGACGGACGCATCACGCAGGACGGGAAGAGATGTGGTGAACTTGACTTGCTCGGGGGTAAGACCGTTCTTGAGTTGCTCTGTATGGCGGGCTACCATCCACTCGAGGTAAGCCTGCTTGATATGATGCTTAAACGGACGCTGGAGGCCAACATCGGCGGGCTGGATGACAGGTGTACCTGTCACATTGCGCAGGATTAGATTTGACGAAGTGTTAGATGGGTAAAGTCGACTCACAGTTCGGAGGAACATACACGAGAATGATGTTCGGAAAATCACTGAGAACAAACGCCCGGAATTCACCGCCGGTGTGAACGGGATAAAAGTCAATGAAAAAAATACTCTTCTGGTCGTCGTCGAGCTTGAGGAGTTCAATTTGTTCCAAAATATATGGAACAAGGATTTGGTAGACATACTCCTTCATCGTCTTCAAGGTGCTGAAATGGCTGGTCTTCTTCTTGCTTTGAGCAAATGCGAAGTGGAAGCCGTGGCGCTTCGCCTCGGCCATTCCGGGTGCATTGTCCTTTGGCAAGGACTTTTTCGTTGCGCCAGCCCAGACCTGCTGGAAGGCAAGGAGGTTTCCGGATGGAGTGCTCGCGACGGCGAGTGTATACGCACGCTTTTCATCACGGGAAGCAATATCGACTTGATGCTCGCCCTTGGGATTGAATGTCTTGTTATTCGCGACCATCAGCATTACGCCCGTCTGATCCATGTTGATGATGAGCTCTGGTGGGATGTCGTAGAAATTGATGAGATGGACGATGCGAAAGAAAGTACGCTCGCAGACTTCGTAGACATTGGCCGGAATGTGAGCTGCAGCACGAGTCCCATGTCGAAAGGACCAGTCCATGACACTCTGGAGAAAGCCACTGACGTACGACTCACTGCATTTGAATTTTTCGAGCAGTTCCGGACGCATTTGTTGGATTATCGCGATGACGATTGAGCGCGTCAGAAGTCGGCCAACGCAAATCCCCGATGCCCGAAGGTCCGTCAGCTTGGTTTTGATAGCAGCGACGATTTCGGGGTAGCGGGACAGAACACCGACCCGCCCGGATCCTGCCAACGTGTGACGGCGTTTGATGTTCTCCTGTGTCTTCTTCGACCACCCATGCCCGTGCCTCGAAATCCACTTCGAAACTGTGCCCTTGTGAAGTCTGGCGTACACCCGTGGATTTTGGCGTTGCAGATGATTCACGATCATGCTCGGGGCCCATCCCACTCGCGGCGCGATGGCATCGATCGGTTCGAACAAGAAGGGGTGATACCAATTAACGCGGGAATGGCGTTTTTGGATAACACCGTTCTTCGTCCCGTTGCGCTGGCCCTTCCATTTCTTCCCCTCTGGCCGCGACGTTTCTGCAACATTCAGATCGGGGGCGGCTGTTCTTTTCCCAGTGCCAAGAATCATCGCCTTCGCCTTCTTGGCGGTGCTGACTGTGGCCGCTTTCTTGCGATCACGCCATTCTTGCTGCCGCTGACGCCCAAGCTCCTTTTTGTGCTCAGCAGCGTGGACTTTCTGTCGCTGGTCCCGCTCGGCAGCAGCTAAACACTTCTCCTTGGCTTCTGCTGCATGCCGCTTCCGTTGTGCTTCGATCTCTGCCGGAGTGAATTTCCGAGCGCCAAAGTGGAACAAGGTGCGCTGTTGCAATTCGGGGCGTGGTGCCGCAGGAGTGTTAACATCTCTCGGAGGTTTGGGAGCAGGAATGGGTAGAAGAGGAGGGGCAGCAGCGCGCAAAGGAGCCGGTGCGTCGTCTTCATCCTGCGTCAAATCAACGGTTTCCGACGTCTTCGGAACCTTCTTCGGGCGCTGGACAACCGGTTCAGAGGCGTCACCAGTAGCATCGTTGTCCGAATCAATCACTCGACGTCTGTAAAGCACGGTAAAGATATATCTGGTCAAAAGATTGCACGACGTACTTCTTCGGAGGAACTTTTGCTCCAGAATCAATTGCGGCGGTGATGAGCCGCTCAATCCAGCGCGTCTGATGACTTCGCGCCTCTGGTAAGGTGTTTTTCTTGATGTTCTGTTTGCAAAACACCGCGAGGGTCTGGATTCTTTTGCCCCGCTCTCTGAACCGCAGTTTCTCTCCGCAAAGTTTATGCGTCTGGAATGCAACCTCGAGCCGCCGGTTGAATGCGTACATTTCTCCTTCCTGCTTCACATCATCTGAGTCAAGGTAGAAGTGATAGGTGGACTCGTCGTCAGAAATATCCGATGGAATTGATGTCGGCAAGTGTTCCAGAAGCGCGAAGAGATGTTTAAAGCGAGTATCCAGGTCCTGCGGAATGCCGCCTGGCAATTTCGGACCCAGGGGTTTCAGGGAAGAGGACATGGAGTGGAGAGCAAGAAAGTGGGCAAAGACGTCGTATTCAGGCGCTTGCAAATTTTCATTGTCTTGGCAATGGCATCATGTCTGCCACCGCAAATCTCCCAAATTGAGAATCTCACCCGAAAAAATAATGCATTGTCACGGGTGGCATAGGTTGCCTAAATGGGTCGACGTAACGCATAATTCCCACTCCGTTGCTAGCCTCAAACCCAAAATTTTCGTAACGCCTCCGGCGCGGTTGCTTCCATACAAATCGGTACAGTATCCCCTTCGACTCGGGGTGGGCTCCTATATGAACAGATGCTCTTTTTACTGCTAACCGTGCTGCGCGACGGAACTTCTGGGTTGCTTTCTACCTCGATCCTTTCTCTCTTCTGTCACCTCTTTCTTCCGCATCCTTCTCTGTACGACTTCGCTGATGTCCATTTAACACCTATCAACCATCTCCTCCACAGTATCTCCTCCTCAGAGATCCCGCTCCATGCTGTATCTTGGATGACCTGACGGCGCACGGCGCGCATCTGCTCTGGGTTCTCAACCATGGCGGGTTCAATCATCAGCAGAGTTCCCGTTCGACTCGGGGTCGGGTCGTAGGTCTTTGAGAGGCGTTTTCTTTCGAAGGTGGAGCTGTTTTTGTTGTCTCAGGCTTCCCTATGATTTGGGTCTTGTTTTCAACCCCGTCAGCACATAGATACCTGCGGCCGGTGGGGTCCAATTATCATCAGCAGGATTGTCATCAATGTCTCGATTACAACTACAAGACCCATGGCGGCGGACGCACCTGCGCAAAATACAGTGGAGTTGGGGTTTCAGCGGGCACCCTTTCGACTCGGATGTGGGTCATACATACTGCTCGAATAGATATATCTTCATTTTTCTTGCGGCAACGCGTCAGGCGCACGGCGAGATATCAATGGACAGATAATCACGAGTTTGAGAGAATTCAGGCACTCTTTGGAGGAAAAAAAAACTCACCCCAATGGTCTCAGCCATATGGCAATCGGAAGCTTTTGCTGTCGCCCTTCACGATAGTCAACCTCAAGGCTACGTCATAAATACCGTGCGCAAGGGCCCACGACGCGTCTTGCACATCCGCCAGTTTCACACTGCATTTCCCGGGGGCACTCGGGATATCTTCTTTGGGTTCAAAAACTGTTAGGAAGAAGGAAAATTAGTGTATATCACCGAAACAAAAACGTTGAAGAATTGGACCCAAGACCCGACCCCGAGTCGAACGGGAATCCCTGCGCAATTACGGCAAATTGGTTACCTAGTATCGAGTACAGGTGCGCGCCGCGCGCCGTCGGGTCTGCATCAGTGGTGGGTGAATCGGAATCATCAGGAAGAAAAAAAAATAGCCAGGATTCAAAAATCACTGGGGGCATCGATATAGCCCGGGCGGATGGCAGTCTGCCAGAATTGGTCGGTAGCACCGGATTGAACCTATTTGGAAGGGAGGCGGAGCACAGGACTGAGAACAGAGATGCGAGAATGCCGAAAGCGAGATGCCATTGGCCCTTAGGGAGAAAAAGGCGGCTTGTATGATATGTATTAGAACCAGACGCAGAGTCGAACTGGGTCCCGCACCTCTTCTGAGACAGCGATGCTCAAGGGAGATGCGCGCACCGTGCGCCGTCAGGTACAATGTGATGAGGATGTGAGTGGTTCAAACTTAATGTGCACTGGTGATACGGACCAGGGAAAGTAACCTCGTGTGGAGTATACCGCATATGCGTCGATGATAATTGGGCTGCCAATCTGTGAAATTCTAAGAACGAGGGTTGGAGAGGAGGGTGGTGAACCGCCATGAGGAAAGAACGAGGGACGAGTCATGACATGATGACCATGTGTCATCCACATCACGGTCCCGGCCGTCGGCAATCTCCGGCGGCTCTTCCTGCTTTCAACTCGCTTTCAACCCTCTTTGTCGATCGGTACGCACACAGACTTGCTGTGATTTTCTGTCGCTAAAAATTTGCAAGAGATGACCCATAGCGGCGGACGCACCCCCAGAAATTACACTGCTTCTAAAATCTAATGTCTTGTTCTCAGGTTTGTTCTCTCCCCAACAGAAATGAAAAGACAAGCAGTAGTATATTGTGGGGATGGAGAAGTGGCGGTAGCCAACTCCAGGGCGCAGAGCCGATGGGATGCGAAGTATGAACCCATCGGATCTACTGTACTGCTGTCGTGTATACAATGATTATTGTCAGTTAAATTTGTCGGAACCAGGGAAAGCAAACGGCGTGGGCGGGTGGGTGAAAGATTCTTTGGTTTGGATGATTGAGTCGAAGGCTGGACTGTCGATGGTCGGATTGCAGGTGTGCGTCGGGAGCAGGAGGCACGCAGCCCCTGTCACTCCTCTGTCACAAGACAGCGTACTTACTCCGGCAAGCTCCGTCAGTACTTCAATCTTGTTCTCAGGTTTGTTCTCTCCCCAACAGAAATGAAAAGACAAGCAGTAGTATATTGTGGGGATGGAGAAGTGGCGGTAGCCAACTCCAGGGCGCAGAGCCGATGGGATGCGAAGTATGAACCCAAAATGAGCAACGCAGACGAGGCATCGCAACGGCTAACCCAAAAGGAATGGAAGCGAATGGATATTCAAGTACGAATGAATGCGGCGTGAATCGCAGCAAGGTCATCCAAGGAACGCCAGTATTTGAGGAAGGCGTCGGATGACCAACGACCCATTGCCTTGACCACATCTGGGGGTACGCCGGCCAGAAGCAGCTCCGTTGTGCCACCGATGCGGAAGCTGTGGCCGGTCGTGCGCGGGTATCCAGCGCGCTGCCAAATTTCGTTGCAACGTTTCAAGAATTTAGGTTTCGTCAAGATCACGGGCCCCGTGCTGGTGGCGTACGTGAATAGAGGTGACGATGCATCACATTTGTTGGCCAAGAGGTGCATGTCCAGTGCAATCCGAGGGTCAATGGGAGATGTCTGAGAGACCAGGGCGACGTCGTCGCCGTTAGCCTTGGTTTTCGTTCGCGGTAATCGCAAGGTGGTCGTCCGCTTTCCACGACGAGACCGGATGACATGCTGGCGGGTTGGAAGGAATTTTGTTGCTGCAGGTGAACGTGAGATGGGTAGTATTTCCCCTAGGCGACACTGTCCCCAAAAGGCGACGCATGCAGCGGCGAATACCGCGACATCCCGGGGGTCTGAGAAATCCAACCCATAATACAGGGCGCGTAGCATGGCGGATGAGATTGGAGGGCGCGGCGCGCGTTTGCTAGATTCCGGAGCAAGGCGTTCAACCCCGGCTAGCACATAGTGCAGTCGCAGGCCACCTTTCCACTCTGCACCTTGCGCAGTGTGCCAAGCCTTTAGCGCCGCTATGTTGTTACGTGCTGTTGAGCCGGCATGTACACCAGCGCCGGCGGCGGCGAATGCACAAAGCACGAATTCGTCGGCCGGCAGTTGGAATTTGGGCGGGACTCCTTGGGTAGAGCAGAATGCTGTAAAGCGGTCCACAGTGTTGCCATAGTTGGTCAACGTTGGATCTCCCCAGCCATGCTGCATGGCGTAATCCACACACTCTATTGCTGCCTGAGAGAGCCGTAGTTTGTGAAGATTATCGGGTAAACGGTGATGGTGATGGAACTTTTGGAATATGCGGGGGGTAGCATGCCGCTTGTGAGATGGTCTCTCCGGTTTTGGAGAGCGGTGAGGTAACGCCCGTTTGTTAGGGATGTGTTTGGCTGCGACTCGAGCGCAAAATCGTGGCCGTTGGGGCGATGTACAGCCAGATTGGGGAGGAAAATATCCGGGAGACAAGAGAGGATTGTCGGTGCGCATGTCAAAGAGTGGCGTGACTCACGTTGTCCCGTTGTGAAATGATCGTCGTTGTTATGTGATCGATAAAATTGCCAATGCCCGAGTTCGTGATCAGACCGCGTCAGGTGTTGGAGAAATGAACATAGGATTGAGGTTGAAATACTTAAAATAAAACTAAGAGGCTTGTATGAATGGTTTAAGGCAGTAGGGAATATTGAATGAAGACCGAGCGCGCTTAAAGCCGGGTGCAGCGACGCCTCTGGACGGCTTGTCGGCCAGATTGAGCAAGGAAGGCACGTAAAATGTGGTCATCCATATGGCGTGCGTTCGCAACAAGGCTACGATGCGCTGAAGAACCCTATTTTGCTCAGGATTTCGTGATTTTCCGCCCTCCAGCGCGCCGATGACACCAAGGTTGTCTGAGCGCACTTGGAAATGAATGTTGGCGTGACCGCGATGGATGGCGAACCGAAGGCCAAATTCAATGGCCACCATTTCGGCCCAACCTATGCCGCGCTCATCTTCCTTCCATCCGGGGAGCAGCTTCCAACGTTGCCATTCACCGTCAAAGACGATGCCAACACCGTAAGAAGTGCACGCATCCACCCAGAATTCGACAGGTGAGACGGCGGGAGGTTTGACCAATTTGGAGCCACAGAACGGGCGAGACAACTCCTCCCTCCACCACGCTATATCGTTCAAAACAGTGGAGTTGGGGGTGTGCCGAACGAATGGAGAGGAATGAGGTGAGAATGAAGAAGCAAATTTAGAGATGCCGGGGAGATATGAACGTCCGTCTCGAAGCGCTAGGGAACAATGAACCAACGTTCCCAGCACTGATTCGGCTTCCTTGCGCGTGAACGTTGCGCCGGGGACCCAGGCGGCGAGCTTATTTAGATAGCGCGCCTTCTTATCGTCGGGAATCTGGATTGTTTTCTCGACAAGGTCCCAGAGGAAACCAATGTACTTGAAAATTGAGGCAAATGGCCGAGTCTTGGATCGTTTCCATGGCCACCCTAGGGTGTCTGCGAGCGCGTATATTTCGTCGAGACCATATGCGAAGGAGGTTGGGTTGGTAGATGTTGGGCGGCGGAAGAAGAGGAAGTCATCTACCCATTTTTTGAGTGGACCTATATCGTTAGCCTGATACAGGGCTGCGATCGCATCTGCCAATCTCCCGAAAACACCACCGGAACTGGCGCTTCCGAAAGGACAAACGTGGTCGAGATAAAATAATTCTCGCCACTGGATCACAAAAAAGGGTTGTTGGGATGGATGGATGGGACATCGACGAAATGCGGCATCGACATCGAGAGTTGCCGCCTCTGTACCTGGAGGGGCATCCATAACGAGAAGGACGACCTCAGAAAAGGTCCCCCATTCGCAAGGGAAGTCATCGACATTGATCTCGGAGTTGATGGATGAGCGCAAGGGGTCGTTGCGAGGGAATGAAAAATCCTGGACAATACGGCGCTCGTCCGGCGAGCCAGCTTTGGGAACAGTGCCTAGAGGCGATGTACGAAAAGGACCGATTAAGAGTTCAAGGCGGGAACGTGAGAACGGGCCGGTATACCGGCCGCCGGCGCGTTCTTTGTCAATATAGTCGTGGATAACTGTAGGATGCGTGTTTGCCGAAGCGTGATTAGGTGGGGTGTAAGTTTCAGTGAGAATGGAGTGGATGCCCATATGGAAGCCTTCCCGAAGGCCGATGGGTAAATCAGAATATATGTGATGAATGTTAGCGGCCTTGAGAGCTGCCTCCCACTTGTCCGGCAAGAGTGGGGTGACGATGGTGAGGAAATCAGATGGTGGGGCAGTTCTGGGCGGAATGACCACTCTTGGCGCCGCAGAGGGAACACCAGTGGTTGCCGTTGGAGCAGTTATTACCCCGGGAGCAACCAGAACGCCCGTTGAAGGAATAGCAGTACGCTTCGCCATTGCGGTCTTTGCGTTGTCCTCCCGGTTTCTTGGTGTAGATGAGCGCGTCCTTTCCGTTGACGAGCTTCGTCGCGGTACATTGGCGCGCCCGATGCTCGACGTCGTCGTCCCCACAGATGAAGCATCGAAACTTCTCCTGAGAACGAAAGGAATCACCCTTATCGTACGGCTGGAAGCGCGTGCCTGACGAACCGTGCTCGCGGTCTCGGGCTTTGTGCGATCGTCCCGTGTCCTCCTTACCCGAATTATGGGATCGCCCGCTGTCCTTGTGGCCCTGCAGCCCAAGCTGAACGATCTCTAGCGTTTGCAGACCGATATGTTTGGCCTCGAGTTCGTTCCAGAGCTGGAGGTGGGGAACAGATGGATCAATGGGCAGGTTGAGTGCGCGGCGACGAATTTCTGAGTCGTATTCGAGGCAGAGAGCCCAATGCGCAGCGCGGTTTGGTTTTTTGAGGATCGCTTGATAATGAGCAAACCAGGCCTCGTACTCGTCCGGGACATAAGTCCCGATTAATTCGAGGAGGCGCTCGTACGCCTGGTACCACTCGTCAAAAGTCAACGATAATTCGCCGGCAATGGGGAGCTCCTTGGCGACTGAGATAATGGAGCCAGACGAGCCATCCATGGTAAAGATGTCGTTCAACTCTTTGGACGACGCGTTATTGGCGGATGAACAATATTTGTCCGTTAGGAATTGAAGGGGTACGTGAGTTTTCCAGCCGTCTGGCCCAGAAAACTTTTTGCGAATGGCTTCAGGAATGGAATGACTGGCGTTCGACACCGTGAGGCCGGGAACGCGAGCTGGACGCTTGCGGCCGGTACTGGCTGCTGGAATTCCTCGCGGCACGCCATTGTTGGCGTTGGAGCCTATAAAATTACATTGAGGTTAGCTATCCCCGGTACGCACGTTGAGACGGAGGTATGAATGGAATGGATGGGCTCGTGAATTCTTCGCCTGCTTGATGAAGCAACGAGGGGAGTGGGAATCCCTTTGAAAGATATACAGTGCCAACGCGTTGACTCGGCGAAGCGAGGGGAATGAAATCCCTTTGAAATTATAATGCCAACGCATGGACTCGGCGAAGCGAGGGGATTAAAATCCCTGGGAAAGTGATTGTGCCAACGCATTGACTCGGCGAAGCGAGGGGATTGAAATCCCTTGAAATGGCCAACGCATTGACTCGGCGAAGCGAGGGGATTGAAATCCCTTGGAAATGGCCAACACATTGACTCGGTGAAGCGAGGGGATTAAATCCCTGGAAGAATTCTTTTGCCAACACATTGACTCGGTGAAGCGAGGGGAATAGGAATCCCAAATTCGAAAGCATGAAGTTGTGTTTGATGAACTTACCAGGATTGAGAAAGGCGCCTAGTGCACGGGAGAGCGCTGCCGGCGGGAGGTTCTGAAGGTACTGGAGATTGGCTTCGTGTTCCGAGTCTGGGGCTGGCGTGACCGAATACTGGGATCGACTATGGCCCGACGCAGTCCCAGCCCGAGTTGATGGTGCAGGCGTGCTGGCAACACTAGACCGGATGCCGTCCCAAGTCGACGGGTTTGGGGTAAGGGCAGCGAAACGGTTCCGCTGTTCGCGGGAGAAGAGTGAATGATAGTCGGCGTTGTTCATCAAATCCTCGTTGGCGTCGATGTGAGCCTTGACGCGGGCACGTATGGCCGTGACATTCCCAGTGGTGTCGAGATTGAAGGCCTGTGCCGCGGATAGGAGTTCGTGGCGAACAAGCTGAGAAACAGTTTTGGTGAATTGGGGCATGGTAGAAGGATGTGTAGGAAAAGTGCGTAGCACAAATGAAAGATTCTTTGGTTTGGATGATTGAGTCGAAGGCTGGACTGTCGATGGTCGGATTGCAGGTGTGCGTCGGGAGCAGGAGGCACGCAGCCCCTGTCACTCCTCTGTCACAAGACAGCGTACTTACTCCGGCAAGCTCCGTCAGTACTTCAAGTTTAGTGGGCACCCGTTCGACTCGGGTTTGGGTCATTTAGGTCATCTGGATTTCTTTTTGCCTCATTCTCTGCGCTGGTTGTACTCAAAGATCCGGAGCACCTCCCGGGAGATACGTGGGTGGAATCTGCGGTAAGTTTGAAAGCTACAGATAATCGCGGGATGGTGAACAGCGACAGTGTAAATGCTCTGTTGTTGTCTGCTTTGCTTTGAATCTGGCATGGGGTATACCAGTGCGGCAAAGGGTATGGAAGGCAGACGCATTCGCACGTAATTTGGGTCGGTGTATGAGGGAGAGGAGCTATCAACGCATGACAGACAAAACCCGGGAAGCACAGCGAGTGAGTGTAAGTCGTTAATCATTCAACGGATCCAAGTACCAATGCACCCGAGTTCCAACACAAAGTAAACCCAGGTTTGATCGGGGGTTTATGCACGCTTGTTGGTGCACGGACCAAATGAGGGCACACTGCTGGTATCCAGACGTACAGAGGGACAGCAAAATGGCGACGCACATCGCTGGTAACACCACTCCCCACCTGGGAGGCCAAAAAAAAAGATTCATGGAGACAGAAGCCACGACCCAACCCCGAGTCGAACGGGAGCACCACCGTTACGTTCTCAACGGCATACACGGAGCGGCGGCGTGCACACACCATCGGGTCTTGTTCAAGGTCAAGGTGTTTGAGCGCTTGAACCACGAAATACGGCCCCCTCGTCAATGTGAGGTTGAGGCGCAGGAGAGGAGGGCAAGAATTTAAAATGCGCGCGCGGCGCCGATCAGAGAGAAAGGAGTCGAAAACAAGTCAGAGTGAGAGTACTAGATTTTGTGGAATGACGAAGAGACCCACGAAACTTCGGTCAACGTCAGGTAGATAAAACAGAAAGAATTCAGCGAAAATTCAATGACCCATCCCCGAATCCAACAGGGTCCCGACCGGAATGTGCGACAAATCCCTTACTGATTGGAGGTGAATTCCAGCGCTATGGCTCTTTTGCCACCCTGGAGGCAACCCGGTCGAATCGGTCAGTTGCGGAAAAAGAAGGGAGCACAGCGCAAGTAAAAAAAAAAAAAGTTGCGCCAGCCTCGAGACAGGACCCGATCCTCCTGCGAAAATACCCAACCCCGAACGGGCGCACCACTGAGCAGCTGATGGATCGCATATACAGAGCGGCCGCGTCCAGACGCTGTCGTGTCTGGTTTTACACGAGCACTAGAGCCATTGAACGACAGAGTGCAGACCATTCGCCGATGCGATTCGAGAAGGAGGAAAAAAGGGGGGGGAGCTTAAACGGATGCGGGCTGATGGCCAGTCAGAGGGTGAATCAGTTGGCCACGAGGGAAAAGAAGGGACGACAGCGCAAGTTGAATCGTGGTTTGGCACAGACCAAGTGAACGCACACTTTGAGTCTATGGAGGGGCGGACGGACAAAGAGGGGACGTACAACGCTAATAATGCGAACCATAGTGCGCAGAATCAGTCCAGGGAAGCAAAAAATCACCACTTTCCAAGACAAGACACAACCACAGGTCAAAATAGTGGAGTAATTAGTCTTGGGCCGAGTCGGACGGATACACCACTGAAACTCTCCAACTGAATACACCGCTGAGCGGTGGAGTGTCTGATTCTACATGAAGTCGGCTTCAATATGTTTGAGCGCGCGAACAGTCCGGTGACAGAGTACTCACGGATCCTGCAAAAGTCGAAAAACCTGTCCCCCGTTTGAGTAGGACTCCCGTTGAACTCAGGTCGGGTCATTTACTCTAGCTGGAGGATGTTTTTCCATGTAAGATGTCTTGAAGGTGTTTCCCTCAATCCCAATTCCAATTCAGTCATTCTTATCAGAACGCACCAGTATATATATGCGCACCGGTAGGTGCGGCTGGCCAATGGGGGTCCATAACAAGTTGCTCGTTAATGTGTCATCGAGACTAGACAGAAGCGCCGGACATTTGACCGGGAAATGGGTTTTTCTTGTCGAGTGGTGTTTCTAAATCGTCGGTTGTCGTGTGCTCGAAACTCTGGTCAACGCGCGGTAGACGAAAAAAAAAAGTCAGAGAAAGATGACATGATCCATAACGGATCCCCACCAGAGCATTTACCATGTATGGAGCTCACACTGATTGGAGGTGCGTTCCAACGCAATGAGTCTTCCACTAGGCTGGGAGTAGAGCGAGTAAATGCGGCTTGTCCGTTGGCAAACACATCCGAGTTTGAGCTTTGAGTGCTTTTGTGCACAGTTGGTGCATAGACTGAAGACGCACAGAAGGATAAAGAAAGAGAGACTACACCGCTGAGACGTATGGGCAGGCGGAAAATAAATAAAGAACAGTCAATCGAGGTTAAGACGGAACCCCGTTTCAAACGGGTGCACCACTGACGCACTTCCTACTGGGTACACGGAGCGGCGGCTCCGCACGCCGTCGGGCCTTGTCCTGCATGAAACCAGCCTAAAAGGTTGTTTGAGCTCTTGAAGAGTATTGTTCCTCCATCACTGCGCGTTGGAGGAAGGAGGGGAAGGAGCTTTGGATGATAAGTTACAGGGAAAGGTGCATGATCATAGACTCGCCGATATAAAAAGATGCGGACGAAAATCCGCTACTGCCACAACCCGACCACGAGTCGAACGGGTGACTGCTAACAATTCCTCAGATAAAAGCGCCCATGTGATGCAGCTGCGTCCTCACGCCATCGGGTGTTGAAGGATGAGGAAGCAAAGTCGAACAGAGAATAGACCAGCTTGATTTTGTGAGTGCTTGGATTCATTTCAAATTTTAATTCGTACTCGTTAACTTTGAACTCGACATTGGATTGAAGCTTGAAGAATTGAGATTTTGTATTTGGATTTCGCTCAGTGGAGTTGTATTCCCGGAGGAAGAGGAAGAGGAAGAGGAAGAGGTGAGTAGACATTCGACACCAGCTTCCGTTCCGCGACTCAGAAATCCCGCCGACGCTGCGATGACGGACGGAGACGCCGGACACGGAGCGCGCGAATGGTGGATGGTGACCTACTTAATCTGCGAGGCCGTTGCGCTACTCGGTGATCGAGGGGTGTCGGGACGAGGCCTACGCACATTTCGCTGGCGCGCGAGCATGGTTCGGACGGCACGCTGGGCGTGTTACTCCGGGGTCTGCGATGCACGTAGCGGCAGTAGTAAGTAGTCAGTAAATATATAGGTGTGGGAGGAAATGGGGGGACCAACGCGGGTGGATGAAGTATGGAGAAGGGAAGGAGGCGGACGCGCCATATGAATCCATAAGCCACAGCGGTGCGCAAAGAAAACGGGGTTCGTCTCATGCATCCCTGAACACACGGAAGTTGGTAGAAAGAAAAGGGGACACATACCTTCCCATTCCACCTGTACTCCCACTCTCCCACTCCCATCCGGCCGGCATACGTCAGCCGCACCTGGGAAGCGATAAACGATTAACGTCTACAAGGGATCGAGGAAAAGCCGGGGGGCGAAGTAGGAAAGGTATGCGAGTGAAAGATGGAAAATGGAAAATGGAAGGTGGGCGCGGAGGCCAAGGGAATGACATGAGGAGGAAACCGAGAGGGCGCAGGGAGGAGGGAGGAGAGGACGTCACGGTTGCGCAATTCGACCGGAAACGAGAGGCAGGGTGGGGTCGTTGGGAGAGAGCGGCGAGTGAAAGGGGGAATCGAGACGAAGGGAAGGGCACGCCCGTGAGGATGGGTGGGGATGAGGAGAGGGAGAGGGAGGGATAGAGAGGGACATGCGAGTGAGCGCGAGAGAGGAAGGACACGGATAGAAACACACCCTGCTGCTTGAACTTCCGCGCCTCGCACCTGGCACAGAAGCAGAAACCAACCAAGCGCAACAGGGCAGACCGAGGCGCATGCAGGTGAGCAGCCCAAAACGAAGTGCACCGCGCATGACGCGGCCATTCAAAGGGGGAGACGATGGCGCAGGAGGCGTAGAAGGAGACTACGCTGCAGATACGTTGAGGGGAGAGCGCGGACGACGGCAAAGCTCTGAGGGGCGATGCTGTCCGATGTGGGCGCCAAGGAGTCATGCCCGCCTTGATCCACCTAGGGCGAGTTCGTTGCTCCCAGACGTTACGACGGCAGGTTGACGGTGGGCTCTTCAACTTTCTTCCAGACACTGTGACGACAACGGATTGACTTTGCCAGTGGAGGAAGGAAAGAGCAGGCATCCATTGGGCGTATGCGGAAAGAGGACAAAACGACATGGAGGTTGTGGAGAAGGAAGGACGCGTCATGCGCATGTGTCATCCGCATCACAGTCCCGGCCGTCGGCAATCTCCGGCGGCTCTTTCTGCTTTCAACTTGCTTTCAACCCTCTTTGCCTGCATACGGATCTGCTGTGATTGCCTAGCGCTGAGAATTCGCAAGAGGTGACCCATAGCGGCGGACGCACCCACAGACATTGGAAGGGTTCCAATGGTTTATTTAGTGGGCACCCGTTCGACTCGGGTTGGGGTCATTTTGATTTATTTTTCCCTCATTTTCTACGCTGGTTACATGACAGGGTTTGGAGCACCTGCTGGGATGGGATTTGCGAGCAGCGGCAGTGTAGTGATGTGTCGTTTTCTGCTTTGTTGAATCGACACTGGCATGGCGGTGCGCCAGAGTATGGAAGGCAGACGCAGTTGCACGCACTTTGCATCGGTGCAGGTACGAGGGAGATGAGCCACCGACACACGACACACAAAGGAAAACCAGTACGAACGACTTAGAATGACCCATCCCCGAATCGAACGGGGTCCCCACCGGAACTCGCTACCAACCTTCTATTGGTTGCAGGTGCGCTCCAACGCTATGAGTCTGGTCTATTTAACGGATCCAAGTTCCAACGCATCCGAGTTCCAACGCGAAGTAAACCCAAGTTTGATCGCGGTTTCATGGCATTACAATTGTCGGTGCACGGAGCGAATGAGGACGCGCTGTTAGTATGCCGAGGCACAGAGGGACAGAAAAACGGGGACGCACGCAATAATAACAGCACTCCCGATCTTATTGGCTCGTGCAGAATGAGTCCGGGGAGGCTAAAGAAAAGGCTACCGAAGACGAGGCCACGACCCAATCCCGGGTCGAACGGGTCCATCACTGAAGCATTCCTACTGCACACACGGAGCGGCGGCGTGCACATGCCATCGGGTCTGTTTCCACATGAAATCTGCTTTAAATTGACTTGAGTGTGGGCAGAAATGTGAGGCGGAGGGGAAGTAATTCGCACTGGCCGTGAACGTGCGTACTCAGAGTAACACAACCATGAGGGCAACAACCCATGGACAGGCACAGAAAAAAAGCAGGTTCGATCGCCATGACCCCTCCCCGAATCGAACGGGGTCCCACCGGAATGCTTGTGACTGACTGAGGTTCTACTAATTGCAGGTGCGATCCAACGCTATGGGTCTTGTAATACTCGGAAAGCGGACCGAGTAAATAGGACTCGTTACATTAATTACGCAACGCATTCAAGTTTCAACGCAAACATCAGTTGGAACGCGGGCTGAAGAAAGACGGGGACGCACAGCGCTAATGGCACAGGACCCAACGCCGAATGGAACGGTGCACCACTGAAACGCTGCCAAATGTATACATGGAGCGGCGGCGTCCACACGCCGTCGGGTCTTGTCCTGCTGTACATGAACTCAGCTTCAGTAATCAATACTAGTATGCTTACAACTGGTACCGTTCCCTATAGATCAACGTAGATCGCTCGATTGACTTGATAGCACTCGCCGAGAGTTCGAGAGGTGGGCGTTCGATTCGCCCCAAGAACGTATCTCCTGGAAGGCGAGCCCCTTTTTTTCTGTGTCTTGCTCGTACCAGATACCGAACAAGCAGTACAGGGGGGCGAGGATAGCGGTTGGATGCGTGAATGGCATGGAACGAGGACGAGAAGTTCGATTATCAGAAGGACCACTGGAAAGCGTCCAACTGTAAATCCGAGGGAGTCATGGATGCATACATCCGTGGGTGCTAGGATTTCTAATGGGAGGAAGAGAACCAGTGTCGGGCTTTTCCGCAAGATTCCGCGTAGCCCCTCCTCTCGATCTTGTCCGTCTCTCCACGCTGGCTCGATCCTGAAATAGAATCTCAGTGCGGATCCTGCAAAAGTCCAAAAAAAAACTAAAGCCGATCTTCCTATGACCCACACCCGAATCGAACGGGCACCTGCCTGAGATCTGGGCAACTTGGAATTGAGAACAGGCGCGTTCCAACACTATGGGTCGATGAGTACCATGCATGGAGGGTGGGTTTGGGTTGGATCTGCAGATCGTTGTGTTGATGTTACAAGAGAAGAGAGAAAGAGGTTGCAGGTGCGTACCTGCTGTATCAAAACGTTCAGGATCTTGCTGCCTCTATAGAATTCCCACGACGGATTAAGCGGTTGGGATAGTTGAGCTTGAAGTTGGGACCGAAAATGTTCTACACGGAAGATTTACATCCAGGCAATGAGGTAAATTCTGCGAGCGGCCAAAAAGGACCAAAAAAGATGCACCGACCCTGGGACACGAACCGAGCCCGAATCGAACGGGCGCCCGCTGATGCTGATATCTGCTATTCGGATAAATCGGGTGCGGGTGCCGCCTACCTGCTGCGGGTCTTGTATTAATATTACAGGGAGATAAGCATGAGGATGTTCAAGAGGTTTACCGCTAGAGGCTGCCGTGCGTTGAGTTTTTCGGTGATTCCTCCCTGGCGAACATTCGCCGGGGATGATGCGCTGGGAGGAGGGTTCTGTCGATTGTGCATGCACAATCCAACCTCGTAAAATAATGGTAGTGCGGGCGTTCGATTCCACCCGGGACATGGTATCAAATGCACGCTGTTTTGGTTCTGGTCGCCGGATATGTAGACGCTATCAATGTGAGTAAGTACTCGTATATGATTCTCAAGTGCACTGGAACTGTGTGCACTGGGAGGTTCAGGTGGCATGATTATTGAGCGCCGGATAGGTGGATTGAAATCGCGAGGTATGTAGAGGACCCAATGGTTACGGCCAGTGTCCGTAACGCCAGCGGACGCGGGTAATCCAAGCAGACTTTTGGATGAGATTCCAGTCTCCGCGTCTAGCTACCGCGGTCCGTAGCAGCCGGAGAATAAGTTCGGGAAAGACAAACGCGAGAGAGCCGTAAGACGCCGGAGAGAGAGCGACAAATACCACGCGAAAGAGA
This sequence comes from Mycena polygramma, assembly GCA_029449255.1. Taxonomy (NCBI): domain Eukaryota; kingdom Fungi; phylum Basidiomycota; class Agaricomycetes; order Agaricales; family Mycenaceae; genus Mycena; species Mycena polygramma. Next base: position 330,469 of record JARKID010000110.1, read on the forward strand.
TGCCGTTCACTGAGCGCTTGGATATCCGCCACGTAGTATTAGTAAGCAAGGGACGCGGCGAGAGGAGCAGGAGGGAAGGTCGATGTCCGTATTCATGAAAAAAGTCGATGGTTCCCTGGTCAACCGACAGATTTGTAGACGGGCTCGTGCGAGGGAAGAGGGTGGTGGCAGGAGGAAGAAAGCGTGAAGGGTTACGGATCATGCGGTCCGGATGTGCTTGGTGATGCGTGCCTGCATCGCCACGCCTCTTGCTTCCTCCGACGTTGGCGGGAGAGTCTCCCGCCATGACACATGCCTACGCCGACGCCCCGCAAATTCAAAGCCGTCTGGCAGCGCGCAGCCACAAATGGCGGGGGGAAGCGCGCATCGCTGTTGAGCGGTCAAGCGGTCAAAGGAAGGAGAGGGTCGGTGCGCGGAGAAGGGAGGTGGCTGAGTGTGTTCCGTCGTCCCATCCCACTCTGCTCTTTCCACTTTCCTTCCGCCTTCTCTTTCCTCCCTTCTCCTGCGCTTCCCGCCTCCTTACCCGCCCTCCCATCTCTCCCGTTTTAATTTTCACCTCCCACGTTCCACCTCCTCGCTACCACACGTTCACGAGCCTTGACCGGCTGACTGACTAACTGACTGTATTCTCTTGCAGACATCTATGCGTTTACGGAGTCCGAGTGCCGTAGATGGAGCCCGCGTCAGCATCGTCCGCGCGCAAAGCGCCGACTTCCAACTTCACGAAGCGCGGCATGGGCACGGCGCTGCAGGGCAGTGGACGGGGAAACGTCTGAGGGAGTATATAAAAAAGAGGACCTTCGGGAGGTGTGTCGCAAAGAAAGTCCATTTGTGTTTCTGCCCAGTCCTCAAGGCCTGGTGCTTCCTCCCGCACGGGATTCTGTAAAGATCCAAGTACCTGCGTACATTCGTCAGTGTACACGACCAGCTGCAGATCGTTCTTCCTTCTTCGACTCGATGCTCACTGACTGTCTAATCCCCGCCGTCCTGTTTCTTTTTGGTGGACCAATACCACGCACGACGTTCTCTCCCTTTATTGCATGGTAATCTCTCACATATTCGTCTCGCGCACCCAAACCTCGGGCTCCATTCAAGACCCCACGGCGCGCAGCGCCCATCCGCGTATTGGTAAAGTTGAATCGCTTCGGCAGCTCCCGTTCGAATCGGGGTGGGGCCGTGGGATGACCTAAGTGCTTTTTATTTCTATTTTTCAGTGGTCATGGTGTTGCGCGACGTAGCTTCTTGACCCTGATCCCAGAACTCTTACTCGTCGTTCAATCAATCTCAATCCCTTCTTTTCGATTGTACGTCCCTCTTCTGCATCCTCTTCGCTGATGCTCATTCACGACTGTTATCCACCTCCTCTACACTTCTACACTACAGTATCTCATCCCCAAGCATCCCGCTTCATGCTATATCCAGGACGGCTCGACCATTTGAATCGTTCACGGCACTTGCGTTGATCGACTGGTGCAGGGAATTCACCGAAACTGTAAGTCTTCCCTGCAACCTTCGTGTCAATGTCTTGTCTTTCTGGTCCGGCTGTAAGGGCTTCCACATCTCCACGAGGGCACGTAACTGTGGATGCAGGACGCGGCTGCATGCGTATCATCTGTCCAACTTTCGGCGTCAGGCGTCCCCACCACAGTGCGAGTCAACGATGCCCCAGGGACAAAGAGAGTCGCCAAAGATTCTTACTGCGACTTTGAGCTGGTTTTTCCCAAACTCGTCATCTATTCCGAGCCAAACGTTGTCTTGAGCACCATCGGGCTGACATCGACTGCAGATATCTGCCATAATTTTCGTGTGCTTCGCATGGCCATCCCTGCCATTTATCTTGTTGACTGTAACTTCCGAAGGCGACTGCGCAACGACTGTGGTGTTGTCCCGACGAGATACCGCGTCTACTCCGACTAGGTCAAGCCTCAACGCATCGCCGTCTGCTGGAGGTTTTGTTTTTGGGCAACGTACGTGTCCGCGTACTCGCCATGGGCGTTTGCTTTTCGAAAAGCGATGCAGCGCCGGCTGTCCGGTAGCTTTCCCCATGGTTGCGTTGCATTTTACTTGATTCAGCTATTATTGCTACGAATCAATCGTCCCATGCTTTTGTGGTCCGAACTTCCCGCGAGCCAGCGAATGTTCAAATGCCGGGGGGTCTGTGGGGAGGTACCCGTTTTCTGTGCTCGTTGAATACGTTCGTTGACCTTCTATCTGCTCTCGTCATCTGTTGGTTTCGCCGTTCGTCAATGGTCGATAATGCGCATCAACTGGGTGTCGCACCTTGAGCTATGTCTCCGACGCTATTTCGTGCGTTGTTACCTGCCTAAGCCGGAGAAGTGGGATTGTATTGGTGGTGTCGAATCTTAAAAGGTGTTCAAATTGACGCGTAGCAAAGCGCCCGACCTCATGGCCTGCAACATCCTGCCCGTATCACCGATTTCTCCTCAAGTTCAATGGATAAATCCGGGGCAATACTGAACAATAAAACCAACAATGGGAAGATCTATTCTCATCCGCGCTTTATTCACTCTGCATGTTCGACCTCCGCGAGGAAGTACTTCGCGTACAATTGGAGCAGTTGTCGCAGCCCGTCCTCAAAAGCACGGCCACGCTTGCGGTGTAACCACGCTTACGGTGTCTTTCAACGGAGAAGTTTCTCCGAGCACAGACACGAGCGGACCATCGAGCTATTCGTGATCCCCGCAATGGAGCTATATATGGCGCGGCTTGTGGCAAACGAGTGTGGGCTATAAAGTGCGGGGCTTAACCGTCAGTTTCGTCCAACATAGCTTTCCCCGCAACTTTTATAACGCCCATCTTCGCGAAATTCCGAACCTCACCATGTCAAACCCCCCGTACGGATACCCGGCTCATCCCTCCGCATATCAAAGTAATCCTCCTGCGTACCATCCCCAAGCACAGTACCCACAGCAGGGCGGTGTCACGACTGTCGGCGTAGATGTGAGGGGAACCATGTATTTCCGCCAATCTCCGAACGACCCCATACATAATTATCACGAATCCAATCCGCCCTCACAGTCCCAGCATGGTTGGACAACGAATTCCCCCCTACCTGAAAGTGGATTCAGCGCAAGTCAGCGCATGCCACAGGACCAAGAATACCGAGTGCAGAGGCTCTCTCCTCATCTTGCTCTGCCCTACCGCCCATCACGTTTCCTCCAGCACGATTGGGACATCGATTTCGGCGAATCGGCGGTGGACTTCAAGAAAGCCGTGAAGCGTGTTGGGACGGAGTTGGGCCTACACCAGAGAGCGTGGGACCTAATTGACATATCCATTCAGCCAGACCCAGCTCGTTGGAGTATTGGTCTCCGCGAGAGTGGCCAAGCCATAAACTTCCTAGAGAAAATGACCAAGGACGCATATCATACACTCACTCTGACACAACTCATGCACCTCTTATGCGACATGCTAACCACGGCCTGGACAAGGCGCACCAACAGTAACGGACGCCGATACTTTCCTGCTTTTCTCCACGGAATAGACGTAGTCATGGACCCGCCGGAATGCCGGGGCTTGGTCGTCGTTGCGACTTTTGGTCCCACGGAAAAGAATGGTTTTCAGCCCGGAAAGCCCCTAGACCATTATGTGAACCTTGATTTCAGCCGCGTAGTCCCGGGACGATTTAAAATGGAACTTCACTCACGCGCAAGTGCTTCCGTTATAAAGCAACCCGCTTTCGAACGCCAATCGCCAGATAATGGGCAGTCCCCTTTATTATATTACCCCGATCAGAATGGAACCATGACCAGTCTTCGACTTCGGCCATCGGCTGTGGGGGAAACTCTGTATAAGCTCCATCGCGTCATTAATCAGGAGAAACAACCCCTGGGTAAACGCATGATCTTTCACGGAATTCACCCCGCGAATACGAACCGGGCCTGTGCTTGTGTTGCGAAAATCGATCAGGAGCGCAGGGGGGGAATGGGAGGGTCAGGTAACACTGAAAGGGGCCGCGATTTTAGAGCTGCTGCAGACGAGCAACGCCATGGTCGGCCGTAATTAATTTGACAGCATAGTCAGGAGGAGTTTGTAGTGGGAGAGCTGGCGAACTTTCCGTCCGTTATTGAGGGTAGCTTAGTGAATGTCATGCTGCGCTTGTGAACAAGCTGCCCATTCTTGCCAGACATAAGACCGCCGGCCAGAAAATGAGGCAGATGTATCTGATTGAGATACTACTAGGGCGAGTCGGCGACACGGAGTATAGCTTGATATCTTCAGAGCAGAGCGTAGGCGTCACCAAGGAGGGAGGCATGAAAGAATATTTTCATCTGGATAGCGCACCAGCTCAGTTGAGACGGTTCTCGATCGAGACCCAACCGCGCCGCGCCGTCCTGGTCCGCGCGAGAAGGAGATCCTGGCATTCGAGGACAGTGAGTTAGTTGATGCTGAGACTTTGCGGCGAAAAACAAGCCCAGAAGTTATACGGCAGCGGAGGCGGGTCCCAAAGGTCCGGATTTTTGACGAATAGACCCGAGGTAGGATTCCATTATTGTGAAACCCGAAACCGCACATGGGAGTTCGGGAGAAGAAGCATATTGTTTGACCGAGGCGCTTTAGCCAAATAGACCTCTTCCTCTTCCCACCATCTTCGTCCAACTCTCGATTCCTTTGTACACGACTCACGTCCTTGAATATGCGACTTTATCCCGCCCACCAGCGTGCAGCTGATTACCGAACCTAAGCCGTTGATCTCAGTGGATACGTTTGCGATGAGTTGTCGATAAGGCATATTTTTTGCGGGGTCTGGTGCGTTACAATTGTCTTCTTCTTACTATTCATTGCTAACGCACTCCGTGTAATTATCTAGCCATCCCCCACAGCAAATGCAGCTCCTGTCCAACCTGCCGACGCCACCTCTACCGCGCTGCCATGCCCGATCGTTGATACGACGATAATCCGGTTATGAAATCCTTCGTGGCCTGCGCCAGATGCGGGTACGCTCCCGTGCGTTCGGCTCTGGGTCTTTCTAATGCATCTGCCCGCCTTAGCTGCGACTCTACCATCGATTCGTTTGCTGTCGACGTCGTTCCCTGCCACGTCACCCCCTCCCGAGTGTGGCCATCGTCCACCGTGCCGCTATCTAGCCCCACCGCTTCCTGGCCACCCGCTGCGCGCCACTCGTCCCCGCAGCGTCGTCGTTGATGAGCTGGGCGTCGATTGCCCGAGCTTGCGTCATAGCGCGGTCGCGACCCCGCATTCGTCAGCGTACTCCGCCTGCGCCATGCTGCCCCTCCTTGGGCCTTCTCGCGGGCAATACCGGCTCCCCTGCCCCCAGAGTGATGCAACGCGTGGCGTTAGGCTTTCCTGGAGACCAGCTCGGTGCAAAGACGAGATCACGCGCCAAGCGGAGGCGGTCGGACAAGCGCAAGAATTAGGGTTAGAGGGCGGGAGATATGCGCGGAGGGTTAGGGGTGAATAGAAGCCAGTGGATCGAAGGAAGGGGATGACGTAGTCAAGCCCTGGCCGATGTCGCGAAATCTTCGTCGATTGCCTTCTCGGGTCTCCGAGCCTCTCCCAGACCGACTCAAGCTACTCCACACAACCACCCACTGCAGCGTCTCGACGCCACCGCCGCTTTTCCTCGAGGTCGTGTCAGCCGGCCGTAGCCTCCCTCCGACTTTACGAGTCGCATTGCTATACACGCACGCTTAGCTTGGTCGCGCACTCAGCGTGTCCACTCTGCGCAGCTCCTCCGTGTTCCGCTTTGCCCCAGTTTGCGTCCCCGTCGCACCGCGCATCCTGCGCGTCGCACACCCGAATTTCTGAATCTAGGCTCCGCAGCTCGCGCGCGCCGCTGCAGCACGGGCGATCCTTCCCGAATCCCATACTGTGTATTTCTCGCACCAGCAGCCCCGTCCGGCTCGACAGGGGGGGCTTTTCTTGGACAATCCCCCCATCGCCTCCGTCTGGATTTGCGATCAATAGCCGCACGCCAGTGCCTCACCGCTCGCCGTACCGTATCATCGCACCCCCGCGCAGCTCCTCCCCGCCTCCGGTTGTCGCTGGGCGTCGTGTGCATGCGGATCGCATTTTGCGTGCGTTGCCGCCCCATCTGGATTTCCAATCGACAGCGGCACACCAGATCCCCGCCGCTCGCTGTATCATATCATCGCACCCCCCGCGCAGCTCCTTCCCGTCCCCGTTTGTCACTGGGCGTCGCGAGACTGCGGGTCGCACTTCTCGCGCGCCGGCGGACCCAATCCCTGAATACGCCTGCCGCGCCGCGGTGCTTTCCGTCGTGTATACCGTTCATCACGCTGCTCGGCCCCATCTCCCCCCGCCGCCACTCGACGTTGGCAGCGGTTTCCTTCTCGTCCATATCACAGTTCTTCTGGATTGCCGATCGATCGCGAACGCCCCGCGCCCTACCGCCGAATCGCGCCTCTCATCCCATGTTCTGCGCTGCGTCTGCCCCCCTCCACGCGGTGCTCGAGGACAATCTTCGCCGATTAATTATCCTGCGCGTCGGCTCGCAAGTCTCGCGCATCGCAGCCCGAGTTGCGGCTTGAGCTTGCGCTCGGGCCTTTCGCCCAGCGGTGCTCTGCCCCCTGCGACGCCGCCGCGCGCGGCTCATCGATGTCACCATATTCTGCGAAGCAGACGCATCCCTCGAGCCCGTCTCCATGCGGCCTCAGCTGCGACGTTTTCGCTCGGAATCTGCGTCGTACCGGACTCGGCGCCAGCTTGCGCAAGCTTTTTAGCACCGGTGGCGCACCTACGTTGGCCGTCATCCGCGTACCTTGCCCGTTTCCTGGGTAAGAGCGCTATCGCGCTGAAAGGACATTTGGTCATGATTCAACGGACGAATGATGGGTGAGTACGTCTCCTCTTCTCCTTCTCCTTCTCCGTCCCCCCATCCCTTCCTCGTCCGCGCGCGTCGTCGTACCACTGCCCTCCTTTATCACCATCCACCGCCAATATACTGATTCCTTTCCCCAGTCTTGAAATGTCGCATGGAAGCGGAAACGGCGCGCGCGCCGCGCGGTAGCTACGAATCTCAGCGGCGGCTGTCTGGTACGCACTACGTCTCAATATCATTGTTTTCATATTGACGCTCCATGTAGTTTTCCGGCACATCTCGGTCGGCGCAGCGTCGGGGATTCAAGAACACCAGTATCCCGCACGCGGCGCGGTCGGGTCCCGATATGCATCAATCTTCTTCCCGCCCCCCATCGCGTAGCACGCGAGCTCGTATTTTTTCACTCGATGCACGGACGCAGCGTGGATTTGCATCTTGAAAGACCACAGCTAACGAGAATAAACTTGTAACAACTAACGATGGATAATTTCAACATTGACGCCCCTTGTTGAATTCACATCTGAGACATCGAAATTCATATTTTCCTGCTCGCAACGCCTCCTCGTGAATCGCTCACGATATACTGAACCGGGATGCACCAGTTCACAACTATCAACCACTCCGTCAGGATGTATTCTGGGTTAAAAATGTCGCACTGTGACTCCATGGTACGTCGTACTGCCTTGAAATTCCAACCGTGGCGTCCTCTCATATGCGCGCAATAAAATGGGCCGGTGGGGCATCTCGTATTTTCTCAACGGCAGTGACACTGTCAGCGGATGTATACTTCGAAGACTGGGAACACAAGATGCATGGATCACTCACTGACGCCCAGCAAAAATGGACTACTGAAGGAATGCGGCGCCCCGTACGATGTACATTATCTATGCCATTATTTGTACATCGACGGGCTAGCAGGTGGGCGCTGTGAGCGGTGCCTGAGAATAAGACAACCGGATGATGGTCGACGTTGTTCTCGTGATGGCGGTGAGCCAGAGACCCAGGCCTGGAATACATCAACGAATGAGGGGGAAAATATAGCTACCTTTCGTTTGGGGGGGAAGGCACTGCGTTCAGACGCTTTATAGCCAAACCACCGCCTCGCCGAAGCTAGCCGTGCGAGTGTGGTTAGCCGGACTGGCCAAAGCCTAACCAAACCTAGCCAGACCCTGCCAAAAGCTACCCTCAGCATAAGGCGGGCTACCCACAGTGGGCTGGCCGTCGCCTAGCATGAGCTAACAGCCGTCAGGCTAGGTGGCTGTGGCCAGCCGAGCTAGCCGCAGCTAGCCGAGGCCTAGCCGCACATAGCCACAGAGATTTTTCAAATCCGCCGCAACGTGACTTCCCGATTTGGGAATAATTCTCGGCAGATCGGCACGAAATCCGTGTGTCATCACAATGACACCGCACCTGCGTTAAGTCTCGCAACCACGAACTCAACGAAAAGACGCCTCCGTTCTTAGTTTGTATGTACACTGCTGTGGTGAATGCATTCATATTTTATAGCCCTATCTCCAAATATTTCCATGGGAAGCCCCATAACTTATAGCGAGCACATTCTTGCCCGAAACCACGAAGTCAATTAAGCAAAATAATTAAGATGAATGTGTTATTGAGGGGGAGGAGGATAGTAGTACACAGGTGGATAAGCCCAAGGAGGACCTGCACTTTGTGTATTTGGATGGTAAGGATAAGATCCGTAAGCGAATGGTTGTGGGTAAGAGGGGGTGGGAAAGGTTGGCTGTGGGTAGTGCATCGTAGGTTTCGGCGCCAGAAGAGGAGGAGCGGTGGAGGGGCCTTGGGACGGTTGAGGCTGAGGGGATGTCGTCGTCCTAGGTGTCGATTAGAATTGGAAGATATAAAGATAGTAAAGAAACGCACTTGACAGATTTATCCTTCTTCGCCCCAGACTTCTTGTCCTTTGCCTTGGCTCCGCTGCTTGCTCCGGCTCCATACGAAGGATCTCCAGCGGGCTTCTTCTTCATCTTGATGCCAGGTAGCATAGCCTGCTGAGTTTGAGACCAAGAAGAGGACTTGTTTGGTGGCAGGTATTGCGAGGATGGAAGCACGGCGCCATTGTCGGTGTCACGGAGGGTCGCATCCAACGCCGTCTCGAGATCCGTGAAGGAGAGCGCATCCGAGTCCTTCTTGAGAGGCCGACGGAGTCGTGCTGCCAATCGCTCCAGCTTCTCCGCAAGCACAGTCAAAGGTCGCCGCTTCGAGATCGGCGGAGCAGAGGGAGATGGAGTGGAAGTGGTGCGGACATCGGGTGTAGGGAGAAGCGGGATCGGCGCGAGGCTGGGGATGTCAAGGACGGCGACAACCCTTGGCGTCTCCTCGAAAAGGGTCTGGACGGCACAGAGGTGCTTGCAGAAGGAGATAAGCGGGTAGTCGAGGCAAGTGCAGGTGTATGTGTCGAGATCGACTTCGTATTGCTTCGAAGGATCGGATTTGGAGCGAACACTGTACTTGGTGTCCGAGACTTGCTGGACGTCGGCCTTAGTATACGTTTTGCTCCGTTCGATGATATCCTTGCGCTTCTTGACTTCGATGTCGGGGCCTTCAAACCCGACCTCCTGGCGACGCTGTTTGAGCGCATAATACGCCAACACTTCCTTGAGCAGGGTGTGCAGCAGGTGATCCAAGCGCCGGTTACGCTTTCCGTTGAAGAACTTGCCCTTCAGGACATGGTGCCATCTGTGGGGAGTTAGAACTGGGGAAATCGAAGAGAAGAGCAGACGCACGCTTCGACCAACATGTTCGTGTTGCACGACTCGAAGATGGTGCGCTCCTTGCGATGGACTGCTGACCACATCTTGACGACCTTGTCCGACATCCAGGTACGTTTGAGGTATTCGACGAACGTCTTTGAGAGTGCAGTGGCTTGGATCTCCGCCCAGGTCTTGTCAAATTCGGCTTGGTCGGTGATCCGTATCTAGGGCTGGGTTAGAAACTCCGATGTTAATAACATAGCAATAAATAGCATGCTAGTAACATGTTATTAACATTTCTAGCTGGCGACCCTCCAAAATGGCCTGCTATTTATTGCTATAAATTCAAAAAAGTGGCCCAGGGCTTCTCTGTGAAGGCTGCTAGTCCATTGCACGTAGAAATACTTTGGGCAGCACCGGGAGAGGCGAAACACGACCGGATCATTGACCCGAGCTCCGTGATCACGAGGAACAAAATTTTCTTCTCTTTCGGTGACTCCCTCTTCGCACAGAAAGCTGATGCTGTCACAAGAAGCCCTCGGCGCACTCCTAAATGCGCGGACGGCTTATATCGAGCAAGAAGAGTTCACGATCCCGGACTTTCAGACTGTCATCGAAGCACGCACGGATGAAGGAAGTGTCGAGCGCGCCGCATGGATCCACCACATCACGCCGTTAACTGCGGCAATGCTGGCCGAGGAGGTCCTGCCTGGGGTGTGTAATTAGTTTATTCATTGCTATTGCCAACTCAATGTATTATTCACGACGCGACAGCCGCCCAGTGTGGCCGCACCGACGCGACAGGCCCAGCAGACAGAACCCGTAGCTGGTACGGTAGACTCGGCTCTTCTTGAAAGGACGCAAAGGCATGCGCAAATTCGGGCTCAGCGCAAAATGGACCTCGAAGGTGCCGCAGCAGCAGGAGACGTGGGTCCGTCTCGGGCTAAAGCGCTCGGACGTCGACGCGACACAAGTGTCGATGACCTGGTGATTGAGGAAATGGAACCGAACTCGAAGCAAAATCTGGTCCCCGTCACCTATTGCATCGCGTGCGATTCCCGCAATGTGATGCGGAACCCTCAGCGCATCAAGGAGCATGCCATTCAGTGCGACGTAAGTAATACACTGTGTGCGTGCACGTTTGGGATCCTGCTAAACTTGATTCCCAGGCACTCGCCGAACTCTTTCCCACTCTTTACGAGGACAACGTCGCAAAGTGCGCAGAGCGCGGCAAGGGCAATGGCGTGCCTGTCAAAGTCCGCACCAAACCAAAGCAAGGCATCGTCCCGGGGAACTCGTTGCCGCAAATGGATGTGGATCAGTCCAACGACGACGCGAGTTCTACTGCTGGTTCCAGCACTAGTACCATCAAGGAGTTTTTCACCCCAACAAGAATGTCGGAAGCTCGCCAGGCGGCCCTCGACTTGGCTCTCTTCCAGCTCGTCATCTGCGCTGCGCTTCCATTTGCTTTCGTCGAAAATCCCTGGCTCATCAATTTCCTGCTAATCGCAGTCCCCAACTACGTCACCCCCGATCGGTCCGCGTTCTTCACCCGCCACATTACGGAGCAGGCGAGCGCATTTGTAAAGGCCTTGCAGGTATTTCTGGCCGATCGCATCCACTTGACGCTCTCATTTGACGGATGGAGTTCCCGTGCCCATGACGAGATTTATACGTTCCATACTACGCTTCCGAGTCGGCGTTCGTTCCTGACCCGCGGTCATGTTTTCAAGGGTGTTTCCGTCACTGCAGCGGCTCTCTTGGACGTCGTTGAAACACACATATTTAAGCGGTTCAAGGCCAAATCCTACAGCGCTGTAGTCGGTGATGGTGGGCCAAACGTTCGCGCAGCGAAACGGCTTATCTCGCAGACTTACATCTGGATTTTGAACATATACGACCCCTGCCACAACCTCAACTTATTCCTGAAAGACCTCGGAAAGCTTTTCAAAGTGGTACGTAAATTCGACGGATCCGTGTCATGCACTCATCTTCTTCGCAGGAACTCAGTCTCGTTTCAGCCATATCAAACTTCTTCGGCCAGTCAAATTTGGGAACAGCTCAACTCGCCGAGGAACGAGGACGCCAAGGCATTCGTTCGGGCATGAAATCCGCCTCCGATACTCGTTTTGCTACCACCTTCATTCAGGCCAAGGCGGTTCAAATATGCATGCCCGCCCTCGTAGTTTGTGTCCGTACCGGCGCCATTAAATTTGGGACCGCGGCGGTACGTACCGATATATGTTTTTGTGGTCTTAGTAACTGAACTTTGTTAGACGAAGCGACTTCTACCGTATCTGACTCAGGGAGTCGCTCATTACGGCTTTCTCGCGCAGCTCGATGCCATGGTAAAGCTGCTAGAAGCAGGCGCCAATGGCATCACGGCCCTCGAGGGACAGAACACGAATTGCGCCGACGTCTTTTACGTCTGGGTTACCATCGCCTGGCACCTCGAAAAATTGCTCGGTGATTTGAACGCAGGCTTGTCCGGCTATCGCGACAAGGTCATAGAGATATACAACAATCGATTTGAGCAGATGATGACCGAGTCGTCGCACAATATCTTCCTTCTCGCCTATTTCCCTCATCCACGTAAATCTTACTTTTGTGATAATTTCGCTCGCTGACCGCTGTTGTTCACAGTTTATTTCCAGAAAGGTGGTCTGAAGCTTGTTATGCCAACTTTGAAGGAAGGCGAGGTGTTCGACCCGCAAAAATATCCGGAACTCTTCAAAATACTCCGTGCTTCGGCTCGCGCAATACTCAAAGGCGAACAAACACGGACCGGTAAAGTTTCGAAGGCAGATGCCGACAAACTTACAGACCAGCTCGTTCGTTGGGCTGTCGGTTTGCCGCCGTTCCATCAACGTACATACTTCTCCGCTGATGATAGTCCGCTCGAGTACTGGAAGGGACTTCGTCGGGACTCAAATGCAAATATTCTTGCGGTAAGCCTCATTTTGCAGCAAAGGGCGGTTAATCATGGGTGATTCAGGAAGTCGCGATCATCATATTCTCTATCATGCCATCGGAACTCTGCGACGAACGGACCGCCTCATTCCTGGGCTGGCTCAATGCTGCTCGTCGGAGCTCCCTGAGCCCCGAGCACCTGGTTGCGAGTGCTCAACTGTCACAGTGGTACAAATTCGGCCTAACAGAGGGCAACTACACACACAAAGCTACGGCGAACGTCAAAGTTTCCGACGTGGGTTCGTCGTCGACTATTCTAACCACACCCACCCTCTTGGACCTTCTCAACGACACGGACATTGCGCGATCGTTGGGCCTAGAATGAGGTTTATGATCGACGGGCTGCTGACGTGAGCGGACCTTTCCTGTTCCGCACTTCCATCAGCAGCCAGCGACACTCTTTTCCCCGCCCCGCATCGAGCTCGGGCGGCTTCATTCTTCTTTGGCCCACCCACCCTGACCCTATATTCATTTGGACCCTTCACCCTCTGGCTAACAGTTTTCATCGTCGCTGCGGGATCAGTGATACCGCAACCTCTCAGCCTTGGTGAAGATGTCCGCCGGATTTTCCTGCCGTCCCAGGCGTCGGGATTTTCTCCCGAACCCAAATCATTCAACACTTTCATCGCAACCATTCACATGGTCACGGCAGCTTAGAGAGCTCATAAACTCGAGCCGAGCGCAGCTCGGGCGAGGGTGAGCGAGGCTATGAGCATAGTGTGGTATCATTGTAATAACTGAATGACAAAGAGATGGAGAAAACATCTCTCATTGCCTTGCCTCGACGCTCACCTCGCTGCACAGTGAACACTGAAAATTTACAAAAAGAACCAAACTCGGTTTGCCATGCGCATGCAATGGCCCTCAAGCCAAGTATGCCTTGATATATGCCTTGACACCGCCGGTACCACCTCTAGAACAGACATAGCGCAGCTGGCGCTCAAACTCCGGTAGCCCCGTGTATGTCTTGACCAGATGAAGCTCGATCCCTTTTCGGCGTTGCTCTTCCGCTAACCATTTCTCGAAGTCTTTCCAGGATAGCCACGCGAGCTGGTACTTTTCGGAGGCCGTATCAGCGAGGAATGATCCAGGCGGCGGTGGGAGGGGCTCTTGCTCAGGCTCTTGTACACGAAATGTGAAGTAGTTATCGCAATCGGTCGGCCCAGCAGTTGGCGAAGACAGCAGTACATCGTCGATGGAGCGGTCGATACGGAAGCGGCCGTTCATCGTCTCCTTCGTCTTTGTGTTTGGCCCAAGGCGAGGGAGTTTCCAGCGAGAAAGACGAGCATAGACGTGGCGAGAAGCAAGAGAAGTTGATCACGTGGGCGCTTCCCGCCCCAGAAATCACGATTTATTATTCCCCGAAAAAATTCGATTCACAGTGAGATTCAAGTACGGTAATACAGTTCGATGCTATGAACAAATCTACACGTATAAAACAGAAAAGTAAATGTCCGTGAGAGGCAAAGGAGACCAGAAACAGAAAAGATTCTAGGAGTAGTAGTGTTTCGACGACGGGAAAATGTACGGAGGGAAGGATGACGAGCTTGACGACGAGCTGGGAGAGTGAAGCGGGGTGGATGGTACAGTAGAGGCAGAATGCGAGAGGGCGGGGAGAGCAGGCGGGATGGAGACTGTGAGGCGGGGGCGCTTAGCAGCTGGCTCTTTCTTGACCGTGGGGCCATCCACGACGACGACATCATCGTCGGAGCTATCGTCGACCTCGATGACCCGCTCCTTCCCCTTCCCCTTGCCCTTGCCATCGTAGTCGTCCGACCCCAGACGCTGCCGCTTCAATGGGTGGGAGGTGACCGAGGTCGATATGGTGGGGAGGTGCTTCGCTTCATCGGCGCCTTCCACACCGAAGCGGCGAATAAAAACCGGACTGTTCACGCTGACGGTGACCTTGTAGTTCAGAGAGATTTCCATCCAAGTCAGATAGTCGGTAGAAAAGCATTGGTAGGCTTCGTCGACCTCTGGGTGGTCGTCAGTGACGAGAAGATGTGCCAGCTCTCTTAGGGGTACGCGAGGCCAGTTGCTCCGCCATGCAGGATCTTGGATGGCTTGAACGATGGCAGGGCCATTGGTAGGCCAGTAGAAAAGGACAATGTCGCATAGGGGAGTGGCCGTGGTCGGCGTAGAGGACAGAGAAACAGTCGAAGTCGAGGGAACGATCGAGGAAGAGGCGCGCGATGTGTGTTTTGAATGGGTGGACGAGTACGCAGGCGGCGACGAGGGCTGTCGTCGAGGAGGGGAAGGTGAGGATTCAAACGAAGCGTATTCCAGCTCCTGTGAGGCGGTTGGAGATGGAGGAAGGGGTGTGAGAAGGGCGAGGAGGTCTAGCTGTGCCTGGTGCGCATGCATCTGCGCCTGGGCCGCGGCTGTCCACTGGTTCGTAGGCGCGTTGACGAAGCGCTGCAGCGCCGAGAAGTCGGGAAGAGTGCCAGGGAAGGACAGGTTGGCGGGTGCAGCAGTGGACCGTCGATGGCACGGACATCCGCCTACTTTGATACAATCGCGCTTGGAAAGCTGGCGAGGACATAGTTGGTTGACGGCGGTGGGTAAGACTTCTCGGTCTTGGCACCTCGCCACGGCGGAAATAGTGGGCAAAGCGTTTGTGCATGCGACTGGGACACTGTAGGAGGTGATTTACCAAAGGCGTGAAGAAAGAAGTGGGATTTGACGCACCTTGATAAAATGACGGTCCATGTCCGCGCCAGCTGTACAAAGCTCAAGGTGAAGAACACGGCCACACCCAGGGTGCGGGCAACGAAACGAACGGTCGGAAATGTCTGGGAGCATTGGGTTGCGCGGGCGGGACAGAGATGGTGGTGGAGAGGAAGAGACGATGTGTGTGCATGTGTTAAGCAGCCAGCACACGACGGCATTGCTAGCCGGATGCCGATCTGCCGAAAAAAAAGCCCAAATCCGGAAGTCACGTTGCGGCGGAATGTCAAAAGTGTAGCCACAGCTGCCATGAGCTAGCCGAGGCTTCGGCCATCCCACGGCTGAACGCAGTGAGGGGGACGACGAACCGTGGTGTCGAGCTGAACGCTAAAATGTTGAAGATGTTGCCCATATGCATTGCGCGTCATGTGGGACCTGCGCTGCTGGAAGAGTTCCAGAGGCGCAATATTGACTTGGGTTCGTTCAGCTTCAACCTTCCGGGGACTTGAATTTTAAACGGAATTCGTTTCAGTAACGAAGCAAGGGCTCATCCTGACTGTAATCAGATAGACGGGGCGGCGGTCTGATGTGTGGAGCGCTGCCGCGCTACAGAAATTCAGCCCGTACTAGATATCTCTTCGGGGATCGGGTTTGTCGAAATACTGAATGCCTGGCAGGGGCAGGGGTGAATTATTCGAGTCCGCAGAATGGTCCTCATCCATGATCACCTTCCGACGGTTCTGCCTATATGAAAAGAATCAAAACGAGTGAGCAACGTACGCACTGCGGATCCAGCCATTCCTCGCCATTGTACATAGCGCTCCACGGAGTCCCTGGGATGGAGTACTGGTGTGCTAAATCGATAAAAGCGGCGCGCGATTGTGAACGACGCGAATCGATGAAGAGGGAGAGGATCCCGATGTAAAGCACGGGAGGATTAGAAAAGATCGCCCAGAAAAACTCACCGAGGAAGACAATAGATTCGTGGAGCAGTTCGCGTGTTCGTGCAACACTGCCAAGGGGATGCGGCCTTAAAGAGTGATTGAATCGGCCAGATAACCATCGGCACTACGAGAAGCTGAGAGAAAATGCTAAGCGAAACGGTAGATTGGAGTTAGTAGATCGCAATGATAGATGGAGGAGTCAAGCGACCGATGGAAAGGGCAGAGTGATGTAAGAGCGGGTGAAAAAATGAGCGGTGGCCAACTCACCAGCAATGACAATGCAATGACAATGACAATGACAATGACAAGCATAAGTGAGCCGTGGTGATGTTGGATAACAAGGGGCGCTCCAGCTGTGAGCCGAAAAAATAACGAGGAAGTTGTGACTCGGAGGAAACGCGCTGGCAAAAGAAACGCAACAGAAACGTAGAAACGTACGGTGAAGTATTATACCCAGTCCTCCGTCCGCGCATTTGACCCCAGTCATTTACCGACGCACGGGCCCGGGGCAACTGGCCAGTGCTAGCCGCTGGGGGTTGGTACACCGGTAATCATTCTGTCTGTGAAGCAAGCTGTCTATCGAAAGTCATACTCCATAGACAGGCTGGTTACAATCTAAGACTGGGGTCGTTGCAGGAGGGAAGTGAGAAACGTGGCTGTGGCGATGCACCTCGATACCGTCTGATCCGCCGCCTTTTCTCTTCTCCCTCGATGTCGTCTGCGGTCCGCTCCCCTGTGCACCCTCTGTCTACGGATAGCTGGCGGGGTGGAAACTACCAACCACTGCATCTCTCTTTGGACTGTATGGCCCGCTCATCGCTCAGCCCCGCCCAAACTTTGCATCTGCTGAGCCAAAAGCCAGCGCCTGAACATCGCAGGCTGCAGCGCGCAATCAGTCGTCGCAGACTATCCGCCTCCAACGGCGCAAACTTGGCTCCCCTTCCCCTCCCCGGCTGATGCCGACGCACCCCCAGCAAATCTTTCTGGGTCTGATTCTCGTCAGACGGTCTTCGCGGATTCGCTTACCGGTGAAACTCCTGCCGCACTTTATCGTGCGCTCACCACCCGGTACTTAGCGCATATTCTTTGAATATCAGTGACACTCACACAGGACAGTGGACATTTTTGGTTCTTTGCTTCGCAGTGTAAGCGATTCTTGTCATTGGCGGGCGAATGGCGGTCAGAAGTACGAATTACCAGTACGGGTGGACCGTGGTGTCGTCTTTGCATCATTTCTCCCCACTTTGCCCTTTTCGCCGCCCTGGAACGAATTAGCTTGCGAGTGGCAGACACCAACCAAGAATCTACCCGAGGTGCGTTTCGGCGAACATCAATCCTTGAGCACTGCTGACAATCGCGGTGAAGGTGATCAAGGCCCGCACGAATTCGTATCAGCGTAGCGGGTTATTAACCACGGCGGATGTACACAGTGTGTCCACTATTGTGCGCTTGATGTATCCAAGCGCGCTCGTCGGTGCCGCAGTGCAGTGCTGAGCGAGGAGATTTATCAGCGAATGGGCGCGCAAGCATACTGATGTACGTCCGCGCCTTCCAAAAATGTGCCCATCGTCGTGACCGCTAACGTGTTGGGGAACAACGATGGGCCTCGGCCTCGTGGACGGCGCACCCTCGTCGCTGCTGCACCACCGTACAACCAAGGCTTACGAAGTCCATCAGCGAGTGGGCGCGCGGAAGGATACTCCTGTACGTACCTTCCCAGTATCCGTCTTCGCTGAAGAGTCGCAGTGCGACAGCTATGAAGCGTGTTGCCGCCGATGAGCTTGACGTTGTTGTCCACCGTGCTGAACGACGGGAGTGATTAGCGGAAGGATACGCAAAGCCACTCAAATGTACGTGCCTTCCGGATATCCGTCACCGCTGACGAGGCGCATCGATGTCTAGCCAATGCCGACGCCGGAGCATCTTCATCGTTGCTCAAGACGTTGGAAGTCTGCACGATGGGATCTGTTAGCGGGACGTGCAGTAGCCGAAGGTACGTACCTTTCGATCTTCATCTGTGCCGGCTGACAAGCGTGGCTTTGGACGACCAGCGCCCGCATCGACGTCGAAGATCTCGAAATCCGGGAGGATAAAAGCTATTAGCGCGACGTTGTGCACCCAGTCGAAGTTACGTACCTTCCAAACATAACCGATTGGTATCCCGACCCCGCTGGGTTTTGCACCTACAAAGCTTTCAGCGTCGATGCAATGTACAATAGAGCGGGGCCTCACACGTATCATGCGCATGGTAATGTGTGTCTGCCAATGAACAAATTTCGCATTGATTTGAGCCAACCCTGGTCGATGGGCGCCATGAGCAAGGGGATTGCAACGAACCTCAGATGTACGTGCCTTCTGAATGTCCACCATGCGTTGACGGTTCTTGTGGCGGTATAGCGGCGACACACGGGTCTGTGCTCAAGGTGGTTCAGCGTTATCACAGCGCAGAGAAAGGGAAAACCTTGCACGGTAGGTGCGCATGGCAGGGGGTTGCGGGCGTATTCTGCACTTGTATGAACACCCGTCGGATATGCAACCGAGGACGAAGGGGGGAGCAGCTCACATGCTACCTACGGGGATTGGACAGTTCCGGATGAGGTACCGCCGGAGGCGAGTGAGATGACCGCCCCAATTGCCCGCCCTTTATATACATGTAATCGGATCCGAGGACCCCGAGAGCCCGAGCCCGCCATGGGCTGTGGGACCCGCCCCGGACTTTCCGTGGGCCACAAACGCGGAGCTGTAGCGGAGACGGAATGCTAGAACACGGCCCCGCTCTTATTCGCGTGGTTGCCAGCAACCGCTTTTGATGCGCGGAGAGCAGACCCCGGGACGCCCAGCACCCCGAGCTCGTCAGATGTACCAGAGATCCGGGAGACACAACGAGGTGCCGGTCCATCACTGGAACTACAAGCCTATGAGATCGCACCACCCACCGTTTCGCTCTTTCTGATGTCCGTTCGTTGATAGGGGGCAGCCAGTATGTAACATAAAGGAGACGGTGGATACATCAGTGAACTCCCACGAGCTACAGACAGCAGCGCGCGCGCGATGTAGGGAATCATACTGTAAAATTATTGTCACGTTTTTGAAAGGAAAATGAACCCTAGAATCCACTCACGACCATGACATTGAGCGCGACCAAAAATTTAGCGGGTAATACACATCATAGCAGGGGGTCGGCTTCGTTAAGAAAGTAGGAATCGGGTTCTTCGAGGAATTAGTGAAGGCCTGGAATGGATAAATAAACCAAATCTGAGGACATAGACAGACAGGCCCTTACCCCCGCTGTCGCCGTTGTCACGGTTCTGACTAACAAATGCTTCAGCGCGCGTCCAGTAGTCTGCACCTCCCCACGCTCCACATTCCCAGTCCCGGGTATCGCTGGGGAGCGCCATCACAACGATTCGGGGATCGCTGATGGTGAGATATTGCGCACACCCTGTGCAATCCTTCCTCGCGTCTGCGCCCCAGAAGGCGATAATCACCACACACAGCCGAGAACATCCCGCAAGGACGCCGGGCAGAATATCCTGCAAGAATGCCGCGAGGGAGACGTGCGTAAGCACAGGCAAGGACGCAAGTTGGCTCCAGATGTGCCAATTTTCCGTCTCTTGAAGGTATCCGTATCCTTGCCATTTTTTGTGCAACGCCAAATGCGTGATGGACCGAAACAATGGCCGCTCCAATGTTGTACCACCCCAATCGAAACAGGGCGGTCCCATGATAGTCAGTTTCTGAAGGCGCATTTGGTCAAGCAAGTCGAGGAGTTCAGGAAAGATCGGTCCTGGGCCATCGATAACGAGATCGACAATGTTGAGACAGTTGCATAGGAGCTTAGCGACCTTGATCGCGTCTTGCTGCCGCTTGGGAGTCCAGAGGAAGACGTGCGTCACAGCGGCTTGCACCGCCCTGGACTCGAGGGCTGACAGCATAGGGCTATCCAAGTCGATGATTATAAGGACTTTGTGGAGGAGCGGTTTGATCCTGTGCAACAGGTCAATGATACTCGTACTTGAGTCGGAACGGACAGAATAGTCAGTCACTCGCCACGTATGGACCCGGTGGCACACCCGAAGAAGGGTAGGGATCCATTTTGGATCCTGCTCCGCCGCCGCTTGGAAAATCAGTCGTTCCAACTCGGGTGGAAAGCCCTGCTCCATGTTGAGGCTCCCGATGGTCGTGGTCAGGAGGAGTATGTGCTGGCAGTCTGGACATGTTTGCGACTCCCTGGCTTGCCAAACACCGGGCTTTCTTTGTTAGGCCCTCGTGTCAGATGACAAAATTAGATTTGGACCGCTTACGACGACGAGTCTTACGTTCAAAAAAACAGTCAGTTATTGAACACTGGTGAGGTTGTCACGCTGCAGGATTCCGTTGAATGTGTTCGGCCAGTGCTGTACAAGTGCTGTAACTGTAAATTTTGTGTAGATTGTACTGTACCTACTCTTTCGACCAAGTGTTCATCGGTCACCCAAGGGGGTAATTCTATTTAGAAACCCGGTTTCTGCCATTCTTATTTGAAAACCCGGATTCTGACCAAGCTCCGGGAAACCCTGCCAATGCCGAAGTGTTTGCCGCTCTTGCCGATGAATCGGCCGGTGCAGTATGGTGATACGCCCCTGCTTTACTTGTTTACATGACTCAGAAACGGTCAATCCAGTGAATTTTTGAAGCAGGCAGCATGCCCCATGTTTCCTAGACATCACCTGTTAGCTCATGAGCTTGTGGTAGCAAATCCCATCACTAAACACAGGATATTTACTTTCAGCGCCGAAACTGAAATTGTACCCCAGTTACCGGATAATTCTATTGAGAAACCCGGTTTCAGGCGGAAACCCTTCCATATAAGGAAAATTCTCGGAAACCCCAAGCAAAAGTTATACAGAAACCCAGTTACGGCAAAATTGGCCAGTAGCGGCGTAATCAACACCGGCATGCATACCGGGGGAGGTCAACTGGTTTATTCATCCATTGGAAAGCTTTCAATACCCATACTGAGCCTCTATTGATTCATGAATACCGTTTGGCCTCACTTCTGATGCCTTTCCGATGCCATACGCTCCAAGCCGACCTGCCGAGTGGTGCCGAAGTTTGAACATTTGTGATGGCTGCGTTGAACTGCCATTGGGGTAGGTATGGGATTCTTAAGGGTGACCTAAGGGTCAAACACAGTGCCAGGCGCACCACCCACATGGTATATGTATGGGCCATCGTGAAACAAACTGATATGCCAGACTGTTTGTGGAATTGATTGCAGCCGGTAGAAATGTTTGGCTGCTGTGCTCACAAGAGGGATAGAAGGCTGTTGGGCGGGTGTTCATGCCATCTGGGTCCATCGTCTATGGATTCTGAGCGCTCGAGCATGTACATCGTCCAGAATACCATTGTGCCCCGAATGCCGATGAATCGGCAATTTCGGCAGCGTTCACGGCATCGGGAGGGTTCCTCGCTGCAACCCGGTTTCCAAATAAAGGTTGCGAAAACCCGGGTTTCTGAATAGAATTATCCCCAGTTACTGGACAGGATATCGATATGAGCCTGCTTAGGCGACAAACACCCACCTCACGCCCTGTTGTGACAGAGGGATCACATATCTGGTGAGTTCGGCGCGGCTCGGTACTCGGCTTGAAAGGCAAATCAATCGCCGAGCCATCCGGCGACCGCGAACTTCTCCGGAAGGGTTACGGAAACCCAGTATGTATGCGCCAAAGCCTGCTAACCTTGTCAGAAGGCCAGAAGCAGCCCCCCAGCATTGTTTGCGGCGCTGAGAGTCCCGATGCGCAAAATTTGCCCTAAGTGGGTTTCCAGTTAGCATTTTGCGCGGGTTTCCACCAAATTCCCTTAACGGGAAAAGTTTCTACTGGAAACCGGGTTTCCAAATAGAATCATCCGGGTTTCTGCATAACTTTTGCCTGGGGTTTCTGAAAAGTTTCCTTATATGGAAGGGTTTCCGCCTGCAACCCGGGTTTCTCAATAGAATTATCCCCCGAATTGCACCAATTATCGAAAATTTTCTCCGTGTCACGTACCTTTCAGCCGCCTATCGAAAGCTAGAATTGGTTGAAGAAGGGTTACAACCCTAGTCACCCATCATGCCGGGGTTTGATTTGATCGAAATACTACGATAGTTCACGAGGGTAAAGTCTGGCATGTCCTCTACACCTGTTCCGTTACAGTAATCGCAGGGGAAAGAGAATTCCGAGGAATATATTGGGTGTGGTGGAGATTTATCATCGCGTTCTGAACGCCCCGGACAGCGTGGTTTTTACAAGTGGTATTGAAGGCCTTGAATGACAATGAAGGGCCCTGGAGGGTAAAGCCTCCACATCTCTTAAGGGCTTACGGGCTGAAAGAACCAGAATTAAGGCCCCATGGACGGACACACTAGGACTCTGTTAGATGGCCTCGAGGAATTTGGCAAGATTTGGCGCCAGAAAGATGTTGAAATGTGGTCCGGGATTTGTCCGCCGGTGCAAGTTTAATTCGACTCGGAGCTAGTGCATGTGCAACCTTTTCACAGTGCGAGCCTGCGCATAGATTGTGAAAACTGGGATGACTAAGTAGTAGGGATACAAGGGTAAAAATTGATCAACGCCTAACGCAACTAAATGTATATACTCGGTAAAAATAAATAGACCGGCGCAGCTCCACAAGCGATACAAAATTCCAGCTAAACTGAGTGTTCTGAACGATGCGCTAACCATGGCGGGTTGCGACGACGTAACAGTGAGCAAATGCAGCAGCTTCCTCCAGTCCCAAGTCTCCAAAATATATTATCGGATGGGATTCTGCCCGGGCCGCCGCACCGGGGGCCATGCGCCGTACTTGGAAGGGTTGGGGGTTTCCAGCCCTCGTAATCTACGTTTCTGCATTCAGATCTTCCCGCCCGTGGATCAGTTGATTACTCACATTCCAGATAGGGTTTCCGGCTCCCATCTGACCCTGGGGTATATGGGTACTCTGGAAATCAAACTCGTAGTCCTGTCTGTTGCGGAAGCCCCTAGTCTGCATCCGCCATCTGGGAAGGTCAGACATTGAGTGGGTAGAGAGAAAGAGAGAGAGAGAGTACACACTGCAGATCCTGCGTTGGCAGTCGCCTAACTGTCATTTCAATTACAATGCCGGGGATTGGGACCTGGTCAGCATTCTGGAAGCGGAGATATTGCCAGACATTCACTGAGGCCCCACCGGGACCGTTTGCGTCATCATGCAACTTTCCGTCCATCGTGCGCGGATTATTCCGAGGTTGCTCTGGCGGTTGGTATGTTTGCACGTTCTCTATGAACGCGGGTAGGTGCCCCAGGCGGGTGAATGTGAAAGTGGCGCCGTATTCGTTCTCAACGAAGCTGAATCGGTTAACAGTGGCAGTGGGTGGGTGAGGGACGTTCTGAGCCATTGGTATGCGTCTTGGTTCTGGTGAGGTTGAATGATATAGACCTCACCCATTGGCTGTCTTTATAGAGACTATCTAAAACACAACGGTTTGCTCGGGTACGGACAGCTTGCGTCGCGGGCGTCTTGGGGAAGCTCTCCGTACAACCTGATGGGCTGCAGGGCGTACTCGGCTACTCGGGGAAGAGGCAACAGCCGTGCACAAGGAAAGTGTTCACTCCGCACGAATGTCAATTTGGGCCTTCCCGGCGTGTCACGGCCCATGACCGCACTCAGCCTTGCTTGCAGCTGCATCAGTGAAAGTGGCCACAGGGGTAACGCGGGCTGTGCGGTGTGCCCCAGCGCAGACACTTGAGGGAGCCCTCGATGTAACGAATTCCCAGGGTACGGAGATGTTTGAGACTGGAGACAAATTTGAGACAAACACTGGTGGGACCGCTGAGAACAAAAACCATCCGATTGCTCAACGGTCCGTGTTTGCGTGGTAAATAGACGGTGACAGGTACACCTCGAAGATCCGTTGTCTTGCGATTGAAGTGCCGTTATCGTGCAGCGGCGTAGAGTAATCAATCGTATTGTCACGGTAACGGAGTATTGTACAATTCTCCATCTCTCCATATCCCTCAGGAGACTACGTGGGTTTGGCACATACGTCCAGTCCACAGGAATCAAATGAAGCCGGAGAATGGCCGCGCCAGTCGTGCTTGAAGTAAACGCGGATCGTGCGGGGGGTTCGGGGCGTCAGAGCGAGAGCCGAATCCCCTCCGGGCAGAACGGCCGAGGCATGAATAGCAATGAGGACATCTCAAAGATGCAGCGGTGCAATTGGACCGTTTTGCCGGTATGGTTTTTGTTTTGGAGGGGATTGAGCCTCGCTCGGAACTGCAGCGCATTTGACTATGGCGTTCCGTGTACAGGATGGCAAAGGGGTGATGGCGACGGCATCCTCAGTAATGGCACCTCAAAATGATGACGGGCAGCGTGGCAGTCGCGGAGTGCGTAGCGCAGCTGGATTAATTGCGAGTGCCCCCAAACCGACGTGCGCTGGGAATCTGGGACGGCAGTGGACTACGTATGTAGGTCTTGGCACGCAAACAGAAAGAGTCTGGAAGGCTATCGCAAAGGAGCCGCGCGATGAGGAGAGAACGTGCACCATCTTGTAATGTCCGTTGACGCGCCTGTGAGCGCGGTTTATCGACCCGTCCGACACAAGGAGGGGTGATGAGTTTCCTGCGAAGTTGTTATCCGGGGCAAATCCGGGGCGTCGGTCGTCGGGATAGAAGTATCAGAGACGAACAGGCTACTACTAGATGCTCCGGACCCAGGGACTGGAGACGGTACATGACCGTGATTTCATTGTCGTCAACATCTGAGTTGATTTAAAAATAGTAACTGGAAAATAAGGGAAGGGCGGCCCCCGTCGACGGACAATTGCCACAAACCAATGTCGGTAATCAAAAAGGATCCCGGTGAAATGGAAGTGGACCTTCAACCATCGCCCGAGGCCTGTGTGACGGAAACTGAGCGTTTGAGGCCAACGGACGTCGCCCACAGGATTCGGCGGGGTCGGGCACGGCCTCTGGGGGGTCCTCGGGTGCGCTCACAGTATAAAGGGCGAAATAAAGATGTAACTGACCTTCATCCCCTAGCGGGATCGCCCACCTCCCCCCTCCTTCCTCCCTCCCTTCCTGCGCTCAGCGTCAATGGTAACCTGTTACCCTGCTGCAGTGTGTACCCACCGTGTGAGCTGGCGTTGACGTCGTGCACCTCAACCCATCGCTGACGGTGTCCACCCAGGTGCGGCAAGACCTCAACGCTGCCGTGAGGCGCATCGAGAAATTGCCAGATGCACCTCCAGTGTCGTCGCGACGATGCCCGTCAGGGCTGCGATTGCTGGGCGGATCGAGATGCACGCACCTTTCAAAGTCGTTGCACGTCCGCTTGCTCATGCGCAGCCATCGTCAAGCGCGGTGTACCGGGGCGCCGAGCGCTCTGATACAACATGCACCGATGCTGGCCGTGTACTTGGTACCGCCGCCATCGCCGATGCTGGCCTTGTACTTGGTACCGCCGCCATCGTTCGCCCGTTCCAACCCTACCTTGGTTGATGAAGGCCCGTCTCGTCAGCGACTGCGTCGGTGATCCTGACAAGTCGTCGACGTCCCGCAGTGTGCACATGTGCACATACCCACCGTGTAAGCTATCCTCCCTGTCCAGCATCGTATCGCATGGCTGACAGGCGTCCACAAGGTGCTGCGATTACTGCAGCGTTCGCGATGGGATATCAGCCAGCACCGTTGATCGACGCAATGGAAAGGCACGTACAATGTTATATCCTTGAATGTTGTCCCGTTAATGAATCCCTTTCGCCAGACTCATGCGACCACGATCAGTGCGCTCATCGCCGAAAACCAAGATTTCCACTCACAAAGAGCCATTGTGGTCCGTACCGTCGCCATCCGCAAGGTGCGCAGGCTCCTACGTTCACGATGGGAATCGCATTCCGAACAAAAGGTACGCACATCGTAATATCTTTGCACGTCGTCTCGCTGATGAACCCCATTTACAAGGCTTGCACCAACAACAAAGGGCGCGCGGCGCTCGCGGCGAGGACAACATGCCCGGGTCGATCTTTCCCGTGTCAGATGTCGCCGTTCTCGTCCGCCGTCGCACCACAGACTCCTGTTTGTGGACGTGAAATCCCGTCACATTGTCGCGATATGAATCAGCCGGTATGGTTGCAGATGATATACGAAAGGTACGACATACATTGTACTGTCTTCGGATCTCGTTCATGATCCTCAAGGTTCCTATAACTACGAAAGAGTGCGCTCATCGTCGCGAAAGAAATGCGCACAGCATAAACATACCCATCGTGTGAGGTATATTATCTTTGGTGCTTCGCCGCAGTGGCGCTGACGAGCGTTCCAGGTCCATATTATCTCGATGCTCATCAGCGACTCGTATACTGGGCGAATATTCGGTATGCCCATACCTTCAGAACTCATTGCAATGCCAAGAAAGCTCATCTATGTCTCAGGTGTCCGGGAACAGAGCCGCGTGCCGCCATCCTGGCATACGGGCAGATGAGGAAGCTCCTCACGCCTTTAGTTATCGACGTACCTGATGTCTGCGGTACCGGGAACCGTTAAAATCGACGACGACGAAAGAAGCACCAGTGCGTGAAGGGAGGACGAAGATGCGCGCCTACTTCCTCGAGGCAAGTGTTGCTCATGGCGTACTTGTTAGCCTGACTGACGACGGCGCAAAGAAGACATACCAGTGTCCTGAATATTCGCGCCGTGCGTGCTACTTTCGCTCCTTGCTCCGCGAATACTTCCTGATTCGCCTCTCTACAGCAGGATATTGTGGGATTGGGCGATCGACTCAGCGCGAGGAGAACTTGACGGCGCCGAAACGGAGTACTAGACCATATGCAGAGCCAAGATACTGCACGGTACCCGGTCGGCAGCTGGGGACGGTCGGCAGCTGGAAGGAGCTGGTCGGTGGTGGTGGTCTGGTGGTGGTGGGCGAGAAGAGCAATGACCGCACGGCACGGATCATGATCTGATCTACAAGCCACGTTGCTTGTCTGTTGAATCTAGACCACCACCACCAGTCGCGAAGTCGCAAGAGCTCAACTGAAGCCCGAGCTTTGTCCGTCTACGGCCGCTCCAAGCTTGCTGCCACCGGGCTGGGGTCTCTCTCCCCCTCCTTGAACGACATTCGATGTCAAGTCGACGTTCATTCTTGCCTGCACCGGCGCTGCAATCCGTCTGCTTCGCGTTATTAGGGACGAGTTTGCTGGGAGACATTGTGAGTGCCTCACTGACCTGTAGATGACGGGGATTCTATCCTTACCGAATCAGTAACTGGATAAAGACGCGACTTCTAGGTGTCTCCTCTCCCCTCGTGCGTGCCGAATGTTCCTCTCACAAAGTATCAAGCTGACAGGCCGTTCTGCGTCGGGATTCAGATATCCCCGACTGTTTCTTAGTCGTGCTGCTTATCTATGGCACATTGTACCTCGTCTGGTTCTGCAATTGCATGCCCATGCGCTTTAACTCGAGATACCTGGGAATTATCAGATCTTCACCATGTCTGCTGGATGTGTCTGTTGTCGACACTGCAATCTCTCGCGTACCTGATAACCTCTCAGCTGTTCTCGCCGCATGATTACCTGGAAGGCCGATATCTTGAATTCTCTCGTCAACGGACGGACGCCTCTCTAGACCTGGCTGCTACTTCTACTCGTTGCTCCTTGATACGGTGGAAATAATATTCAGGACCTATTCGCCCAACGAATCGCTTACGGACTCGAAAGCCGACGTCTCGATTGTGTATTCTGGCGCACGCTACCGTCTCTGATGCGACTTCAATAAAGCAGCGCCAGGAGGAGCTCATCTCAAGCCTGTAAGTAGGTGCGCGTCTCCCTCTTTGTTGAATACATACCTGATTTTGCCTTTCATTTCTGTGCAATGTGTCGGATAAGTTATACCAATAGACCGCCGAAAGGTACCGGTAGACCCGACTGCTGAGATTTATGAAGATCCCAGGGGCATGCACGGTGCTCATCCGTCCTGAGTTATTAGACTGACACGTTCAGTACTTGTCCTCGAGGAGAACGGCCACGCACGATCGCAATTTTTCGTTCAGTTATCGTCGTTGGTCAAGTTCCCATACTCCGGGCACGGAACTGGTGCGCGTGGCTTTTCCAGAGTACGTGTGTGTAAATCTCCTTCGTCATTTTTCAATGTCTAATGAGTTCCCGTTTGGGCGCGCATTCGTGTGCACAATGCTCGATGACGAAAATATCAGTAACTTCAGACGATACCAAAATCTGTCCGGCCCTTTCTGACTTAGTGACCTTCGTCCCATCCACTGCCAGTTCGATCGGCATACCGCAGGCCTGTATAAATCAGAGTCGGTGTTGACGCAGCTAGCACCAAGGAAGTATCCCGCTGTCGTGTGAGGCTGTCTAGTCATCAACATTTTCGTTCACTCAACCTCATAACGGGGCAGCAACAGTGGGAACGGAATGGCTCACTTGCATCGCAGAATTCTCCTCCGGCAATGAAGCTGAGTATTTACATCCCTCTCAACGCCCACATCAAAATTTACCCGTGCAAAAGGTAGTCTTGGACGGGAAGTGAGTATCCAAATTCGCTGCGGAAACCAAGGTACGTGCTTACCGAAATTGTGCCCGTCGTTGACCATGTGCATCGTGAGCAGATATGGGAGGGGAACATCGTTGTTGCGATTGGTTTTTCGGGTGCCGCGGGTCTGTGTGCAGGCAGTTCAACGATGGCTTGATTGAAACATTGGAGTCACTCACAGTGTGGGGAAATACTGCTGGCGCGTTGGTAGACAGTGCGCTTTGGGATGATTCAGTCATGCGCGGGAGGGGCAAAGAGCCAACGTACGTGCGTCCAAGACTCATCGCCGCAGCCAACGAAGAATGGTGAAGTTGGCGACGCTAGGGTATGGAGCATGGGCGATGCGGTGGAGGTCGGCGGCGGAAGTTCAGATGGCGGGTCTCCTTAATGAGTACAATGAGTATACTTTGTCCATTAGCGCACTGGTTAGAGTGGTATTGCACTACTGGATGATGAGATGAAGCCGATGTACTTGATCTTCAATAAATCAGATATGGTTCTTGTCTATGACCACCGTCAGTGATATCCACGAGGGAATAATGGGATTACCTCGAATGGCGAACAGGTATACGCGAATCCGTCCAAGTCGGTCACCGTTAGGGTATGGGGCGGGCCTGTTAAATTGAGTCAGCATCAGCATTGGTGAGGGGTAAGTGAGTGACTCAATGGTAGACCCTTGGTATAATATTCTCCGTACAAAAAAAGTTGTTACTGTTGGGCGTCCTCGTCGTTGGGGAATTCCTGGTACGTGGGCGGATGACAAACCCTCCCCGCCGGTTCGCAGCGGGCGGGTACTTGATCGCCTCTGTGTGAACGTCAGTTGGATATGTCACGGCAAACAGCAGTGAGGATACCTCTAGCTCGCGTGTGGAGGATGGGCCTATTGTGCCTGCGTGACCCCAGTCAGCAATGCTCAGGCGCGGGGGAGAATACATGAGATGGCGTCGACGACGAGCTATCACTGAAGGAGTTGAGAAATGATGGTTGGGGGATGAGGACGGTGGGTTACGGTGGTTGTGATGTGGGCGTCCAGGAAGCGAAGGAGAGCGAAGGAGCGACTGTGAGGCGGAATCGTGTTGGGGGATGAATGTCAGTTGCGTACCCAGCTCCGTCCTTTATACTTCAAGCGCAGCCGAGGACGCCAGAGAGCCCGAGCGTCCCCTCTCCAATGCCTTGCAGCGGAGAGGTTAGCTAGTCAGCACAGCATAAAAAAGCTGTGGACAAACCTTCCAAAAAAAAAAAAAAAAAAAAAAATTGCTTATCGGTGCAGGTTGCTCGCTACGGGTCCTGACAAGCACTGAGGATGTACCCCATCCATTTCCGGGACTCAGTTTCTTTGCTCCATCCTTATTTCGCGGCGATTTAGTTAACCTAGTTTGTATCGGAGTGCTGTCGATAAGCTGGTTCGTCCCATTCGAAGTCAGGCCACTACGATGCATGCGCCCGGAAGGTCAAGCAAAACTGTTGGGCGATTCGACACCGGAAACCTCGTTGATCGAGCACGTTTGCGCAAAAGAAAGGATAAATTCCGGGACGTATATCACACAGTAGAAAAAACGCTTTACAGCACCCAAGCCCCGAACCCGAGTCGAACGGGGATCCCTGCGCAATTACTGCACGGATGTACCTGGAATCAAGTATAGGTGCGCACCTTGCGCCGTCGGGTCTGCGTCGGTAGTCCTTTAGGTCATTCGGGATATCCAGAGATAAATTACAATGGTTGAGGAGTTGTAGTGTTGAAACCATCGGGGGAAGCATGAACAAGGTTCGTGCGATATCTAATCGCAGGCACAGAAATTCCAGAAATGACAAAAAAACATCCCCGAATCTCTTAGGACCCGATACAGAATCGAACTGGTTCCCTCCCGGATGTACGCGTCTCCAAAATACAGGATGGAGGTGCGTACCGTGCGCCGTCGCGTCAGACGTTAAAAGGATATGTGTGAGATACGCGCCTCCTTACGAGCATGCTCAGCGGAAAAATCAACATCGTTCTGAGTATGTACTGTCTGCCGCATGAGTCAACGATAATCAGGGTACGAAACTGCGCTGAAACATGATTGTGAAATGTGCTTCCCACACACATGTATATGCAACGAAAAGATTCGGAAGGGATTCAATTCGCGGTGCACGCAAAGAAGGTTGAAGGGGGAGAAAACGAAAAACGAAAAATAAAACGGTCGGGAAAAGCTGCCGTACATGCCCTGCATGATGCGTGAGGAGTCCCCGAGTCGAATGTGGTCTTCCCTGTGAAAGGGGAAAAAAATGTCCCCGGACCCGAGTTATCACCCGCTCCCGAGTCGAACGGGTTCCTGCTGAAATGAGGGTGATAGATAACAAACACCTATCTGATGCAGTAGCATCTTCACGCCACTGGGTGTTGATGCTTGTACGAGCGACAGAGATAGGATTGGGAGTGAAAGGGAGTGAGGAGTTCGAGTGCCCCGGCCGAGAACTTGTATTTCGATCCAGGTAACTTGCAGACGTCGCGGTCCAGAAAATGGGTAGAGAGCAGAAGTGGATGATATCGGTTCAATAGCCAGAGCGGTGGGTCAAAGGGTAGAAAAATCTCTGTGCGAGCGGGTTTAAACGTGGTGGTGGTGATTTTGAAGAGGAGGAGGAAGCCGCGAAGAAAGCTGAAGAATGTGTGCAAGTTGTACCATCTTGATTCCGTCCCCGGGTGGATCCCGGGATACAACCGCCGCATCCAGGTGAACCACGGTCCACAGACGTACCAAATTGAGCGCCCAGAGATGGATCGTGGTACCAACCTGACGGAGCGAGTCATAGACGTAGTTGGGTGTATGCATAGACTTAGGAAGGTAGGCGTCATGCAGACAGACTTGTGCGCGCAGGATTGGACATGAGAGCAAGAAGAAAGAGCGGCCGGAGATTGCCGAGGGCCGAGAGCGTTGACACATGCGCATGACGCGTCCTTTCTTCTCCGAAACCTTCATGTCGTTTTCTTGTGTTCTTGCTGCCTTCCTGCCCTTTGCCCTGCACCACGCGCCACGTCATAGGCGCATCCTCCTCTTCCGTACCTCCGACGCCTTTTTTCGCTTTTTATGCCTTCATGTTTCTCTCAAACGGTTCATACGACCTCGCGAACCGTGCTACGCTGGTGCCCAAGCTAACCCATCGACATGCCTCACCGTGGATCTCAATGTCCCCCAGTCCCGGCATCGCGTGGCTCGCACGCGCGTCTTTTCACTCCTCAGAACAGCACTGGCACTAAATAAGTGGTACTGGTCCGGCGCAACACCATGCCGACTAAGTGCCGAGTAAACCACCGCCATCGCCGCTCCTCAGGCCACCCAAAGCCACGGTCCGATATCGTCGCCGGTGTGGATCAGAGTTCGGTACACCGTCGCTTCTAGCGCTCCATTCACATACATACGACGTCCGCTCCTTCACCATCTCACGCGCCCCATCTGCGTCATTTGCGTCCTTATCCGCCTCCCCTGTGCGCTTCGCCCTCCCTGTCCTCCCTCCCTTTCGCTCTGATCATGAACCTCGCTCTACTAACCTCGCTTTTTAGGCACTTGGACTTGGACTAACTGGCCCTCTTGCACATGTTGACGAACCAACGGGACTCCGGCGGCGCCGCCGCCCTTGCGGACGTATATGGGGTGCCGCAGAAGGAGCCCGCAGCTGCACGCGCGTGTCAGCATCATCCCCGCGCAAAACGACCTTTGACATCTCAGCGCCGACTTTAAGAAGCGTGGCAAGGGCACGGCCCTTGCTGCACCAAGGGGAGTGGACGGGGAGTGAAGAGAGAAAGGAGAACGGTGTTGGGGGTATGTTTCTTTCCGGGAGGTGCGTCGCGGTCTTGCGTCTTTCCTGCCTTCTCATCCTCATCCTCATCCTCCGCTCCCCCTTCACTCGCAGCCGTCCCTGCCTCCTCATCCCCTTCAGCGCCTGGCCCTCCCCTCCGCACAAACTGCACCGCACCTGTGTGTCCATTCCCCGAGCTTTTTCCTCCAATGACGCCATCTATAGCTATCCCCGTCAAATAGCAAGCACCAATCGATATCTTGCAAGACCCCACGTCCCAGGTTCCGCATACTGATCTCTCACGTCTTGTTCGAGTTCGCTGATAGCTCATTCAGAACCTGTTATCTACCTTCCCATCCTCCACCATCACTCAAGCCCCGTTGAACCCCATCTTGCCAGGCCCGACGGCGCACGGCGCGCATCTGCCCTGGATATATATCGCCCAACATGGTCAGTAGATATCCCATTCGACTCGGGTCAGGCCCTGGTCCGACCATTCCCTTTTTCTTTCCACTGTGGGTGGGTCGTCTCGAAAAACTTGAGTTGAATGCTTTTCAGGGGCCTATTATTCTTCGGCGACGGACAGACCCTCTATCCGCGCCACCGGTCACAATCCTGATGACCATATACAGAGGATTCTCGGGATCATTGGCGAACGAACAGCACCCTTGACGCTCTATCCGTGATTTTTGGCTATGGAACAACAGCCGTAACTCTCTATCCGTGGCTGTGCTTGCAACTCGTCCGTACCCCTCCCTCGGCCACAATGCTCTGCCCATACCCGGTTCTCTCGGGAGCAAAACACAACTCGTACCCCCCCCCTCCCCAGGTTGCCAACCCGTACCCCTCTCTCGGCCGCAATGTTCTGCCCATACGCGGTTCTCTCGGGAGCAAAACACAACTTGTACCCCCCCCTCTCCCAGGTTGCCAACCCGTACCCCTCCCTCGGCCGCAATGCTCTGCACATACACGGCTCTCTCGGGATCAAAACACAACTCGTACCCCCCGTACCCCTCCCTCGGCCGCAATGCTCTTCCCAGAAGTGGTATTCTCAGTATCCCTGTTGTCTGCGACATTGTTCTAAGCGCAGCCGCAAAGCAATGGTCCATAAAAAGCCCTGCGCGCACCCGCTTTTCTGTTTCCTTCTGTTCTGTTTTGTATCCTCCATCCGATATTCGCAGAATGAGGTCCTCCACATAGCAGTGTGGCCTTTTGCACTGCCTCAAAACAACGTGTATAAAAGCCCTGCATGACCGTCTTCAATAAAAGGCTTCCCTGGTATCTGTCGCAACACAAGCACTCAGTCAGCGGACATGGTACGCGGGTAACATCTCAGTATGCATATATCTGAATGCAACCTTCAGGTCGATACTGAGCAGAATACCAACCCCAAGCTGGGGGCTCATCAGTGCAACGTCAAGAGGAACGGAATGGCTCTGATCCTCACGAGGATTGTGGCTGCTAAGCAGGGCAATGCCATATCGACGCTCCATGGAATCATCGGAAAACTGAAGGCAGAGGTGTTCTTCCTGCGCACAGTCCTCCACTCGGTGCGTGTATCGTTACACAGTTTCCTCAGTGAATCTGAGTGCCTGAACAGAAGCTCGAGGCCATTCTCGCAACACAGTACGCCTTGCAGCAAGAAGTCCGAGCTTTGCAGAAGCCCCGTCATGTCCCTGAGGAGGACGATACACTGGAGACAATAGTGAGGATATCAGCGCCTTACGGTTCTAATTCTAACTATCTCATCGTCAGGATGAATTGGAGGAAGAAACCGAAGCCGCAATGGAGTTGCAGCACGGAGAAATGGAAGAATGAGCGCCGATTCCTGTACTCATGGGGCCGAGCACATTTACGTTCCAGAAAACTCAGAAAAGTAGTTGTGACATTGTGCAGATTCCTCTCAGCTGTCCTGGGCCTCCTTTCACGAAACAGCCGCTGGGCTAAAGTCTACTAGTTGTGTTGTACAGTCTAATCCTCTATGGTGTAATTTGATTGTTCTCTATACAATGAGTTGAGGACATTCTGTACACATCTCTTGAGGGCACAGAAGAGGATGCAAATGAGGTTCAATTAATCGAACGGGCGCGGCCCTACATTCGAGCCCGAGTCACGGTGTTCAGACAGGATGAACATTGCTCAAGCGAGAGTTCAACAGATTAAACAGGGAGTTGACGTCTGCAAACACAACACTACTCCTACTCCTTGTGAAGAACAAAAACTTCTGACTCGCGGAGTCGAACTAGGAAACTCCGCTGACACAGGACTGAGCAGAAGACATTGCTACTGGCGACCATGGTGACCGGGCTCGTAAACAGTCTGCATTCTAGTGTACATGATACTCCAGTGTTTGTCTTGGATGCGACGGGCTCCTGTTTATAGTCGAAATCTTGTGAGATGCCGTCCATAAGCTCTTGCCGCTTGCAACATCCACGGCGGCCATCAGTGCCGGCAAATGCCGAGGGCAGCAACTTTGGTTGCATAGGACAAGAACGGGTGAGGCATGTCCATAGTGCATGTGAGTATTTGAAGGCAGTCATTGAGTGGTCGCTATTGAGGCACCGGAGCACAAATAAATCTGACCGTGCTTGGCCGTTACAGCCGCTTTCGACGGACCGTGCCAGGCAGCGCCCATGCCGACCCCGGGCCGCGGACGGGTCAAGAATTGCCGTCGAACATGGCCACGACGGGCGGCAGCCCTAGAAGGGAATCGGCTCATAAGCGGTTGCTGGAGGTTGTTATGCCGCCGCATTTGAGCATGACATTGACCTCGTGACAGAACGGATAAAAGGCCTGGGGAAAAAAACCGGATACAAAACCCAGATAAAAAAAAACCCAGATGCAACTACATCCGGTCGTACTACCGGGTCCACACAACATGGATCGTAAGGGGTAACCTAATCTGTACCGCCCGAGGGATGTTCGGGATGGGTTTTTCCATTGTATACACCCGGGTATTCCCCTCAGCATTCCGCTGTAAGCAACCGTTGAGAAGAAGATACGCCTTGGTTCAAGGATGGTACCTAATTTGCGATAGAAGAAAGTCATTTTGGGCTGTAGTACTCTCAGATGTCGGTGGGGAAGCTTCGATTCAAGGGGAACGAAGTGCGATCCAGAGGTTTGGTGACTCGCCACGGCTTTAGCTTCACCAGTCCGCCCCCAACCGAATGTACTCATTCGAGGACGGGCGATTGAAATGCATCGGTAAGACAAACGGGGGGGGGGGGGGGCGGAAGGGTCAACCTGTGGACGCTCTTAATAGGTTTTATGTCTGAGCGTTGATCCGTCGTCGGATTTCGTTTGGGGATAACGCCGACGTGTCGGAAGTTTTTCTGATCAGGCCCCCTCTTAAGAGAACCGGATGGTCTCGCAGCCCGCAGTCGCCCTGTCCTCTTAGCTCCTCTTTTGCGCTGTCTCCCTCTTCGTTGTGCCGTGCTTCTTTCCAGCGACTTATAGTCTTCCGTGTATCCAACCACGGTGCCACAAGCCCCCGATCACAGCTGGACACTAGGTATCACAACTTCCGCCGCCATTGATTAAAAAAGTATAGCATACCTGTGCCTGTCATAAGTGCTGTGTGCGCCACGCCGTGACAGCTGATCATATTATGGCAGCCGACTGCAGCCGACGCAAAAAGTTACAGCACAGCCACCTGCTGTCATAAGTGCTGTAATAATTGCGCGGATATCACCGATCAACACAGGCTCTGGCAGTGCTGCCAGGACCCCGGTTTATACCTTTGGAGGCCAGGTCCGGTACCGGACAAAATTTTGGATTTTTGACCTCCAAACCTAGGTCCAAACCGGACAAAAATCAGCGTCTGACCGCCGCGAGGCCAGGTCCTGTCCGGACAAAATTTCAGGAGCAAGTCGAAGTTGGGTCAAGTGGACTACAAAGTTTTGACCTGAAAGTATCGTTTCCTAGTCCAGAATAGGCAGCAAACAGCTTTTCACACAATCTGCATCGCAGGTGGAGGTGCCAGAAATTTTTGCGTATTTGAGACCCCGTGGGAACCAAAAATTGCCTTTTGGGGGTACTCGGCTAGGTCCCGTCCGGACAAAAATCACCCTCGCAGGGTGAAAACCTGTCCGGACAAAAATTGGCGAATCGGTCGACTTTGGGACCTGGCCTTCAAAGGTATAAACCGGGGTCCTGTGCTGCCATAAGTAAGTGCTGTAATAATTGCGCGGACCCCTGCTCACGCCACTGGCAGCCGATCAAACCTACGTCGGGCAGCCGATCAAGAAAGTTACAGCACAGCCACTCCTGAACTGAATCTGGGTCCACCAGGCGACGGATTCGGTTCGCTAGGCCCGGGTGGAAGGCACTTTTTGAGTTTATAGCACAACCGTTCTCAGCATCTCAACCACTATGTACTTCAGGTCCGTATTAGTCAACAGAACCTCCACCGCAGGCCGAAATACACCGAAACCTTGAACGTAAGTGCAGGAAAGGATGTGGCTGGAAACTCAAGGCTTAAGCTAAAGCACCTTTGATTTGTATGGTCCTTGTAAGTTCATTTGACACGGCGGCTGAGATGACTCTGCAGTCGAAAAAATGTAAACGATCTTTGGCTGCAAAATGAGAGTTGCTTTTGCTGGCCTTCTCGCAAATCGTCCGTTGACCTAGAGTTCACATGGTTTGACGATTGGTATTTCAACAAGCGAGGAACGAGCTTTCCACGTTAAAATACAG
The DNA here is from genome assembly GCA_029449255.1 of Mycena polygramma. Classification (NCBI taxonomy): domain Eukaryota; kingdom Fungi; phylum Basidiomycota; class Agaricomycetes; order Agaricales; family Mycenaceae; genus Mycena; species Mycena polygramma. The sequence goes on from JARKID010000110.1 coordinate 367,604, forward strand.
GTATGGAAATCTTCCAGAATATTTTGCCCGAACCGTGGTCGACGTCGGAGAGTCGTTATCATGTTACAGCACTAAGTCGTGGGCGTGTTGTGGATCAGAGAGACCTAATCCAAATTCGTCGACGCACTTACAAGGCCATGCATCAAAATTTGGTCAAAATGGGATGTTTTCGGTCGCACGTTCGGGACGATAGGTGGCATCTTTGACAGCCCAGATGGAACAATATTAAAGCGCCCGAGTCCGCGCCGGAAACCAACTTACGTGCTACTGGCTTTAAAGCCATCCTGGTTCATATATAAGACCACGTATCTTGCCTAAGTCGTCACCTTTGTTAACCATCGCGTACGTCGATCTGCAGCTGCGCGGTTCACCCCCTTCGAAGTCAATCAACGCCAGGATGCATAACTGCCTGCAAATTGCAGAGCTTGTGGACATGATATGCTCCCAGTTCGATTGTTGGGCCAATCGATCGGACCGGCGCGCCCTTGCCGCGGTAGCAAGAACATGTATGACTTTCAGGGACCCAGCCCTAGATCGCTTGTGGAGGTCGACATCCCTAGGGCAGCTGCTGGTCTATTGCATGCCCTCCGACTTGTGGACCATGGGAAGGGAGAGCTTGCCTGACGGGCCGGGGTTTACAACGCGCATGGTGGCGAGTCATGATTCAGTCAGACCTATAGGAAGCTGAATCGCAGCTAGACACAGCTCCGGCCCATTTGTGACTCGGATTGGCAGAGGGTTCGCTTGTATGCGCCACGCGTCAGGATGCTAAGCTCCGGGGACCACCACCTGTGGGACCTTGGACCCATCTTCCGAAGCCTGAGGCTCGCTTTCCCTGAATCACTTCTTCATAATCTCCAGGATCTGCGATGGCAGTATTATCATCCCCAGTACATCAGCATTTTCCTCCGGCCCTCGATGACGAGGATCTCCCTCCATCTAAGCACTGCATCTCACTGTTCAATCTTGCCGGTGCTTGATCAGAGATGCCCCAATCTGGCCGATATCTCCATCACTGCCAGTTCTGACCTGGACCTTCAACCACTCTCATGTTTCGTGGCCCGCTTGCGGGGTGCCAAGAGCCTCTATGTTCCTTGTTTGGAGCAGGATGCCCTGCAGTATCTATCGATGCTGCCGACACTCGAGTCGCTGACGATGAGAATCCTTGCTAAGAGACTCGTTGTGCCAGCGGCGCCTACAGTGCCTACGTTTCCAGCACTGCATCATTTGGAGATTGATGAAGCCACGGTCTCGGACACGACCCAATTCCTTCGAATGTGCAGGGATGTTCCGTTAGAGACTTTGAGGGTCCAGCGCGTCAGGTCGCGCTCCGGCCCTCTGACGGCTGATATGGAAAGTTTTTTTTCCGTCCTTGCGGCCAGGGTTTCCCACTCCACGCTCACGCGGCTCCGCATAAATGGTCACACCGGCCGCTGGTCGTACAGGGCCCGCAGTATCTACCTTATCCAACCCGAAACACTTGCCCTCCTGCTGTGCTTCAAGAATATGACCTTTTTGCATCTAGCCTGCGATTGTGGGTTCGATCTAGACGACGATACCGTTTCGCGGATGGCACGGGCATGGCCCCAGATCGAAACGCTTCGCCTAGCCGGCATCCTGCCCTCTGCCAGCCGTCCGCGTGCAACGCTTGCAAGCCTGCATAGCATAGCTCGGCACTGTCCGCGCATCGTCGCCCTTACCATGGCGTTCGATGGCTCGGCCGTTCCGTCCCCCTGTACAGCCAGTCCTGGCGTCGTCGTTCGCAACGACGGCTTACGCGAGATGAACGTTCTGCATTCGCCGATTACCACAGCGATCGCCATGCAGCAATTTCTCTCAGGCCTGTTCCCAAACCTGTACCGGATCACTACGTCTCGCGAAGGTATGGACAATAACGGTTATGCTCAGCTTGCAGAGGAGGAGGAGGAGATCCGATATCATCGCTGCTGGAAGGAGGTGGACCTCAGCGCCTGATCGGGTGCCCTGTCCAGAATCTTTCTCCGAATCGCCAAGCGTGTCCCTAAGCTATTCCAGAACTTGAAGAAGCTGTTCTAATGCGATCTTCGCAGCGAGCCCCAAATTGCCGTGGACAACAGTCTGCAGCAATCTCCGGTTCGATCCCAGGATTGCCAGGGTGTGAAACCGCTTGAACTTGTGTATATATTTCACGCAGATGGTGCCCACCTTCTGGCCCATCAGTCTTTTCAATCCCCTCTGCCCACAGGTACGTACACAGGTGGGTAGCGTTACACGCCACTGTCCTGCTCAGGAACCACTGGTTCAGGAAGTATCCCGGTGTACTTACACAAGAGTCAGATATGTGGTGATGGTCAGCAAGATAGTCAGCGCCCAGGTTTCACCTCTAAGCCCGCAAAAGCTGGGCCTGGGCTCCAGCAAGCTGGGCCGGGCCCGGCGCAGGCTTGAGCGGTCCTGGGCTTGGGCGTGAGAAAGGCCAGCGGGCTTGAGCTTTGAAGTCCGGCGATTCAATTCGGTTTGAAAGTCGCTTTCCGGCTTGTTTCGGAAGTCCAGCGTTACTGCAGTACATACTTGGCACATACTCTGGCTCGATACTCATGACGGTGGGGCTAAAATTATAAAATAAAGAAAGAAAAAAGAAAAAAAAGGGTGGGAAAAAGGAGAGATTTCCGCGGCATTCCTGGTACCGATAGGTTACCAGGTTTCAAACGAGAAATAAATTTCAGCCAGAATCTGTATCCGATCGTACCATCAAACCATGAAAATAATTAATTAACTCCTACTTTTTGACGGAATATCCAAGGACCCCAACTCAAAGTCTAAAGAACCTAGGTATGTAGATTCCACGGTGGAATCACTGAAAAGTTCGCGGCTTGCTCTCAAGCCCTCTGTTATCCTTGGTCGAGTGGGCTCAATGTGAGTTGGTCGACGCGCAATTTAGCGAGATGAATCTTTTGTCAAGAGGGATTTTTATTAGCGTCAAAATTGAAGGAGGAATTCTTTTGTGGAGGTCCAAAGTGGGACTGATCAGTCAATTACGGCCTCCACTTGCGAATAATGAGTGCTACCACCTCACAAAGGCCTTGGACTGGTGCTTTTTTGTATAGAGATGTGGGTTTGAAAGCTTTAGTACTGTCATGTTTCAACATATGGCGATCAGAGTGCACTTTTATTATTTCTACAAAAAACGTGTGTTTCTTCAAAAAATGTGGCTGATTTCCTCAAAAAAACCGAACCTTCAAACTTCGAAAAATTTCACTCTCAAACTTTTGTTTAGAAAAAGTCAAGTCTGCAACTTTACAAAGTCTGCGCTGGTACTTTTCACAAGAAACGCCGGGGATGTGTGGCTGTGCCAACCCTAATGATGGCATCGCCCGTCGAATGCAGTCCATCTCCCTTTGGCTGTTGGGTTGTATTTATTCACAGGGGCTCATATTGAACTGCTCTTGAGTGCCAAATTCACTTGACCTCTTCATGATGTTCCCAAATGACCTATATTACTGTTCCGTCCACCCTTGACTCGCAGGGCTCATTCAGGTGATAGTGCATTCGACGGGCGATGCCATCATTAGGGTTGGCACAGCCACACATCCCCGGCGTTTCTTGTGAAAAGTACCAGCGCAGACTTTGTAAAGTTGCAGACTTGACTTTTTCTAAACAAAAGTTCGAGAGTGAAATTTTTCGAAGTTTGAAGGTTCGGTTTTTTTGAGGAAATCAGCCACATTTTTTGAAGAAACACGCGTTTTTTGTAGAAATAATAAAAGTGCACTCTGACCGCCATATCAACAGCTGGAAATTGGCCGGAAAGCAGACTTCTTCTCGCTCAAATCCAGTTAGTCACAACCAACAAAAGCATTTCGCATCTGTTTCAAGTGACTAGAACAGCATATACACAGAAAATACCGTGGAACTTGCGCCGGGGTGCACCAAAAAAAAAAAAAAAAAAAAAATCGCCCGCGGCCAATGTGGGACTAGTTCAACTTAGGTGGTGACTAACACTGGTTGAACTATTCAAGTTTTTCAGTGAAAAAATTGGTGAAAAAAAGTTTGGATTTTACACTGACTTTTTCAGCAAAACTGAAGCGAAAAAACCGAAAGCTTTTTGTGAAAATTTTGAATCTTGTGAATTTCTGGTGAAAAAGTGGTGAATTCTTGTTGAAGTTCAACAAATCCACTAAGATATTACACATTTTTCACTTATGTTTCCTTGAAAAAGGTGCTGTAAAATCCAAACTTTTTTTCACTGATTTTTTCACCGAAAAACTCGAATAGTTCATCCAGTGTAAGCGACGAGCACCATATATGACTGATATGCAGGGTCAGTCTTTGCTCGGGGTATCAGGGGTGCCCGGAGGGCCTTGTTGATGATGATCTCGGACTTCGAAAACATCGTCCACGGCCCGACCACATCAAACCATCACTTTCGTTACTTTTGTTCGAAATGCCTGTGTTGCACCGTCTTTATTGATTTCTTTCGGATTCTGTGACTCTTCAAGGATGTAGCCTTCCTCAAGAGGTCAAACTATGGAACCAAAGGTGAGGACCTCAACTTTGTGACAGGCAAGGGGTCCAACGATAAGAGAAAAAGACGTACCGATTTCAACGGTTTTTTTCCGCTGCATTATGAGCCAGTCGACTGTACTGTGACTACCTACCATATCAATCTGGTCGGAATGTTCTCCCATGTTCTAGATTCTGTATTTTCTTTTTTCAGCTGTATATACACACCGGTTCTGACAAGTTTCATCCAAAGCCGCGGAAGTGAACAAAAAATGTGATAGGTGGCGCTCGGGGCGAGCAGAATTGGTGCCGACATTAAATTTTAATTCTACCGTGACGGAAGTTGAATTCATCAGTACGTGTCACTTCCCTGTCAACACTGTCTAGAACAAGTATATAAGCCGATATAGCTTGCTGCAAGCTCAACAACCATCCTCAGCCTGTGTCTAACCACACAATTGCTCGTGCATCTCTCCAACATCCGGTGGAGCCGCTTTCACCTCCAGGTCAAGCAACGCAAGATGCACGACTGTCTCAAAATTGCAGAGCTTGTGGGCATGATATGCTCCCAGCTCGGTTGTCCCCACGAGCGGGGGACCCTTGCCGCACTAGCAAGAACATGTATGACCTTCAGCAATCCAGCGCTGGATCACTTGTGGAGGTGTACAGCACTGGAACAACTGTTGGTCTATTGCATGCCCTCCGACTTGTGGAACAGGGAGGGATCGCTTGACGAGTTGGGCTCACGTCGCAAGCTGGCGAGTCGTGATTCAATCAGACCCATAGACAGCTGATTTCCACCTAGAGACAGCTTCGGCCTATCCGCGACTCGGATTGGCAGAGGGTTCGCTTCTATGCGCCACGCGTCAGGATGCTGAGCTCTGGGGTGCACCACCTCTGGCACCTTAGACACATCTTCCCAAGCCTGAGGCTCGCTTTCCCTGAATCGCTTCTTCATAATCTCCAGGATCTGCGATGGTACCATCATCACGTCTTCAACTTCCTTCACATCAGCATTTTCCTCCGGCCCTCGCTGACGCGGATCTCCTTCCATCTGAGCACTGCATCTCATCCTTCGATCTTGCTGGGGATCGGGGAGAGATGCCCCAATTTGGCCGATATCTCCATCACTGCCGATCCCGGCGTGGACCTTCAACCACTCTCAAGTTTCGTAGCCCGCTTGCCGTTTGCCAAGAGCCTATGTGTTCCTTGGTTGGGTCCAGATGCGCTGCAGCATCTATCGACGCTGGCGACACTCGAGTCGCTGACATTGGGGAAAATTGCTGAGACACTCGCCGCTGACGCGGCAGCTACAACGCCTGCGTTTGCAGCACTACGTCATTTGGACATCGATGAGGGCACGGTCGCGGACACGACCCGATTCCTTCTAATGTGCAGGGATGTTCCGTTGGAGACTTTGAGGGTCCGGCGTCCCAGTCGGCGCTATCCTTCGGTGGCTGATCTGAACAGCTTTTTTACCGTCCTTGCGGGCAGGGTTTCCCACTCCACGCTCAGGATGCTCAGCCTAAATGGTAACGGCTGGTTGTCGGAAACGGCCGATCCTCAGGCTTTCAATCTTATCCCCCCCAACACACTTGCCCCGCTGCTCTGCTTCAAGAATATGACCTCTTTGATCATAATATGCACTTGTGTGTTTGATCTAGACGACGATTCCGTTTCGCGGATGGCACGGGCATGGCCCCAGATCCAGAGGCTTTGTTTAGCCGGCACCCTGCGCTCTGCGGACCGTCCACGTGCAACGCTTGCAAGCCTATATAGCATTGCTCGGCACTGTCCGCGCATCTTCGCCCTTGCCATCGCATTCGATGGTTCAGACGTTCCGTCCCCCTCTGCGGCCAGTCCGCGTAACGAAAGCTTACGCCACCTGAATGTTTTACGTTCGCCGATAACCACATCGATCGCCGTGACGCAATTCATCTCCGGCGTGTTCCCAAACCTGACCAAACTCGTCGCCTCTCGCGAATTTCGTGACCGCTGGAACGAGGTGCAGGGCGCTATCTACAAGAGGACTTCCTGAACTTCAATTGACCGGGTATTTCTTGTCCACTTTGTCCATCAGGCTGTAAAACACTGGTCAGTGGTTACTGGTCCCTCGTGAGTCGTTCTATTCAACTTGTTCCATTCTACTTTCAGGTGAGTCAAATAGGTAATACGGTCGAGACGATCTCATAAAAAAATTAGGGCATTCTGACTACTCTACACGACGCTACAGCTGTGCGACTCCGCAAAGTAGGCTCAAATACAGATTGCTGTCCCACGAAAGCACTTTATGTTGAATGAGAGAAATCTGAACAGGCCATCCGATGCGTCTACTCAATGCGGTTCGAATGGTCCAACTTTTGAGGGAAACGGTCAAGATTTGAGCCCGGGGCGGGTGGGCGACTCAAAAGGATCAAAAATGTCCCAAAACGGTAGAAAAACCGTCCGCGCCTGTTGTTCCGCAAAGAGCTGTAAGGTTGACAGGTGACTTCCAGTAAGATATAAATTTTCCAGCGCGACTTTCGAGGGTGCCAGTGATGCAATCAGTCTGAAAGAATTTGACACCGTCTGTGTTTCCGGCAAGGAAGATAATGGATTTATGCATCTATGCAACACAAAATTCAATCAAAAGCACGCCACATAAGGTTTATGACAAGATAAACTCGGCTGAAGGCAAGCACGTCTCTAGAATTGGAATTCAACCGAAAAGGTGTTGATATAGTTTCGCATGGGTGTTGCCCTGGTACCTGGGAAAGGCTCGAACCTTAAGAAATCAGGGGTGTACCAAGCAGTTCGAGTAGAGTTCGTGATGGAGGTGCGGATCAAAGATCTGTGTCCCAAAAGGGATATTCCATGAAAGTTTATCTGGGGGATAGGGACCCGCCGATATTATTGCGTTGATGGGAGAGGAACGGTCGGCCACTTGGAGGAGGCAGGATTGGTTGGGAACGGCTCCGGCCGAACGTCGCGCAGACCCCGCTCATATGTATTGGATGTAATATACGCTTTCTTACACGATCAATTGGCCCGTTGTAACACAATCAAATCAATCGCCCTACACCCTCGAATAGACCGCCTACGCACGCTCCAATCAAATGCCCCAGCCAAGTCAAGCGACTGTTAAAACACCCTCGGAGGTAGAGACCGTTCGGCCAAACTGTTCACTGGCAGCAGTTGGTTCAGATACTCCGCCACACTTGGACCAAGTGTTTGGAAGCGTTAGAACCAGCTCTCTATAGTGTCATAGCACAAGCCTACACAGCTGCTGCTCGGGAATGGGCGTGCCACAGACAAATCTCGTCACCATGGTGAGCAGCGAACCGCCGAACACTGTCCCTCTTCCTATTCCAAGATTTTTTTCACCCATGTTAGCGGGAGCATTCGTACAGCGGGAAAAAGAAAGCCGGTGATCGGGCACTGCTTTAAGACGGTTCTGCGGAGTTTGATGACCTTCGGTTAGACTTTAAGCTGCCGTGATCCCTTCTGAACCCTATTAAAAGCCGGAACACAATCTTGCCTTACCATGACATCGTTTCCCCTCGACATGGACGAAGACGGTTTCCCCGACTACCTCGTTGCTGATTTAGCTCCGGAGGAAGCATCAGCAAAGGAAAGACGCCGCCAGCGAAGGGCGACCAAGACTGCGAAGGCAAGTCCTCGTCTCGGAAAAGCATCTCCCTCGCACTTACCGATCCCTCCAGGAGAACCGCCGAGAGCCCGCAGATCTCCGCATCCAGGTGCTACGCAAAAGTACCCGCGGACGAAGCATGCCCAACGGTGGATCCGTAAGCGTCCGCCACAGGCATTGTCCCAAGCATTCTCACTCTCAATACTCACGGTCACCAAACAGAAGCCTCCGAAGCGTGCCGTTAGGCTGTCTCGCGAGGCTGAGCCATTTGTAGAAGGGGGCGCTCTGGAGCTTGAACATGTTCGCGGTGTTCTGCAGCCTGTTACCCCAGGGCCACCTGTTGAGCCGAAGGTTGTCTCCCTTCTCGTCTGTCTTTCCAACACCTAAAATGGTCTCCGGCAGCACGACAGTCGCCTGACCATAAAGCTCCGCCAGCACGACAGTCGCCTGACCATAAAGCTCCCCGCCAGAAACCAGTATCGTGGACAGGAAGCAGCCAACGGGAAAGCAGGAGCTCAGTAAACAAACGGGCACCGAACAAGCACCGAACCATTTGAAGGCAGTAACTGTGGATGGTATCAGCAAGCGACAATAACGTACGGTATTGCTCAACACCGTTGTCCTGTTTCCTCCCCGTCCTGAAATTGAATGCACTCCAACCCCGCTCTCTCAGCTTATCGGGTTTTCTATGCCGCAAAAGTCCGATTTGGCTTATAAGCCCAGATAGTGAATTTCTGAACCTTATAGCCTAGGGTTAACTCAATCGGTGCGTACATTATCAATATTGGATTTAGAATGCAACCAGAGGGGGGTCCTTTTGGGTTATAAGTCCAAATATGGACTTATAATCCTCTATAAGGCTCTATAAGGAAGCCTGTTGGCCTATAAAGTTCAGAGATTCACTATAAGCCATTATAAGCCAAATCGGACTTTTGCGACACTCATATAAGCGGTGTTCCAGGATCGACGCCATGCTCATGCTCGATGATTCTCATACGCAGTCCCTCTGGCACAAAGTCTTTCTCTTCTCTCCATCCAGATCCCACAGTTACGAGTCGTGCCCCAACCCTTTTCCAAGAACCAAGAACACTTCGACGCCAAGCCTGACACCGACGGGATCGGGGCCCGTCCTTGCCACGCACTTTCTCACCATGAAATCCATCACGGGTTGTCGACGCTGACCTGTAATCAGATATAGATTGAATATCGACTGCCTGGTTAAAACAACAACTTGAATTGGTTGGAACTCGGGGACAAGAGATCTCTGATTCTCGCATCCAGTCGGGTCGGGCATTACCTCACGCAGGTAACAGTCCCCGCTCATCGGAAGGTGCTTACTGGCCTACTGCTTGGAGTATTGAATGTTGAACGGCTTTGGTACTGCGCGCGCTAACCGGGATGCCGTGCTCAGGCTTTAGACTTCTGATCTTGTCAACCCAATGGTCCCCGTATTCATCCACTGAAAGAGAAGACTCGCGTCACCTTGTATGTTGTGGATAAAGTAGTACTTGATATCCACTCAAAGTCTCGAACGTGCTCAGATAAAATCAGGCTATGAGAAGAGCCTTCCGCATACTTACCACTCCGCCACACTCTATCCCCTACCACCCAGATGGATGTTGCAGCCAGCAACGACACCAGCGTCTAGTGATGTCCCGGGCCAGGGCTTAGGCCCAAGCCCGACCCAAGCCCGACCCGACCCTGGCCGACCCAGGCCCGACCCGACCCTAGTTTGAGTCGGGCCTAGGGTCGGGCCTGAATTTTTCCAAGACCCGCGACCCGGGCTTGAGCCCGGGTAGGTTCGTGTACCCAATACACCCAACTTTGGGTGAAGAAAAAAATGTTTCACCTTTGATTTTGCGATGTAAAATGTGGAGCTTTACTGCAGCAGTGACCTCGCATCCATTTTGACAGCATCTTTGAAGTCAGATTGTGGAACACAACTTACCAACAATTTTGATGGGGGTTCAAATCTTCGTTCCAAGCCCGCCTCAAACTTCTGAGAAAAGGAAGAGGATACAGGAGGTGAGGAATACATTACAAAACATGTTTATGGTTGAAAAAGCTCACGCTATCGAGCCTCAGGGAAATTTACTCAGGCCCGGGCTCAGGCCCAAGCCCGACCCGACCCGACCCTATCTGGAGCCTAGGGTCGGGCTCAGGATATTTTCCAGGCCCGACCCTTGCTTGACCCGACCCAAGCCCGGGCTTTCAGGCCCGACCCGACCCGAACAACACTACCAGCGTCCAGATCGGGAACGTTGGACACCGAATGCTGCAACTCCATAAAGCCATACAAAACGACAGAGTTTCAATTCAATCCCAATCATGCCTAACTGAGCATTTCTGGGAAGCTACCTCGCCGCGCGGGCGAAAATGCAATAATTTGGGCTTTGTGACCCGTTTTGAACATTCGAAAATCCCCTCGGTGACCTGCGGCAGGCTCAAAAATATTCGAACATTTGGGTCTTTCTGTAGAGCCTATCCGGTGCGTCAAATTGACGAACCGCGCACTGTGCAGCGTGGAATGAGGCGAACCTTGATAAGGGCCGACTTCGATCAATCACCTCGGATAACTGACAGACTACAACAAACGAGGTACGAGTTTTTCCGTTGTAGCGTCTGTTTATAAGAGACTAACCAGTAGTTCGGCTCCGCAACGCCAATAAACAACAAACAATGGACTGTCATAAAACTCACGGAGTCCGATTGCAGGAGAATATGATCAGGCACGCTTGAGATACGGTACTTATAAGCCGGGCACCGGGTTTCCCAATCCTCCCAGCACCCCCCGACGTCGGACTCTCTATGGCGCCCCTACCCGACGATATATGGATGATCATTGTTTGGATGGCCTGCGCAGAGCATGACCCGAGATCTCGAGCATTCACCGATACGGCACACAAGCTTGCCTTGATTTCCAGGCACTTGTTTCGCGTCGTGGCAGCTATGCCCATGCTTTGGACCAATCTCATCATCGACAGGAAATCGTCCCCCGCCTATGTCGATCAATATCTGGCAAACTCCAGGGCGCGCCTAATCAACGTGACTATGCTACACGGTCCCGTTTGGCCGAATCCTCATTGCAGAAAGAGAAAGTCCGACCATTATGGAGCGGAAACCCAGGCGGCGATCCTGGCAGCGGTCGCCACAGCTGCTGCTCGGACGGAGAAGTGGCGCAGTCTGGCGGTGGAAACGAATGTGTCCGACATCGTCCTGGCGCTCCGAGAGGCCCTGTACGGGAAACAATTTCCATGCCTAACGCACGTCTCCGTGATCTCCAAGTGGTGTTCCCGGCTGCGTTCAGTAGCCGAGTCTCTGATTGGAGGGGCATCTTCGTTGACCCATCTCGAACTGGTCGGGATTCATCCTCCTTGGGCTCGCATCCATTCCTTGGCCGGCCTCGAACACTTGTCCGTTCGACTCCCCTCAGGCCCTACCTGGCGGACAAGTCAAGCGGTCTGCGCTTGGCCCAGTCAGAACCAGCTACGAAACCTTCTTCGCAGCGTGGTGACTTTGGAACTGGAGGGCATCGGGGTCTTGCAATATCCCCAGGATGGCGACTTCACAGAGGGATCCACAGATATTGGGCGTAACGTGACAACGCTGGTGTTCACGCTCCTAGACCCGGTCTCAAGCAGGTCTCTTTCTCGTTTCTTCGCCCAATGGGACTTCCCAAAGCTCACGAAGCTCCACACATGGTTTTTAGACCCAGGTTTAGCCGGTCATTGGGTAGGCTCGAAGCTCTTCCTCCACTGCCCTCACATCGGTCTCGGTGGCGATATGCGAATCTACGGGCCCTATCGCGAGATCCTTGCATCTGCCAAAAATGCAGTGACAGTGGACTTGCGTGAGGGCTCGGCCGAGATTGTTCCATACCTGACGAGAGGTCCAAAGTTGAAGGAGTTGTGGATGCGGGCACCGATCCGCCAGTTACGACGTGCCTTGGAGATGCGATTTTCCGAACTCAGTGGGCTGGACACGTTGATCTTAGAGAGGGAGGCACCGTTTGTGGAGCTGAGTATACGGGATCGTTTCTTGATCGGGAAGGTCGCGCGTTGCTTCATTGAGCGGGAGCACAGTGACACTCCGCGCACGGGCCATCGCTTTGCACTATAAATAACATACTTAACAGCTTGTTTGCTCGGTAACCTTCATGAACTCAGCCAACGCGTGAGAAGTTGTAGGATCGACGCCGTTTTGTGTTGCTGATGTTTCACCGCCCTCATTTTGCGGATTTTTTGACTCGAAAATACTTCAACCGCATGTGGTGTGGTTTGCAGTGTCCAAACTGTTCCAGAGTCATCACATCTCGTAAACGGACATAAACTCCGTCCACTCAGAATGTAATGTCCCTGAGTCACGTTGGAGTCACGTGGGTGCACCACTCCAATGGCTCTGACTTACTTGGAGTACAGTAAGCACTCAAAGGGTCGTGGCAAACCATTTTCGAGTGCGTTCGAATACATCTACCACCGTACAATGTTGAGATTTCTTCCTGCTAAAATAACCCTTGTTTTGCCCTTATAATGGACCTTCTTTTGCAACACTGCCGGTGGGCAGTGACCATACTCTTTCTCCTCCTGCCACAATGGAGCACGTACAGTTGACGTGCTGCTGCTGGACAGTTGATAGAATTATTCTCATCCGGATCTCTAGGAATGGATCAGCAGCTATTCGAGATCTCAAAACCCCGGCTGACCGATCTTCTGCGGTCCAATGTTTCACCTTTGGACGAAGAGCGAGTGACCATAGCCGCCTCCATCGCCATTGCTTAGTCTCGCCTCGCAGAAATGGAAACTCAGGCTCCAAAGGATTCCTCCGCATCGGACGATTTGCACCGCTACATAGCGGAGTACTCTTCCCTTCTTGCGCCCCTCCGTATGTGCTGCCCGTCGATATTTTGCAAACGATCTTCCTGCATCCCGAAATCCACAAGTTTGAAAGGATGGGCCCGCAGGTAATAACAAGGTACCTGCCGATGAAGATTGCGGCTGTGTGCCGCCACTGGAGAGATATCACGCTGGGAACCCCGCAATTGTGGTCGACCTTTCGTGCGGGGGAACTCCTCGCACTTTTATCTTCGCTGCCCACCGTCGAGACGCTGGTATTGACGGATTGCATCCCCAATGCATTAAACAATTCGGTGGTTGAGGCGCTCGCTCTCTCCGTTGGGACAGACACCGTGCTTCCGACACTTGACCATGTCGGAAAGCCGAACAGGATCTCAGAACCAAGCGCTCGTCACCATCGACATTACGCTTGCCGCCCGCGCATTTGCTGTAGCCGAGCTGAATCGGTTTGTGGGTTTGCAGGGACTCGAATTCTCACGGTTGAGGTGCCTTGATGGAGCAAGGGCGCCTATACTAGAAGGATGGGACTCATCAGCGGCAACTGGTCGAATACTTTCCCGCGGCAAAAAGTGCACTTCGAGGCAGCTGCGAGAGCATCCAGCATCGTTTTGTGCTGCCGAGGATCGATACCCGGTGTCTGCACCAAGACGTCTCCCAAGGCTTTGACATATTCGATGAACCACTTCCGCACAGGATGCCCTACACCGTCGCTGAGATACCAGTTCAACGTCTCTCCCACACAGGAGGTGCATGTGAACCAGACAAACTCGTTCTGTGCGGGAATCCATCGCAGGACTTGTGTGACCCACTGAGCGTTCTCGGCACAGGTTTTGTGGTAGTAGAGCAGATTGTGGTACGCAGAGGCCGGAATATGATCCAGTTCCGGGGGAGCCGTTGAGCGAACAACTCTGAGAGGAATCTTCAACGACTGCCGCGCCGCCTTCAGTGCAATATCAATCCACTGATGATTGAAGGCGATAGCATACTGTACTATTTCGACCGTTGATTCACGTGACGGGCAAGAGGTACCCACCCAAGAAATTCTCGACATCGGGTCGAAAAAGTGAATTAAGGGCTCACGGACCCCACCCCATTAGCCGAGGGTCTCACGATCACGTGTGGCCCCAAATCGGGTAATTTCCTCTGAAAAGTCGGGCGAAATCATTTTTTTCCGTCCGTTACTACAAGGATTTGCTCGCCCGGAGGTGATCCTGATGGTCTTCTGACGAATTTTATGGCCTTCAAACTCGTCTCAGGCCCCCCCAAAAAATCAGGATTTTTCATGACCCTTCCAAACGTGTTTTGAATCGTTCTGAACAAATTCCAAAAAGTGAAATAAGTCGGCCTCAGACCCCTCGTACTATGGTTTGCCGGAAGGACTCGGATGGATTTCAGAAACATCGCAAGATCACAAGTTCGAACCAGTGACAGCGTAAATTGTCTTTGTTCCGAGAGCCCACTGTACTGACCACTGCCTCATATGGGAGCTATTTACACCGTTGGTGCACCCAATCCTAGAAGAATGGGGGTCTAAGACGACGCAGCGCAAGCAAAACACACATTTGATGGTGGCCGGGATTTTCCGGTGCACGTCAAAGTTTGAATTGGTGCAGCGAGTTGGCCATAGCATCTCAAGCTAAATATTACCTGATGCTCTCATTTTGACAGTATACGCAGGCAGATGACTTCGAACGTGCACCGGAAGATCCCAGCCACCATCAAATGCTTTTGATGTTGCTGGTTGGTGCTAGTGCTAAAAGCTTATTCCTATGAGGCCATGTATACACAGCTTGTGTACTATGCATATATACAGTGTTGGAGGCTCTACACGGTGTTAGCAGTTGTGCAACTGTACGCAAGTCACACAAACTGTCTAATCAACATGGCGTTGTTGCCATCACCATCCTCGGCAACGGCCGAAAGCAGCTGTATCGAACCCAAAAACATGTATGACAGCAAAAGCGCTCGTTGCAAGTGAAGGAGATGCCCTTGGAAGGGTGCCTGAGTGCGCAACATCACATTTGACTGAATAAAATGTATGTTTTATCACTCCTTGGCTGGTTCGAACTTGTGATCTTGGTGTTGTATCTGAAATCCATCCGAGTCCTTCCGGCAAACCGTAGTATGACCACCCCATAAGGCTGTGTCTCGGCATTCTCCGGCGGGTACCTCTTGGTGACGGGTGACAAACCCTCGTGAAATGAATGAATTTGGGTCGGTGACGGTGACGGCGAGGTTTTGAGGCCTAGTGGGGCCTGGAAAACGTCAAAAATTTCGCTCCGGCATTCGCCGGACGTCCATTTATGGTAATTTTCACTGATTGCCGAGGAATGAAGACCTTAGCCAGTGAACTTTGGTGGTGATGGGTGACATGCTGTGAATAAACGGTCGAAATAGTACAGTACAACGGCGATAGGTTGAGACTCTATGTAGCTCTCGAGCTGGGTCTTGGCCGCCGAGACGACACACTCCATATCGTATTTCGAGACAAGGACTTCGAGGATGCCCCGCAACTCGTTCCAGTGTCATGGCGGGTGGCTGCAGCACACCGGGATAGAAGAACCGCAACGCGCGGTCGAGAACCGCGGAATTCTCCTGTAGTGGGATGTTTGGTGGGATGCTGGGGATGGCAGGGGTCGACTCTGGCTGAGAAGAGTGAACATATCGCGAAAGATGGGGGAGACGAGTGCTAAGATGTGTCGGTGGACGTAGAAGTCCGCGCCGTCTGAGGATTGAAGGATTGCATCGGCGCCTGGTGCGTTTGCGAAGGGGAATGCTGGAACAAAGACAGCAGGAGCAGCAGAGCTGTCTGAAGCGGGATCGGACATGGTCGCCAAAGCAAGCGCTCTAATCTGAGCGCTGAGGGCTCTCACACACCAGAAGCGCTCAAAACAAATGCCCAAAAAAACTTCTGAATGTACTGCCACCAAAGATCGTCGCCGCGGCCACCGCGCTGGGACAACAGCGTAGCGTCTGGCATTACAGCGTCTGTCTTTACTAACTGCGCAGTCACTTGGCGACTTGAAATCTCTTGCGCCATCGATATCGTATGCATACTACTAACTACTGTACAAAGGGAAGTGAAGTGAAGGAAGGGAGCGAACCCCACAGCGTAGATCGTAAACTGCAACTATATGGTAGGTTGTGTGTGGGGTAGCAGATGCACTCTACGCAAGTCCGTCTCGTCTCCGTTCATTATTACCCGCCCTTACGAGAATGCGCACCCGCCCACTTGACACTACACCGAGCCGTGCGCAAGTCACCCCGTCATAGGACAAGGGAGGAACCTCACGCGGTGGTCGTGAAGTTGTTGACGATGAGCAGGTTGGGGGAGCCCTTGCCGATGTCGCCGGTGAGGGTGTTGGACGAATCTTCGCTACATCCAGGGCCAGGAACGTCAACAAGGTAGCGGGACACCGACGCAGCAGCAAGGCAGCGGGCTCCGAGTCCGAGTTACTGGAAAGCGGCTATTGTCGTCCGCAATCCTCCATTGATTTACGACCGTCTGTTCTCGTACGCATCGGATTTAGTTTGAACGAGCTTGAAGACTTTCTTTGGCGTCGAACGTGATCAAAATGTGATCAAAACTGACTCAAAACGCAGAGTTTGTTCTTGTTTGCGGTCCGATCATTGAGGGAAAAATTGGTCGCTTCGCTCGCAATAAAAGAGCGGCCTACGCTCTCTCCTTCTCATCGTAGCCACAAGCTCCCCTCACAACCAGTTCATGAGGTCACCACAGTCCCCCCGCCGCACCGCGACCACGGTCCTCGCTGGCGACTTGGACGCAGGGCCGTCGCGCCCCGTGCCGTACGGTCGACAACGCAAGGGAAAGAATAGGGCGACGGAGGGTGGGCGGAAGCGCGCGAAGCCGGCCGCGGAGCGAATCGCAGATGCCCTTTCCATATCAATTCCACAGTCTTCGGAGTCCACCGAAGGGCATCCGCAGCGCTATCTGTCCCTGACGCCACCAATCTTTGATTCGTCGCACCTCTTTCCCGCACCCGCGTCGCCCGAGCCCTCAGCAGCAATGGAAACGCTCCGCCAGCCGGCGCCGTCGATGCAGGCTGCGCAATATCTTACTTTGTCGCGCATCTCTCCCTCACCCGCGTCATCCGAGACCTCAGCAGCCGTCGAAAGGCTGCGGCGTCCGCCGCCGTCCATCCGTGCTACGCGATCTGTGTCTCTGACCCCACCAATCTTTGATTCATCGCACCTCTTTCTCCCACTCGCGTCGACCTCAACCAAGTCATCCACTCAGCAACGTCGTCTCTCGCCAAACCATGCAGGGATCCCCACGGTTCGACGGCGACCGGTTCAGCGGCGTGCAGCCACGAAGAAGGGGTGGAAGGGGTGGGTGGCCCTGGAGGACTCTCCACCCCCGACTCAGGTAGATGCGGTCCCTGTCCCACAGGGGAGACTGACGCGCAGCGGTAAAAAATTTTGACCGATGACCATTGGGCTTGACGGGTCGTATGGGTAATGGTGTCGTCGAGGAAGGCGATACAAGATATGTGGCGAAGATTTGTGTCCCTTTCGACTCGTTCGAACAGTTTTTCCCCTCAGGGTTTGGTGTCGTGCAGCGGCAGGTGAGAGTGAGTTTTGGTCCCCTCTACTGTGTTGGTTTCGTGAGAGGGATGTGGTTATCTTGTTCTTATTGATGGGGCACGTAGAATGACTGTAGTGTTTCATGTATGAGGCTCATGTACGTCGGTACAGTACCCGTATGTTCCTTATAGGCACCACTGCGGTTCCTTGCCAGAATAACCAACAGAACCAAACTAGTGCTGACCAGGAGAGCGTATCATATTCGTAGTATCATATCTGCATTCATGTGTATTCATAATCACATCAGGAAAAACCCCCAATTGAAATTGTG
This sequence comes from Mycena polygramma, assembly GCA_029449255.1. Lineage (NCBI taxonomy): Eukaryota > Fungi > Basidiomycota > Agaricomycetes > Agaricales > Mycenaceae > Mycena > Mycena polygramma. Next base: position 385,437 of record JARKID010000110.1, read on the forward strand.
GGAAAACCGTAGACATTTTTTGACAAAACCACAACAGCGACATTCAGGCGAATTGTCAGAGAAATGTCGACGATTCTCCAACAATTGTTCGACATTTTTTCGATCAATCCCATCAACGGCCGTTGACGGTGTATTTTCGAGGCTGGCGGTGTTCAACAATCTTTGATAGGCTTTTGGAACATACAGTTCACTCTACGAAGTCTAATGGCAAGTTGCCCAAAATGCAACTTCGCAGAATTTCGCCCAAGTCATTCAAACTCCGCTCGGCAAGTTCAAGCGGCGGCAATCTCAGGAGTTCGCCGATCAAAGCATTACAGAACCAAACTTTGATGCTCGACGTGGCATTCTTCGTTCTTCCCTCCACCACCACCATTCCGTCCCATCCACCTCGCATGGCCCTCTCTCAGCCCAAGCTTTTCCGAGGATGTGTCGCCGCCTCCGTGTTGTTGCCCACTTGCCTGCGGATGAGCTGGCTACCGTGGCGTACCGCCGTCGTGGACTTGGCGCCCTTGACGCGGGCGACCTACCTCTATCATCCTTACTCTTCCTGGTCCGTCATCGAGGCTACCCAGTGCCCATAGTGAGTTTTCATACAGCTCTCGTGCTTCTTCGCCGTGATGACTTGTTGACCATATGTCGTATACCACCGTCGCCATCGCAGGCCCAGGCGGCGTGGGCTTTGTGCGCACTCAGCCTGCACTGAACGTAGGCGTCCCTTACCAAGAGCCCATGGTGAGTCCTAAAGTTCTCGTCGTTGTTCTCCATGATGACTTCTTCTTTAAGAACGTCGCCATGGGCCGGTACGGCGGGCGGCTCTTTCGCAGCTACCTCCAGCCCGGTTTCGCAGCACTACGGAAGGACGGCACCCTTCTTCAATATAAGGGCCTTTTGTACTGATGAGTCACGTCGTCGTCCCTCGCTGTTTTCACGCTCGCATACGTCCATCGCCGGATGACGACACATC